>QJPP01002316.1:0-313175 GCA_003996215.1 Jaltomata sinuosa | reverse complement strand
AAAAAAAAAAAAAAAAAAAAAAAAAAAAAAAAAAAAAAAAGGAGAAAAAAAATTGAATTGAGGGGACAAAAGTAAAAAAATAAAGATTGAGAAAAAAAAACGTAGAAGAAAGAATAAAACAAAAAATAAAAGAAAAATAAAAGTTGAGAAAAAAAGAAAAAAGAAAAAGAAAAAAGAAAAAATAGAAATGAAAAAATAAAAAAGAGAAAAAGAAATAAATATAAAAGTTGAGAGACAAATGAGCATTGAGAGTTATTTAAAAATATTTGAGGTATAAAAGGACAAAAATGTAGTTACTCTATACATAAAAACAAGAAAGACTATTTTTGTAAGACCTTTTTTATGGGGGGCAAAAATGCAATGCCACTCCCTTAAAGGCATTTATGTAGTTGTCCCGATTTCGGGTCAACCCGGCCCAATTGACACCTTTAGTATACTTAGGATAAGCAGGTAGAGAGCGATACAGTTGATTACTACCCAAAACCCTTCGAGGGTTTTCGACTTTGTTCAAATAGAGCACCCCCAAAGGCGAAGAACTCAAATCTCTGTTTAGTGTGATCATAGTACTAGTGTTCTCTCTAACCTAACCCCCCTTCTCGCCAACCCCACAATCTCCGAACAGCAGAAATCTCAACTTCTCCATTGTAGTTCACCATTTAAATCGAACAAGATGCATGCCCCAGTTCTTGTTATGCGTGAGTTTTTTTTTGTTTTCCCTTTTTTGGGGTCTTTTTTTTGTTCGTTTTTTCACTTTTTAATGTATTTTTCTGTATACCCATTTGCTCGTTTCGAATGAAAATGGGCATAACGGATCTTGCTGATTCATGTAGTGTGAGCCGAACTAGTTTGAGATTGAGGTTTTAGCTAATTGATTGATTTATCCACTTTTCCATGTATTTTCTGTATACCCATTTGCTAGTTTCGAATGAAAATGGGTCGAGTGGAGCAGAACGGATCTTGCTGATTCATGTAGTGTGACCCGAACTAGGTTGAGATTGAGGCGTAGCTAATTGATTGATTTACCACTTTTCCATGTATTTTATGTATACCGCTTTGCTCGTTTTGAATGAAAATGGGTCGAGTGGAGCAGAACGGATCTTGCTGATTCATGTAGTGGGGCCCGAACTAGTTTGGGATTGAGGTTTTAGCTTAATTGATAGAGGGGAATTTAGCGGACCCTAACTTGTTGGGGTTTGAACTAGTTGATTGGATGATTACTCATTTACTCCTCCGAAAAGTTTGATCTGTTTGTGCAAGATTGATTTTTTAGATATGGGTTGAGAAAGACGGGCTAAAGGGTCTTTGAGTATGTAGTATTTACTATGGTTTTGAGCTTTTATGTTAGGGGTATAATGGCAGCATGTATAAGAATAGTGCTTAGTAGAGTATATTAGTAATACTTATATTAGTTATGTTAAGATTATTTCTTATGCACGGCTTGATGTGGTGTATTAAAAATAGCATGTATTGCATAATTTCTAAAAAGATCTATTTGTTTAAAAATATCCTTCACAAATATGGCGGAAATGATGTGGAAAAGGTTTTGAGAGACAATTGTGTCTTTAACCATGTTAATGCATGCATTAAAACCCCTTGCATTGCTAATTCCATGGTTTGTCATGTTATAGTTACACATTGGTTGAAAAAGTGTACCAAACAAGTTACAAGTAATAATACATAAAGCTAATATATATTTTTTTGATGCATTCTACCAAACGACCCCTTAGTGTTTTAGTTTCTAGGACCCATTTTATTAATTGTTTTCTTACAATGTTTGTATTGAGCAGAGGATTCTATGAAACGTGAGCAAGGTGGCAAAGTACAGCGGGCGAATATCCAAGCGGCAAAGGTGTGCTTATTTGTCCATTTTTTCACCGTCTATTCTTAGAATAAGTAAACACAAGAATTTTTTGTATTATTTTTATATGTGTGCTGACATGTTTGGTTTTTGCTAGCCATTAAAATGGTCTGTCTGATGTAAACTTTGATGTCTTTTCGTGGGACATTTAAATGAAGACGTTGATTCTTTTGAAATTGCGACATTTCTGTACCCTGCTAGTTTGACTTCGTGCTGTTTCCTGTTATGCATTTATGGATAATTCACTTGCTTATTCGACCATACTAAATTGGACTTTACTTGGCTGATTACGTGCTGATATTCTTTAATTTGTTGGGGCTTTCATCAGTAAAAATGCATTATGTGGTTATACGCAGGTTGCACTAAAATGCATGTTGACATATGACCCTGAAAATGGATTTTTTTGAATATGTGCTATATTGGGTCCTTCTTTTACTCATTATGTTGACTAATCAATGCTTGAAAGTGTTTCTATTGATAATTTTCCTTAGGCAGTGTCAACATTATACAAGAACGAATGAGAAATTGTAGAATTCTTAGCCGTATTTTGGGTGTTCTTGAAGTTTTAGGAATCAAGTCTATTTGCTAGTTCAAGTTTCTTCAAGGCATTTCTTTGACTTGCTGCTCCCAACCTAAAACAACAAACTGCATGGAAAATTAATATTGGACAAACAAAGGATTTGTATCCCTCTTATTAGGTTCAAATCTCAGTGGAGGCAAAAACTAGGTGACTTTCTCCCACCTGCCTAAGCTTTGGTTGGCAGAGTTACCCAATACTTTTGCGGGTGGGAGGTAGCTTGTAACTGGGAAATAGTCGAGGTGAGCGTAAGTTGGTCTGTTCATAAAAAAATAAAGCGGGAACGAGGAATCATATGTCTGTTTATTTTCTCAGAATTTATAATTGTTTTTCACTGATCATGTTAGTACGTATGTTACTTCTCTCATGTTCTGTTTTCTGCCAGACTGTTGCTGACATTATCCGCACCACTTTGGGTCCACGATCCATGTTAAAAATGCTCCTCGATGCTGCTGGAGGTAAAATATTTGTACACATGTTGAAATGTGTCATGAGCATATCCTCTTACTTGGTAATTTGGTGGTAACTGGTGAGTCATGAATGTTATTGAATAATTTCAGGAATTGTAGTAACAAATGATGGAAATGCAATTCTCCGTGAGCTAGATCTTGCTCATCCTGCAGCAAAGGTATATGCTCTCTCTCACCCCCCCGTCTGCTGATCCCTAGACGTATGTGTTCCCTTGTTTGGTTCATGGACTTTTGTTTTGGTTGTCTTAATGTTTGATTACATGCCATACTCTTAACAAATATGTCTCTGGTCACTTTGCGGCGTGCCTTCTTCCTTGTTTAAGCTTTCATATTGGTTTACCTTTCTGCTGTTGCAGTCGATGATTGAACTAAGCCGCACCCAGGACGAGGAGGTAGGAGACGGAACAACATCAGTCATTGTCCTCGGTATGGATCTACTTAATTTTTTTGTCATTTAGGTGGTTGGTTTTATCAGTTAAATTGTTCTCATGCAACTCATTTACTCACTCACGTCTTTATCTTAGGTATCTAACTGTTAATCATTTTAAGCTTAATCAATTGATACATATTATCTAGCTGTTAATTGTTTGAGGGGTGTTCAATTGATGGGTTCAGTAATCTTAAGTTTCAGTCTGCCTAAATTCTTTAGAGACAAGTCACCAGATTCAATGAAATCAGTAGCAAGCACTTTTCAGAGCTCGGTTTGCAAGTGTTTGGGATTTAACTTCAGTTTCATGATATCGAAGTCCTTCCTCATGTTCAAATTTATTTGAAAAAAAACGTTCTACTTGAATCAATACTCAAACCGAGGTTATGACTAAGAACATTAATGCGATATGTGTGTATCAACTTTGGATTTTTGGTGTAAAATTTTGGATGTTAAGGATGCAGATAGGATGATATATTTCCTTAGTTCCTTATATTTGCAGTAAAGGAACTGAGTTTTTGCTTTATGTAATTGCACACCTCTATGTACCAGCCTGCTTTTGGCTGAATAGATTTTTTGCTTATTTGCTTTAACAAAAAAGAGAACATATGTCTGCATAACTTGCATTTTTGGTGTAAGAGTAGCATATTGAAAAATGTAGAACAATATATGGACATTTTAGAGATGCTAGGGAGAAAATTGTGCTAGGCTGCTTTTGAGCGTCCTTTCGTGTACTCGTATACCATCTTGGTACTTTATTTTATAAAACAAATGAGCCATGAAGACGTGGACATGCCATGAAGACGTGGACATTATTTCATCTGTAGTCGAGCAATATATTTTGGCTCTAACCATGTACCTTTTTGGTCAATTTCTAGTGATGTTTCCAACGTACCTATTCTGCATGTCTACGGTCACTTTTGAAGCACTAGACTGGTAGAGGAATGGTGTTGAGCTTGATTACGATGCGTGTGGGCGTGAGGGAGGGAGGAAGGTGAAATAGGAGGCGCATAGGCTGAAATAGACAAGAATTGGGGGAAGAGAACCAAAAAAGAGGAAGTCTGAGCAACACTGGAAGACAAAACCAAAACCATGCCTATGTTTATTGCGGTAGATAGAGGGAGTAAGAGAGGATGGTTACGGGCTAGAAATCTAGCTTCAAGACTTGCAAATAAAAAAAGAGGGGGAGTAAGGGAAGAAGTAAAAGAAGAGGGGCAGATGCTCTTGTCTTGTTTTTGAAGTTAAACTGCAAGGGCGTGCAGTCCCTCTACATTTGTTTAACCGTCTCTAAAGTGAGACAAGGGAGAGGAAGTAAACTTCTTTTGATTTTTTTTGGATGTAAGAAATTTCATTAAAGGCATCAAGAAGATGCAAATTGTCCAGAAGAGAGGAAGTACATTATAATAAGGTCAGCTCCAATGCCAGAGCGAGCTATGCTAAGGTAAGGGAGCTGACAAAATCCAAAAAATTAGTAGAGAAATCTACAGGGGAAAAGTTGTGCCAACTATATATGTGAAATTAGGTCTTGGGCCTAACTCACACCCCAAAAGCTAGCTTATGAGGGGAGGATTACCCAAGTCCATATAAGGAGACCAATTGCCCATTCCATATCCGATGTGGGACAGTTAACAATATATAAGAGACATCTATCTTTAAATGAGTAGGAAGGAATTGACATCTCATCAAACATTTGTGATTCTATTCTGTCCAAATACCAAAAAATATAGGCAGAGATCATTTGCCAGACGTTTCGAATGGACCTATCAAGAAGTCATAGAAATCCTTGATGCTATGTGGCATAGGCATGACTGACCCGCTAAGTCCAAAACTAGAGAGGAATATGCACCATATCTGTAAACTGGACAGTGTAAGGAGGAGGTGAGGAGGTATCTGTTGGTTTCTGACTGTTTTAGGCACGTGAAGCATCTATTGACAATCTGGATGTTTCTTCTGCTAAGATTATTCTGGGTTAAGCAAGCTTCATTTAAGGCTATCCAGCTGAAACAAATGATCTTTGTAGGTAGTTTTGTTCCCGAAATATGCTTTCAAGGCCATCTATGAATTTATGGGAGCACAAGTGGGAGTAACCGTCTACCACAGTATAAAGACCATCCTTGGAGTTTCCTCACTCAGACTGTCAACTGTATCTTCCCTGACTGGATAGCTGTCCAATTTAGAAGTAGATTAAGCAGATGTGGTAGTTACCAATCCTGAATGTTCCTCCTGAAATGAATGTGCCAACAGTTGTCTTGTCAATTCCGAGAGATGGTGGATCATGAGCTAAACTGGTAAAGGCATGGAATAACATTCATTAGGATTTTCCCCTCCAACCATTTCTTTTTCCAAACTCGATATGAATGCCATTGCCCACTGAATTCACTCCAGAGTTTCTTCTTTTGCCTCCTTTTTAGATCTGCCAAACAACCTGATAGGAAATACAAGTCAGTCAGGATGCTCTCTTGTAAAACCCTTTCCTAAACCTCAAGCAGTGCATGTTCTATAAACAATTAACTAGATTGAATGAACTTGGAATGGTTCAAGTTGTAATTGCAGTTTAAACCTGATAATAATGGCCCTACTTGGAGAGAGAGAAATAGAAGAGCAATCAAGGCAATGGGCGGAGAAGATCGGAACATAAAGTTTTCTTTTTTTAAATTTCGACAATTGTTTTAAGTTGATAAAAACTGAGTTAAATTCTGGCACAATACTATGGTGAGCACTGAGAAGTTTATAAAAAATCTCTATGCTGGCTGCTTACTCCTTTTACAATATTAATTATGTTATCAATATTGTTGAAGCTGGTGAGATGCTCCATGTTGCGGAAGCTTTTATTGACAAGAAGTATCATCCAACAGTAATATGTAGAGGTAACAGATGATCCTTAAGGTTTTATATCCTTCGGTCCAAGTTCTCTGAGATTAATACATGTACTCCTGTGACCAGCTTATGCTAAAGCTCTTGAAGATGCAGTTGCTGTGCTTGACAAAATTGCAATGACAGTTGATGTCGAAGATCGTAAGCTCCCATTGCTTCTTACATTTCCTTGTCTTGTCATATATCCGCTGAGAGTACTTCTATATTTTAGTAGTTCCATGTCCGAACAGACAGCTAGATTTGTTGGATGTCTTTTCTAAAACTTTTGGAACCCCCCCCCCCTCCTCTCCCCAAAAAAAAAAAAAATGGAAAATGAATATTAGTCAAGTTTGCTATTTGTTTTTAGTGCCAAAGAGAACTTGATTTTGTACGGTTGCTGGAATTGCTTGGTCTAGCTATTGGACCATAGCAGAGAAACAACATTATTTAGATAAATTCTTGAAATAGCTTTTTGTTACTAACATTGAATTGAGTATGTGGAAGTTGCGCACTTAACTAATAAAAGCATACTGTAGTATGATAGTCTCATCTCCGGACAAGCTTTACTTTTGTGTTGGATGAGTAAATTTCTTGTAACTAGATCAGCTTTTTGTGCTTTTCCTTTAAGTTAATCCTTCTTTCGTGGATTTTGATTTTCTCTTCATTCCCTGCTCTTTTGCAAGTTGAAATCTTTCGTGCTGATTTTTTTGTAGGAATAGATTTTATGCTATTATTGTAGCTCGTATATAAGCTTTTCGAATGTTCTTTAACATGCATTATTACTCAAAGTAATTGCTGACTGCGGCAGGTGAAACAATGTTGGGGCTGGTGAAGAGTTGCATCGGCACAAAATTTACTAGTCAATTTGGGGATTTAATTGCAGTAAGTAATAATTTATTTCTGATTTCCCCCAGCACACACAGAAAAAAGGCCATGAAGAAATAAATTGAAAAACTTACATCTGGAGGTATTTGGAGCAAAATGTATTACTTTTTTTTACAGCTGTTTCCATATATCTCTTGACTATCTTTTGAAGAAAGTCTCCCATCCGTCGTCGGTCTGGAGATTTTCTTTCTTAAAGTTTTATCATTGCATTCAAGAAGAGGAAATATGAGTCCTAAAATTGAGAATCATTGGCTTTGAGCGCCAAGCTAAGCTCAGCACTAACTGATAAGAAAGCTTAGTTCTTCACTATTTCGCTAGCAATGAAACAATGCAATAGTGTGCTCTCAGTTTTCTTCTATCAACTAATCCCTGGCAAATGCTAAAAAAATAAATTAAATAAATTGTTTTAACTTTGTATTGTTTCTTAATTTTGTGTAGATCACCTCTTCTTGAATATATGTTATAACCTACAAGTGGGAATAACAGAAAGCATAACATACATTGGTGCATAGATGTCTTTCTCACGAGTTCTATTACCCCAGATTAAATGGTTTGTACATCAAGAAGGAAGATGGATATATGACTTTTTCTAAAAGGGTAAATAATTAATTGTTTGAAGATCAAGAAGAAACACATGCATACCTGCTGTTTTTTTATTCAGTTAGACTAGTTGACTGCTAATGTTTCTTATTATTTTCTTATAGTTATATGGATATGTTGGTTCTTATTTTTCTTTCCATAGCGTGTTATTTATAATTATTTTAGAAGTTAACTTTCCGCAACTTGATTGAGAGATTTTTGGAATTGAGACATAGTTCACGTATTTGTGTGTATATATTTTATGGAGGTATGATGGGAATTGAACCTCAGATCTCTTGGTTCCAGCACCTCGACTTTGGTTTGGTAACCACTAGGTCAAGTCTTCACTGGGCAACTAGTTGATTGATATATTGATGAGAGATAGCTAGATTTCAAATTGAAGAAGTCATCCTTTAAGAAGTCCTTTACTGCAATAGGATTGAACAGGTCATGTATTTGGTGTTCATCGTCTGATTTTTATTATCTCAGGATTTAGCAATTGATGCCACAAGAATGGTTGGCGTGGAACTTGGCCAAGGGTTGCGCGAGGTGGACATCAAGAAGTACATCAAGGTTGAGAAGGTGCCTGGTGGGCAGTTGGAAGACTCCGTGGTGCTTAAAGGAGTAATGATGAACAAAGATGTTGTTGCCCCTGGCAAAATGAAGAGGAAGATCGTAAATCCTCGCATCATTCTTCTTGATTGTCCTCTCGAGTACAAGAAAGGTGAGAACCAAACCAATGCAGAGCTCCTTAGAGAGGAGGATTGGACTGTCCTCTTGAAAATGGAAGAAGAGTACATCGAGAACATGTGCGCACAGATACTTAAATTCAAGCCTGACGTGGTTATTACTGAAAAGGGACTTAGCGATCTGGCATGCCATTATCTGAGCAAGGCTGGTGTCAGTGCAATCAGAAGACTAAGGAAGACGGACAATAACAGAATTGCTAAGGCATGTGGGGCAGTTATTGTTAATAGACCTGATGAGTTGCAAGAATCTGATATTGGTACTGGTGCTGGTCTGTTTGAGGTGAAAAAAATTGGGGATGAATTCTTTACTTTCATTGTCGATTGCAAGGATCCGAAAGCATGTACTATACTTTTAAGGGGTGCGAGCAAAGATCTACTGAATGAAGTAGAAAGAAATCTACAGGTATTTTCTCAATTCCATAGGTTTAACAGATGAATCTGTAAATCACACTATTTTGAGCCGCTCCATATGCTTTTCCAGGATGCCATGTCTGTCGCTAGAAACATCATCAAGTGTCCTAAACTAGTTCCCGGTGGTGGTGCAACAGAGTTAACTGTATCTGCCATGTTAAAGCAGAAGAGTTCATCCGTTGAAGGCACAGAGAAGGTAAGTTGTGTTCTTCAAGTTATTGCTAATCTTTTGCAGATTGAAATCAAGTCATGAATATATGATCTGCCGGGACTCTTCGTGGATATTAAAAAAAAGCAAATGGATGCTAATACTTCCATCCTTCCATTGTCGTATATGCAGTGGCCTTATGAAGCTGCTGCCATTGCTTTTGAAGCTATACCACGAACTTTGGCTCAGAACTGCGGTGTGAATGTGATTCGTACTATGACCGCTCTTCAAGGAAAGGTAAAACTTTTACATGTTTGAGGTGGATATGTTGCCTTAGAATATATTTGTGTTCTTCATCTAATTCTTTTCATATACTTATAGCATGCAAATGGCGAGAATGCATGGATAGGCATAGACGGAAACACTGGTGAGATTGCTGACATGAAAGAGCGAAAGGTATGATATTAAGTTCTTCCTTCATACACTCCATGACCCCATAAGAACTAGATAGGGGACTGGGGGTACACACTTGTATGTGTAAAAACATCTGTAAAATTAAAATTTATTAGGTGAATGAAGAATGAGTATATGTTTGATTCGAAAAAATTATTGGACAGTGATAGAAAAAGGGAGATAGACTTGAAGAAAGACGATGCTTCACCTGTTGTCATCTTTTAATATCTTTTGAGTAATAAAATTAAGGAATTTGTATTAATTCAAGAATCTTTAAATATATTATCCAGATATGGGATTCCTATGCTGTAAAAGCACAGGCTTTTAAAACTGCCATTGAAGCTGCTTGCCTACTTCTGAGAATTGATGACATTGTAAGTGGAATAAAGAAGAAGCAGGCCCCTGGAGCAGGTCAAGGTCCATCAAAACCAAAAATCGACGAAGAAGGCGATGCAGACAATGACCAACTAATTCCAGAATGAACATGACACACCTTGCTGCACTGTGGAATACTTTCGAAATTCAGACTGCAGCTGAAAACCATTTTGAAGTTTTTGTGCTTGACATGTAACTTACTGCTGTTTCGACTGCTGGCAGTGGTTGGTTGTCAATATTTCCGCGTTGTATTTGGATTAGATTTTGTTTCAGTTTGAGGTTTTTTAATTGATTTTGATGTTGCAAGAATGACTGTTCTCTGTGGTGGTTAGTAAATCAATGTAGGGTAAATCATTGTGAAGCAAATGCCTAGTTCGTTGTTTGCAAATACTGAGAAAATTTATGAATGATGTTAGTCTTGGATAACTCTGTTAGTATTGGTCACCAAATTTCAGGTGAACCGAAGTTCGCAAACCAATTTTAGGAAAATCAACAAGTACTAATACACACGAAAAGTGAATTTAAGTTTTGAAACGTCAAAATAAACAACCAATGTCTATATAATATTTGATGGTATACATACAAATATAGAAACCATCAAAGCAGGACTTGAAGCATAAATATTTAATAGTATATACTATATAGTTATACAAATGACCACAGCAGGTTTTGTGTATATAGACCAGTTCAAGACTCGAACATCTCTCAGACAAAGTTGATAGTATTGATAGGTGTTTGCCTTCGGAGTTTCTAATTAAAGGAATGATTATAACATAATCAAATGCACTAAATCTGGGAGCCAAACTATACATATGAACGTATTTATCGTGGTTGGAACTTGGGTCTAACTGTGATCACCCCAGGCCTTGTTTCCTCATAACGATATCTGCAGAACATGAGATTCACATTTCACTTAGTTTATTGACTTGGAGGACCTATCTGTAAGAAAGGAAGAGAGATATTATACCCGTTCTCCACGAGAAAGCTTCTTATAGCCATTGGAAGAGCAGCTTGTCCCCGGCTATGAATACCTTTACCTGTGAAATTGCATACAACAACACTTCACACTAGTCAGAAAACCTTATGCTTGTAAATCAGTCAAAGACATTAGTAACAAAAGAGGCTCCAATTGAAGAAAATTCGAAAACAAGCAACAATTCATGAGAAGTTTTGCCACACTAGGGGGAGGTATGACCACCATTACATGTTCTATTAAAGGGAAGGACTACAAACTCATTTAGATTCATGATGCTATGGTCCGGTAACATGTATGAGATTGAATTCCATGATTGTGATTCACCACGTATCAAGCATAACAATTCAAGCAGGCTACTCAATCTTCCTAGTAAAAGCAACTAAAAGCACAATATTCTAAGAAAACGCACAATTCTCATAATACTTCCAGTTCCAGATAGTAACAGAATGCCTAGAGCTAAAGAAATAGAGTGAATGATGAAGGGCCAGTCATAAAGTAAGAACAGGTTCAAACACGCTCCAACTTATGACTACAAGCACATTGAAGAACATGTCAACTTGTAAGATGTATCATATCCTTGAGCAACACTTTTCAAGAAGAAAATACCTGTTATGACCTCTAAGAAAGCTGGCCGCTGCTTATTCAATGGAAACCCTCTGCTTTCATTCTCCACATCAATACGACCTGAAGACTCAATAGAGACAGCAGCTCCAAAGCTGCACTTCAAGTTCACTTGATTCGTATGGGCAGCAAGATTCTGTGTCACTTGAGATTCAATCTTTTGCAAATGTTCTTGTAAGGCTTGAACTGCCTCTTTTGCATGAAGACCATGCAAGTCCAGTGTCCATTGATCATTCTTACCATTGCGGGCAGTTAAAATTTCTTTTGCAGCCTGGGCGTTTAGCCTATTAGCAGCAACCCACTCTTCTCGGGCTTTTAGAGAAAAATGTTGGGCAGATAAGTGGTCACCTCTGAGATAGGCCTCACTGGAAGCCTTAGAATGTCGAGCTGCTGACCTGTTTATAGAAGGAGAGAGGATTTCAGAATTGATTTAATAATAACTAGGATAAGAGCTTAACACGTTCAAAACCATGAAACTTCTAATAGTTACGGTTGCAATGATAATAACAAAGAACGAAGATGGTCTGTTTCATCATATATGTTGCATGCTTTGTTTGTTGAAAAGACGATATCTGCTATTGAAGTTGTTTGGCCTCTAAGATTCTCCCAATGTTTCATGCTAAAATATGCCACATATAATTATCTTTATGTAAGAACCAAACCTGGCAGAGCTTTGAGAAGACATCTTTTGTTCACAGGATCTTAGAGAGTATCACTTCAAATACAGAAAAATCAATAACAAAAGCAACGTTCACCAACTACCACTGTCTCCCATTTACGTAAAATAAAAGATACTAAATACCCTTTCATGAAAAACACACTCAATCTACCAGTCTTAGCTTCCCTGATAATTAGGGCCCAGTGTTACCCCTGTAGAATTTTACTTATATTACCCACTAGGTATCTGCACTAATAGATGAAAGAAATCTTTGATATTTAAATAGTGGGCTATTTAGACCGTGTGTTATCGTTGTGCTTTAGCTGCAAATTGTCTGCATCCCATCTTTCCACTTGCTTCTCTATTTACTTTGAAAGAGGTGTTAATACTGACTATCGTAAATGAAAGGAGGGAAGATGGAAAGGTTGCTGGAGTTCTTTTCCCTCTCAGGAATGCTGTCTTATTTCTTTTTGATTCCTCAAATTGGTGCATGGTTCAAATTTTTGATAAAAGAATCATAGTTTTCTGACAAAGAATAATAAGAATCAGAATTTTAATCATTTGGTGAAAATCATAATGGTTTCGGCTTCTCAATCAAGTTACTGCCTGAACAAAACCCAGCCAATGCTTGACCCTTCGGCCTTCACTAGTATACGGTGTCCTTATCATCAGTAACTATCCTTGCAATCTTAAATGAAATAAAAAAAAAACACGGAAGCAAGGAAAAAGGTCAGTCAATCATGTTATCATTCCAAAAGGTAAACGCCTATAGACAAGTGCAAGTAAAAATCTACCTCGTCATCTTCACCGCATCCTTCCGATGGATCGAGTAAATATCATCCTCTTCCCATTCAGGCTCAACCGGTACAAACCTCATACTCCCCACTGCTCCATCAAAATGAAGTTTGTTCTCATGAGAAACACAGTTTGTTATCAGTTCTTGACTGTTGCTCTGAAGACACTTAGCAAGTGCATGGCTCAATTCATCCAGATCCACGTTGTCTGTCAATGACTCACCTTTACTAGCAGCAAACTTACTAATATTCATGAGAGAATCATCATTACTAGACTTCACTCTAGTATCTGTGTGTACTTCTTTAAACTTTTGTATGCAGGGAGTATCTGCTTCTTCTGGAGTTAAGAATTTGTCAATATCAAATTCCTTGGTTTTCCTGTTGTGATGCGCAACATATGTCTGGTCAGGAGATACCATTGCTTCCAACAATGTTAAGGCCCTATTGAAATCATTAACACCAGCCATGACATCCGCAATCAAGGTGTCATCAGCCCATGGGTGGAGCTCCTTCAGTTTTTGACACACCTCAAGAAGACCTCTTTCTTGGATAAAACCATCATTCTGGTTGAAACGAGAATTGTCAACTTGTATTTGATTTGCATCAGACCCTGTATTAGCCATTAAAGATGGAAAACTTACAGATGGTAACAGCAGGGATGAAAAAGGCTTCTCTAGAATTGCTCCCCTGTTCTTTGCGATGCTTTGAGATGGACCACTAAAGGAAGTGGCAGGAACAGATAAGTGCGGGAAGGTTTCTCTGTCAGGCTCTGGCTCAAGATTTTGTTGCTTCAGTTTCTCATTGAGGTCAAATGCAGCCCAACCAGAAGTCTTAGCCCTCCTCCCAGACATCTTCTTATGTAGAGGACTTTTCACACTCGTAGAAGCAGCCATCTTAAATTGATAGAGAAAGCACTTGAATCATTTTAAGTGCCACGCCACCACCTCTTCTTGGCTATAAATTAAATAGTGTCCCCTTAATTCAAGCTTAAGTTTTGGCTCCGGATTTTGGAAAAAATGATAGCTTTACTGAAAGAGTTTAAACTGCACGAAAATTCCAAACTCAAATTACAAACAAAAGATAATACAAGCAATAAGCGTGTTGGAAAAATAATGTTTAACTACGAAGGGTCCAAATTCATTCTAGACTACCAACCATCATAAGCTTTCCACTTTAGATCTGTCTACATTTTTTTTTCCTTTATAATATCTATGGTGTCACCGCTAGCTCATACCCACCTGATTAATTCAACAAAAAGCCTGTCCATCCGACAAGCATAGGTTTCCGATGTAATCATGCTCACTAAGGGTAGAGCAGGTGGCTCACCAAGTGTTCAAGCTAGGACTCAAACTTGAGATCTCTAGGTTGTTACTCTCATGCCTCAACCACTAGACCTTCCCGTTATGACTTTTTGATCAGTTACCATTATGCAAATTAATTTTAGTAATTCAATTCAATTAAGACGTTGTGTTGGGTCTCTAAGTTCTACAGCCATATTTGAATAACAAAAAATTCAGTTTAAAGCAGTACGGTATTTACCTTTTCACTTATACATAAGATTTAAAACCAATCATCTTTTCAAATCTTATCTCCTACCATAATCACCTTGGTAAAACATTAACTTTCTACATTTTTAAACCTTTGCAGCATTCAGAAGCAGCAAAATCAAATCTTTAGCTAAAAATATAGGACAACCACAATAACATATATTCCTGTTCGAAATCTTAAACTTAACGTCCTACAATAATCACCTTCAATAAAATTTACTAATTTTTTTAACCACCTCAAAACCTTTGCATCACTCAGAAACTGTAAAATCCAACCATTACTTCTTCTTTCTTTCTTTTTTCAAAAAGCAGTAAAAATCCAACCTTTTATCTCATTTTTAGGAGTACTACAATCAACTTTTTATTCCTGTTAAAAACCTTCATGTCATGCAATAATCAACTTCAGTAAAATTTCTAATCTCTAAGAACTTCAATTCCTTTGCATCACTCAGAAACAGTAAACATCCAACCTTCTATATTTTTTTTTCTAAGCAGTAAAAATCCAACCTTTAGCTAAACTTCAGGAAAATAACAATCAATATATGTTCCTAATCCAAACCTTAATGTCCAATAATTATCATCTTCACTAAACTTACAACTTCCTACAAATTACAAAACCTTTATTTTTTTATAACCATGGTGTCCGGTAGTATAGAAGTTTAGTAGGTAGCAATGCATTGTTTTGATGTCCTTTCATATTGGTAGTCGTAGTATTGCTCTTGTAATTTCTTATCCTTTGATTTTTGTTACTACCTGTTATTTTTTGTTCCATGATTATCATATTGTTTTGTTGTAGTTTTTGTTCTGCCGGTTATTTTTTATTATTATTTGCTCTTTCTTGTACTTCCGTTACTCCTTTTTGGGACTGCTTTGAACTATTTTTCCTTAAGACAAAGGGTCTAATGGAAACAACCTCTCTATCTCTCTCTGCGGCTGTGGCAAGGTCTATGTACACTCTACCTTCATCAAACACCACTTTGTGGAACTACATTGGATATGTTGTTGTTTTATAACCGTGATGTCCAGGCCAGCTTGAGCACACCTGTAACCTCCCACCAACAATAGGTAGCAGGTAACTCTGTCCATCAAAGCTAAAACAGACACAAAAAGTTCACCAAGTATTTTTATCTACATCGGGATTTAAACTTGACACTTGATGATGCTCAACTTGAAACAAACTCTCTATCTCTCTCTGAGGCTGGGGCAAGGTGTACGTACGCTCTACCTTACTCAAACGCCACTTTGTAGAACTACATTGGATATGTTGTTGTTTTATAACCGTGGTGTCCAGGCCAGCTTGAGCACACATATCTACATCGGGATTTGAACCTTACACTTCATGATGCTCAACTTTACAAAACCATTACACTATTCATAAACAACACAACTCCAATCTTTCTTTTATCCTTCTTATAATAAAGCAATAAAAATCCAACCTTTAGCTCAACTAAACATATGCATAAGCAGAAATCAAGGGGTAAAATAGTCAATATACCTTGGAGAAATTCAGGAGAAACTGAACCGGAGATATCGTATCCAAGGAGTAAATGAAGGATTCGAAAGCTGAGATGAAAATTGCAGAATCGGAGATTGGTTGTTGACGGCGGCGGCGGCGTAGAGGGCGGCGGACGGCGATGCTGAAAGGGATTTGCTTCTGCAATCCATAAACGGTTAGCGAATTTTCCGATTGAATCTCCGGCGACCGGCGAGAAGAAGAGAAATTGATTGAATCTCCGGCTAGAAGAAGAGAAATTGAAAAAGGAGAGAAGAAGAATTGAAGTAATTAAATTGATACCAAATGGAGAATAAAACAGAAAAAAATGTCAATAACTCAACTGCCACAATTATTTTTTAAAAATTATTATTATTATTATTTGAGATTTTTATTTTTTTTATTTTATGGATGGATTCAAGGCGAGGTAAAGGTAGACCGAAGAAAATATTGGAGGGAGATGCTTAGACATGACATGGAACAGTTACAGCTTACCGAGGACATGACTCTAGATAGAAAGGTGTGGAGAATGCATGTTAGGGTAAAAGGTTTATTAGGATGCGGGTAGTAGTTGTAGCGTTTCACGGGTAGTGTCTTGTTCTTAAGAGTTTTTGGGTATTGTTTGTGGTTTTGGGTAAATTGTTTGGGGGTATTATTTGGTAATGATCTTGTTTCTGCTACTGTCTGTTGTTTTGTTATTACCTTTTATTTTTTGTTCTTATATTATGTCTTTAACTACGTTGTTTGGTTTCGAGACGGGAGTCTATCGAAAATAACCTCTCTATCTCACATCTGAGTTAATGGTATGGACTATGTATATTCTACCTTCCCCAGACCCCACTATGTGAAAGTATACCGGATATATTATTGTTATTGTTGTTGTATTTATATGTGATTCTTTTTTCTTTGATTTCACACTCGGTATTTATCAATTATATTAGAATTTGACTAAATTTATATTTGTATCGAGAAATCTCATATTGAGGGTTAAAATATTTCATAACTAAGATAATTTCATATCCGAAAAAACTCAAACCTAAAATTTTGATTAAACATGAAAAAGTACTCATCATTTTCAACACAACCTTTGTTGGTTTATTTAGAGTATGTGTGGTTAGGAAAGAAAGGTTCCCACAAGGCCATAATTAATTTATTGTTATTGTTGTTGTACCTTCCTCAGACCCCACTATGTGAAAGTATACCGGATATATTATTGTTATTGTTGTTGTATTTATATGTGATTCTTTTTTCTTTGATTTCACACTCGGTATTTATCAATTATATTAGAATTTGACTAAATTTATATTTGTATCGAGAAATCTCATATTGAGGGTTAAAATATTTCATAACTAAGATAATTTCATATCCGAAAAAACTCAAACCTAAAATTTTGATTAAACATGAAAAAGTACTCATCATTTTCAACACAACCTTTGTTGGTTTATTTAGAGTATGTGTGGTTAGGAAAGAAAGGTTCCCACAAGGCCATAATTAATTTATTGTTATTGTTGTTGTACCTTCCTCAGACCCCACTATGTGAAAGTATACCGGATATATTATTGTTATTGTTGTTGTATTTATATGTGATTCTTTTTTCTTTGATTTCACACTCGGTATTTATCAATTATATTAGAATTTGACTAAATTTATATTTGTATCGAGAAATCTCATATTGAGGGTTAAAATATTTCATAACTAAGATAATTTCATATCCGAAAAAACTCAAACCTAAAATTTTGATTAAACATGAAAAAGTACTCATCATTTTCAACACAACCTTTGTTGGTTTATTTAGAGTATGTGTGGTTAGGAAAGAAAGGTTCCCACAAGGCCATAATTAATTTGTTTGCCAACTTGGAAAGTCAACTTTGGCATGCTACATTTATTACTCCCTCCATTTATTTTTATTTATTATTTTTTGATTTGGCATATTTATTAAAAAAGTAATTATTAATATAATTATTTTATCATAGCATTTCTATTAATTGATAATTATTATTGTGTCTTAAAATAATTAGTTTGAAGAATAAATAATTAATGCTAAAAATAAAATAAGAATTTTTTTATCCTTCCTTGATATGTCAAAAAATGACAAGTAAAAGTAAAAATCAATTAGGAAATAAGTAATAAGTAATTCTGAACAGAAGGACTAATTAAAATTTTATCTAAAATGTATCTTCTTATTACTATTGAATAAATAAGTTGGTGTATAACAAAGCTGAATAATCGTGTAATGGATAAAATTTCTCTATTATAATATTTAAGTAGAGGTTTTAAGTTTGATTTTTGGGGATAATGAAAATTGAAAAAGATTATAATTGAGGATAGTGTAATTTTTCATTACTTTAAATAAAGGTCTTGAGTTCAAATTCTAAGAATGAAAAAATTCTAAAGGGTATATGCATAACTCGTTTAGCTCATGAACTGAAACAGAAGCAAAAGCAAGAAAATGACTTTTACAATATCAATCATTAGTATTAACAAAAGAAATAAGATAAAAATAATAATAAAATATTTCAATTTTTAATTCTTACTTGACGTGATTAATGAATCTAATTTGACTTGATTAGCGATTTGATTTGACTTGATTTGGTGTTGATTTTCTTTTTGATTATAATTGATTTGATTTGATTTTGACTAAAAAGGTCAAATCAACCCAACGAAGTCGATATTACATTTTTAAATGGTCTAATAAATTTTATAGCACATAAATATTAATTCATATTCACCCATATACTATATTAGCAGTGCGAAGGGCCTTGCAAATGTTATTTGAACTTTTGTCCTTCGCTAAAAATTTTTATAATAGATAAAATCATTTTTTTCACTATTTTCTTAAATAATTATCATTTAATTATCATCCTAATTTTTATGACTTTAAAACCAACTAAAATTTGGTTATTGAAAAGTTGCCAAATATTAGTAATAGTACTTGGAATTGGTAACTTATATACTACCTGTGAATTGTGATTTAATGTCTTTCCATTCGTGTAGATTTAGGATTCTTTTTTGAGAAAATGGCCAATTGCCCCCTAATCTATTACTCGATTATCAATTACATATCTATATTTTATGGGAGTTCTATTACCTCCTGAACATTTTAAAAGTGGGATATATATCCCTTGAAAACTCACAATAATATTTTTGTTGATCCGTGATACCCACGCGTTTTGATACGTGTAAAATTTATTAAAAACTTTTTTTTTAATTTTCTCCCCTTTTTAATTTATTATTTTAAAAACTCCATTGAAGGTCAAAACGTCAATATTTGGAGAAGATTTAAGGTGGTTTTGCATCAAATTTTCAGAGCAACTATGCGAAGAAGACGAAGAACAGGGCAACATTTTTAGATTTGCAGGGAAATGACCCGTTGTTAAAATCAATTGAAGAATATTATTTGGAGTTGAAATTAAGTTTATCTACTAAATTGATTGCCTGAAACTTGAAGAAAGATCTGTAAAACGCCATTGATGAAGCTTGAGCTTTAAACAGATCACAATATTCACAAGTGATTACAAAAATTCTCGTGGGTCTATCTGGTATTGAATATAGGACCAAATTTTTTTCCAGTATTGAATGTTTTATGGAAAAAAATCAATTGGATGTCACACTGTATTATGCTTATTCAAGCTTAAATTTGCTTTGATTTGAAAGATTTTGGATCCATATTTTCTCGTTATGGAGAGTAGCTTTATGATTTGTGGTGTATCCATTGGCATAATAATGGCGGTGATTTCATGCTGAGTGGTGGTAAAATTTAGTGGCGGCCATGAATGCTCTATTAAGTTGCTATGAAGAAGAAGGAAAATAGAAATGAGAAAGAAATGAAAAAGGAAAAAAAAGGAATATATATATATATATATATATATATATATATTTATGAAAAATATACTTAAAAATAAAATTTTAATATTTGTTTTTGGTCCTCACTCTCCTTGTGAGAGTGATATACACTCACCTTGCTACATAAGCATTTAGGAAGGTAATAATTTCACTTTTAAAATGTTCAGAGAGTAATAAGACTCTGTAAAGTATAAGTGTGTAGTTGGTAATCGGGTAATAAATTAGGGAGGCATTTGGCCTTTCTTTTTTTTTTAAAAAAAAAGACCCTCAAATATAGAAGAAATTAAATATATATATTTTAAAACAATTGTCATTGTACTTTATAACGTACATTAGGGGTGGCAAAATCAAATTCAATATGTTCAAGTTCGGGTTGATTGTTGATGTGCCTTTTCATTAGCTCAACTCATTTCAATCCATTAAAAATTGAATTGATATGTAACTCAAATTGATTTTTGAGAAATCTTGTCAAAACATTTTAAAAAGATATTTTTTAAAATTTAATATAGTATATATAACCATAATAATAATAATAAAAAATTTGTTAAGTACTAAAAAGTTTATAAAAGGACAAATAAACTAATTAGAATTTAATAAAAACTGAGCGGATTGAGTTATGACCCATAACCTAATTCATTTTGACCCAATCCATTTTGTCTAAGGGTGTCAATCAGGCCGAATTGACTCTAAACTGGACCGCTCCGACTCGGTAAAAACCCGGCTACCTACTATAACCGGAATCGATCGGTTTAATTTTTGAACTCGTAATTCAAAACCGATCAACCCGATAATGTCACATCGTTAATGATACCAGTTAACCAACCCGATCCGATTACTTAAATAATAAATAATTTATATTTTATTAATAGACTTAAAAAAAACAATTTTTTTAAAAACATATATTTTTATGTATTTAACTCGACCCGATATTACCCGGAACTGAATGTGTCACTTAGAACCCTTTTGGAACCAGTCCGATTTGACCCGAATAGGGCCAACCCGATAACCAATCCGGCCCCGAACCTGGTCGGTTCAATATTTGCCGATCCCGACTACCCATTAGACACTCTTAATGTTGACCCAAGCAAATTTAAATTGAATTGGGTCTTGATCCATTTATTATCTTGATCTAATCCATTTTGACCCAACCCGCCCAATTGACACCCCTAAAGTGTGTATATATATACTTACTTTGCCATCTAATTTCCTTTTTTTAAACGTTTAGAAGATAGAAGAAATGGTGAAAGCAGTAGTGGGAGAAGAAACTCAGCTGAAATTAGCTGAAAATCGGCTTAGCAAATCTGGAATCCCTTGTCAGGTATGTGTATGATATGAGTAGAATTTACATATATATGTGTATAGGCACTGTAATGGTGATTTGTTTTTGACAGGTAGGGCTTGTAATTGGGAATTTAAGTTTGAAATTAGATCGAGGATTCATATTCGATTTAATACCAACACCCCCCAACGACGACGGTGAACCACCCTGTTCCATAATTAAAGATGATCGCAAAAAGTCATCCAAAGGAAAGCCCCAACCTGATTCTTCCTCATTGTTTATTGATAAAGATTGGGTTGCTGAACACGCTCGTCAGGTCCATCATATTCTCTAGTTAATTGAAAATCAGTAGAAATACTTTTTAATAAATAATTACTGTTTTTAGCGATACTTTTTATTTATTACCATCTATAGCAATACTATGATAAATCTGCACTATGTATTAAAAAAGTGAATTATGCATGCAATATATATGTATTATAAGTGTTTTAAAATGTATTATGCTTATTTGATAAAAAACTGGCACAATGTGTGTTATAAGTGTGTGATAAATGTATTATCCATGAATAAAATTTGTATTTTATGTGTTTTATAAATTATTCTCTGCAATATGTATTAAAACTGTATTATAAATGTCCAGTGAAAAAAAATGATATTGATATAGATGGTAAATATTTTCTTAATATAGCATATCTATGTAAGTTTTCCAATTATTTTCTTCATAGGTCCATCTCTATCTAATTTCGGCAAATATTAGTTATTTGACAAAATATAAGTAAAGTAAGGTTTCACCTAATTATTGCTGCAAAAATGTGTGGTCTTCAGTGGAAGAATTTGATGAACTACTCTACTCTGGAGATCCATGTTATTTCTTTTGGTAACTGTGGTGTTTAGACCAACGAGCACTCTTCTCGATTAATTCCACGAGATATATCTGCCACCTCCAACCCGCTTGGTAGCTCTGTCCACCAAGATGGGGAGAAATCACCTAGTGTTTGTCTCTGATGAGATTTGAACCTGAAACCTCATGGTTCTCAACCCATATCATTGACCACTAGGCCACACCCTTGGGTGCTGGAGATCCATGCATTTTCCTCAAATGAATGTATGGAAAGCCTATATTACTAGCCTGATTATATGCTTATTACTGTGTATTGCATAAGGCGAAAAGTAAAGAAAAGTGCCTAGTGTTTGCCAAAGACTTTGCTGCAGAGTGCAATTAAGGTGTCGGATTAGTTAAAGATAGGTGCATATGAAGAGAGAAAAAAAATATGTGATACAACAAGTCAACAACAACTATGCCTCAGGGCCCAACAAGTCGGGTTGGCTATATGAATCCTTACTGACCATTTTTCTCCATTTAAATTTATCTCAGGACAACATTGTACAAAAGAAAAATACAGTAAAAATTATTTTCTAATCCTAAGCGAAATGTATGTTATAAAATCCATATTAATTTAGTTCAGAACCATTTTAAATTTCTGATTTTCAGATGCTAAAATGTAGTCGCAAGTTTCTAGTATAGATTAATGATAAGTTTTCTAATCCTAGATTTCTGATTTTTATTCTCCTCTTCACAAACACATCATCTATGATATCTTCTAACAGTTAAATATCGCGTTGCTGGCTGTATTTATTGCTTAGTGCTGCCCTTAGCTTGACAGAGCTTGTGGGCGTTGCGGCATACGTAGTAGCACCTTGATGCCTGCACTAAAGCGCCTCTTGTTTTCTGTGATGTCCCCAAATTATGCAACAGAAATGCTTCTACTGCTGCTACTCTGTATAATGCAAATACCTTCTCTACTCGACAAACTACCATCTGTTTTCTAAACTCTGTAGACTTGAATAGGAACTCTGTTTGGAGGAATATTTAAATGGGTGTAGTAGATTTGAGAAATGTCTCTAGTCCTACCTATCTTGGTGTTGTGCTGGTGACTTGTCAATTGACACTAACTTCAGATTTCGTGGAAAAGGCCATCATAGTGAATCATCAAAATATTATGAATCATTTAATACTTTGTGTAGCTTATGCTTTAAAATATGCTTCTTTCAGGTTGGGAGAATGCTATTGGGTGGCATGAAGGTGGTTGGCATCTACGTGTGGACCACAGAGAGCTCATTCAAAAACTCAACCATCACGCTTTGTCAGGTTTTACTATCATAACTTGAAGCTAACGTCATATTTTCCGTTCTGTCATTATTTGTATTCTTTGCTCTCTTTCTCGTCTGCTAATGCAATAACTGTACAGGCTGCAAAATCAGTTGCTGAAGCGGCCCCTGCCCCTTTGTTGGAAGTGGATTGGGATGAAAGATTGCTTGTGCACATTGGTTACAGTCCCTTGAGGTAATCTTGTCTAACTATATGTTGTTATATTCAAATAGGCCCTTCTTGTTCAGAATGTTGTTTGAATTGACCCTTATTATTGATTTAAGAGATAAATGTATTCCAGGTGGACATGTCGAAATTGCTCGTTGGGTTCAAATATTACATCAGGCAATCTACGACCTTGTGATTTGAAAATGGGAAAAATTCTGAGTGCCCGTCAGGCATTCAGATGCACATATGACTTTGATTTGAGGTGAACTTTTTTTTGTTTGAAACTGACTTGAGGTGAACTTTTGTTTGCTAGAATTGCTCATTTTGTAAATCCTTCTTTGGTGTATTGGACTGAACACTAGTTTTGATTTCTTAGTGCCACATTTCAAACTAAACAAGAGACTTCAACTATCTCAAGCAACTCATTCGTTCATTATTTTAATTTCATGATTGCTTGTTTGGATATTTCTGTTTTGGCATGACAAGGAGGCAAAAACTTTCTCCCCTTTTTCCCTGGCACTGGAGAGAGGTTGGAGAAATGCCATATGAACGTTAGCCAAAATCGTGAGTAAAAAATGCTTGTCTCAAATATTGGGGAACTTTAGTTGTTGAACTATTGGCTTGTATCACACTATGGCTTTTGGTTTATTTTTTATGCATGCACTAGTATGATAGAAGGAAGAAAGAGATTCTTGGGGGGGGGGGGGGGTTATGAGTAGGCATTTTTGATCAAGTTGTATGCAATAAAGCTGTTCAGCGTTTCCTTTGGTTGGTTGCAGCCATTTTATAGTATAGCTCATAGTCTGTTAGGTCATTTTTTCTTGTAATAAAGAGATGTGATTAGAAAACTATTATCCCTCCGTGTGATGATGAACTGGAGGTTGCATCTAGATTTAGATCTAAAGCACTTTCTCTTCTTTGTTTAGTAGCTTTGCGCCTCCTTTTCTTGTGATCCCTGTATGATGAAGATATTCAGTTTTGTGACTTTAGTAACATTAGATATGTCAAATATGATATTTTCTGGCAGAATCATGGCTCTTAGTGATGGATACATTGGAATCACTGTTGTGCACCCAAGACTTTGTGTTACCATCCCCTGGTTCATGTTTGCAAAAACGATTCATTTCAAACTTGTACTACCTTATGCCGTGTTTCCCCTGTTCCTACCCTTTTGTTTTTTAAGTACACAAATTGTTAATTCTTTTTACTGAATTTCTTAGAGATCTCATTGAAATTCAGAAAACCGTCTCACGGTTGAGCAACGTGTTTCCAGGTTTCCCATTTGTCAGGGTTCAAGTAGCAAAAGATTGGCTGACATTCTTCATCACGGAATTTCAGTTCATGCCGAAGAGCTTAAAGGTGCCAAGGCATTGATTGATGGGAAATTGGTAATGAACTCTAGACTTGTGGTTTGAGTCTAGATCAAGCATTATCCTTAAACTTGGATGCTACTTTTCCTCTTAAAGCATCCTCATGGCCACTCCTTACGATTTTACTACCTCATGTTGCAACTTGTTTTTTTCTCTTTCTTTCATTTTAAGTAATTGCTAACAGAAAATATCACTCTAAACAGCGCTAGTTCTTGAGTAATGACATAAAATGGGCCTTAAAATATGATATAGGCTGCTACTCTATACTTGATTTGCTTGCTTGTCCTCTATCAAAATATGATCCCGGTCTCTTCCCTTGGTTACTATGCCAGACAATTTTCACCTTTTTTCTTTCATTTCTAGGCAAATGAGGATGAGCAGTTTGATTTAGGTGGCGTACATAATGTTGAATTCCTCCTACCTTTCATGGAAGATAAATATTTGGAAGGTCTGTAAAACATTCTCCAAATTACACAATTAGTCTTTCTTTTGAAGTTGATGAAGTATGAGTTAGTTGCTATACAAGTATTTTCTTTCTTTCTGTCATTCATCTCCTTTTTATTTGTGAAGTATGCAGCCAAAAAGAGGTTACAGGTCTTCTAGTCTTTAGTGGCTGTATCTGCTCCTATGCTTACTCAAATTCGAAGGAACCAACTTCTCAAGCTTTGACTGACATAAAGGTATTTTAACTTTGCATGATGTTGTTTGTTCCCTACATTAAGGACTAAAAAGTTTAGTAATCTGTTCTGGCTTATCTGTTGCATTCATTTGGTTTTAGCTTACATTTGTTCTGGTTAATGTTAAAATTCTGCTTAATGTTAGAACGTAGATCCTGGTTATCTTTGGGTTTTTTTCTCCAGCATTCAACTTTTGGTCTTCTTGGTGCTTAGGAAGACATAATTAAGAGTCTAAGAAGCAGGTTAGATATGATGTTTGATGAGGCAGACAGAAAATCAGATTCTAAGGAGGACAGAACTGAAGAGAACAGCAACCAGATATTAAGTGGGAATGCAGTTCTGCAACTTGATTTACAGTTACAAAGGTATAGCTCTATTCTCCTCTAGATGTCCAGATTTAACCCTGCGAACTTATTTTTCACCATGGCATCTACATCTGTTAACAAAATTCTCTTAGTTTGTCTTTTTTCTGGTCTGAACTTAGTATTTTAATGAGATTTAATTGACTCTTTATAAACTTTAAATTCAAATTGAGGACTTGATACTTCATTTTTCTCATGAAAATTTGATACTTCCTATCATTTTCTTGTTGAGAACTACAAGAGTAATTTTGTCACTGGTCATACTTATGACTAGGGGTGCTTATCGGTCCGTTCGGTTTGGTTTTGTGCATTATTAGTTCGGTTTATCGTTTATCGGTTTGTAAATATGTTAAACCGATAACAAAACCAATAAGATAATTGTTATCGGTTTTCGGTTAATTGGTTAGCTGTCCTTAACGATTTGATTTTTGGTTTAAGATATAAGAAAATGCTCCTTTAATTTTTTGTTTCCTTCTCTTGTTTGCATTTGTTCATATATATGGTCTTCACGGGGTATTTATTGCTAAAACAAATGTCATGAACTAATAAATATGAAGCGAAGGAATAAAAAGGTTATTATCTAAACAGAACTACTAAAAAGAAGTATTATGAATGACTTGTGGAAAATTGTAATTCAAAGATACAAATTTATATGCTTCCAACTATCTTATATTAATGTTAATACTTAAGTGTTTATTCATTTCAAACCAAAGTAAAGATTTTAAAGAGCCCAAGAATATTCTTCCGCCATTTAAATCAAAGAGGTTGCAAGCATATCAACATCAAAGAGATGAATCCATATGGACTTGGAAGCAGTCGCATTCTCCCTAACGTGTCTTTACTAACAAACTATAATACAAAATATAATGCAAAATTGTAAATCAAAGTTTTTGCTCCAGAAGTCTGATGCCTTGCCTGGAAGAAAAAAATAGAATTTATGAAAATAAGAATACGGTTTCTATCTAAACTCTAAAGCCACTTTTGTATAATTAGGGATAAAAAGATAATTTTAATATGACCTTATTGTGTTATCGGTTTAATCATTAAGTAAAACCTAAAAACCAACCCAGTAGTCCAATAAAAAGTTTACAAAATTGTTTAAAACCCATTAACCCAATAACCCGATAAATCAATAACATTTTTGTTTTCCGGTTTGATTATCGGTTCTGATTTTTGCACACTCCTACTTTATGACCCTCTGAACAAGATGTGACCTCCTTTTGACTTATTGGTGGGATTCTCACTGATTGTGTCTATCGTCTCTGAGCAGCATTCCATCATGTTCTGCTTACACCAGATTCATAACCAAAATGTACTCCCCCAGGCCCCATGTGACGACAATGTCAATAATTATTGTTGTTTTTCTACTGTTTTCCTCGTTGTAAGTTGCATGATTATTGTTATTCGCATCTGAATTTAGAGATTAAAAGAATTTCATTTTGCTAAACAACTTTGTAGTTATTACACTTTGACCTTCATCTTTTACTGGACTGTAGCAGTTGGCTTCTTAGCGATGCTGAAATGGTTAACTTGCTTTTTAAACAGTAAACATTGCAGTCTGTCATTTCCTCGAAGAGTATTTTTACCCTGGCTGGCTGATACATTCCTTTGTGACTATATACAACCATCTGAATCAGTTGAGGTGAGTTAGTTGCACCCTTTATATTCTTTGATGAAGCAAATAATACTACACTCAGCCGTATTTCTTTTATTTGCCTTCCATTAGACATTTTTTCCTTATATTATGTTGCTTTCTTGCTTTAAAGCTGCATGTAGAAAGGGTGTTGGAATAGGCACTACTTCATAGTCCTGTAACTATACTGACGCTGCAGGCATTTTTGTCTTCGCGTGTTTGCATATCTAAAACACAAACACTCGAGTGTGGGTAATATAATACTTGATTCTTGTACATATTTGCAGTTTGGTGTTTCACCTCAAGGAACGTGTTTCTGATGAAAATTTGTTCATTTTTAGTATTAAAAATTGTCAAGAAAAGCTAATTACCTCTCTATATAATGGTTGTTGTCTTACCGAAGCTTCTTCCTTGATCTCACTGAATCATTAGCAGCAAACTTTATCATTATCACACTTGCTGAGTTCTTTACTGGGACATTTTATTGTCTCCCTGTGATAATTGTATATGCGGCTGTACATTAAAGATGGGATCCGCCTTGGCAACTAAGTTTTGTCCATTTGGTACGGAAATAGGCAGTATTTGTTAGACATTGTTTACCATATTGCTCAATGCAATATGTTGGTAATTTCGAGATCATGACATAAATTGAATTCTGATGTGCTATACTTTGAGTTAGGTTCTCAAGGATCATTTTGCCGAGCTCGTGCACATAGAGTTTCCAAATGATTCTTCAAAAATCTTGGAGCCTGAAGCTGAAGCTCCTGCATTGTTATCCACCACAACAAAATCGTTTCGGAAGGTGTCAACTCCATATTCTCTGCTACCTAAGTCAGACGACTCACTCTCAAAGCAAAATAGAGCTGCTACAATCTTGGCAAGTGACCAGAAATCGACAAAACCACCTGGTTTTAACTTCATGATAGCTGTTTTAGTTCTTGTTGTATCAATTGTAGTAGGGGTTGTGGTGTTTGTTGTCAGGTCATCCTAGGGAACACAGATGGTGCCTACAAAAATTATGTTCATCATCTCATGCATGTACTAAGGCTATCATTTTCAAGGAGAGGCCAACTGCTGACATAGTTTTTGCTATCCTTCTAAATCACAGAAATTAGCAAAAGCCTGTTTTTTTTGGCCAAACAATATGTGCATGTCCATGAGTTGAAAGAATTTAGGGTGTGTTTCGATATACTGGAAAATGTTTTCCTATTTTCTCATGTTCGTTTCGCCAAAAGATATGGAAAATATTTTTTTTAGGAAAAACAAGTTCCTCCAAAATAAGAAAAAAGACTTCCTTATTAGAAGTAGAGAAAACAAGTTACAATGTCTCATACCATTCTCAAAATTACCCACCCCCGACCTTTACTCCACCCACCATCCCTCGCCCCCCCTCCAAAAAATTTTTTATCCACCCCTACGGTCCCACCCCGACCACTAACCCCTTATTTTATTTTGAATAATTAACTCATATAGCCGTCCATATAAGTCTTAAACTTAAAATAATCATATTTTATTTTGATAACCCATTATAACCAACTTTCATATGTTATTTATTTTTTATTTTGATTCTATCCATGTATTTGTAGGGATAAGGATATGTATAAATCTTAGTTATATTTATATCCCTTTAAACATGGTAAATTAAATAGTTATAGGAATATATTTAGTGTATAATTAATGTATGTTACTTGTGAACATTATACATAGATATATAGTGTGTAATTGATGAATAAATACTACATAATCTATGTATAATTTATATATATGTCTTATACATAATTATACACTTCTTATACACTAAATATAGACCTATAACCATTTAATTTATCTTTTTTTTTTTAATATAAAAATATAAATAAGATTTGTACTTATCCTTATCCCTACAAATACGTGAATAAAGTTAAAATCCTACAATTACTAAAACTATGTAGACTGGCTAATAAAAGTAAAATAACATGGAGAAGTTGGTTATAATGGGGTTGTCAAAATAAAATATGGCTATTTTGAGTTTATAACTTATATGAGCGGCTATTTGAGTTGTTATCCCTATTATTTTTTCTAAATTTTTTATTTAAAATTAATATTTTTCTTACTGAAAAAACTATTTCAACGGATGCGGTGACAACCGTAAAAGCAAGAAATTTCACTAAGCGAAATACAAGAGGAAAGTTTAAGTGCTTCTTTGTCTCAACTAGTATTCTTGAGAGATCATAAAGTCCATTCAAATTGGAGAAGCTTTCATCAATATCACGAACATCAACAACATAAGTGGCAAGTTGATTCTCACCTAGACTCATTAAATCAAAGATAAAATAAATTTTGTTTAGATTAGTTTCCGAATCAATTGATTTTCAAAACTTCAACAAAAATGGACCTTTTCTTAAAATTGGACTTTTCCTAAGAAACCAAGTTTATAAAATTGGATAATTTTCAAAGTTTTCACCTTCAATTGATTCTTTTTGTAAAAATAGACACCTTTTCTCCCAAAATTCATAAAATTGAACACTTTTTGTTGTTTTGACCACCTATTGCAAAATTAGCTCCTTTTTTCCTTTATTCAAAAGAACTTTCTCAAAATTGGCCTTCAATTCCCTTAAATGGTTATTTTTGCAACTAAGTTAATTTCAAGTGGGACTATCAACTTAAATGGCTATTGTTGAGAAGAGTCTCCCCTGGTGCCGTCGTCACTCGGCAATGTTATAGCATATGCAATCTGGATGATAGCAAATAAAAATGTTGTTTATTGGTGCTTTTAGTTTGATCTATTGTGTCTGGCCCTTTTTGCAGTTGTATGAGCAAACTCCCAGCAGCACATATTTTTTTTTAGTGCATACAGTTTTGAGCAGAAAAATTCATTGGTTATCCCTTTCGCGATAACTGTTCAGTAAATGACCCTATCTTTATTTCTTTTGCAACTTATGAACCTCTTAGAACCAATAAAAAGAGATAACTTTCAAGACACAATAAAGGACACTTGACAGTTGACATGCCAATCCAGAAACTAATGCAGCTCAAGAAGGCAATACATTTTTCTGTTCTTGTTTAGCAATAAGAAATAAATAGGAACCTCCTACAAACTCTACAAATTTACCTACCACTGATGACTACAAAGCTCTACTATAGTACAAATGTAATCATACATGTGAGGCATAAGGAGGATAGAGTATACGCAGTCCTTACGAGGTTAATTCCAATAGACAAAGCTCTACTATAGTATTTGTACGATAACTTATTGGATGATCACCACAGCTTTCTTAGAGATAGCTTGTCCATGTATTTTCTGTTGGATTGAGTTGCGTTTGCTTTCACCGAGTGATACATTTGAATCAGTCGGGCACGCACGACCAAAATAGTTTCCGTACCATGGGCTGAGAAACATCTGCTCAAGTACTGAGGCACTTCTCAGAATATAAAGAACAACTTTCATCTCTGATTCTGATCCATAAAATCCACCATATGTAACTTGTTTTAGTTCAGTGTGACATGTAGGAGACAAAGAAGGCCTTCCTCTTACATCATTTATTATATTAACTCTTCTTACCTGAGATCACAATGAGAATGAGATCAACATACTGCTGAATAAATAATTACAAATAGATGATCAAAAAAACTGCACTATACTACAACAACAACATACCCTGACCTTATACCTAACATTTCTGTTTATCAAGTATGAACTCAAATATAGCAGGCAGAGAGAGCTTAACCAAGGCCTAAAGCTAATTGAATTCTTTTACCAGATAGAATGTGATATACTAACTAAAGTAGAGCCTTGTTAAACAGTGTGTCAAAATTATATCTTAAAAGGAAAAATAACAGAGTTTCTAAAAGATGTTAGCATTTAGCAGGTCTCTATGATTTTAGTAATTCTTCCCTTTGACATAGCTAAATCAAAAATCAAATGAGGGTAAAGATAGACCCCAAGAAGCTTTGAAGAACGGTCAAAGGCTTCCTCCAATTAAGACGTCACACTGAAACCAACATTGGGCATGAAGCCGTGCATCAGCAGATGGCATACAGAAGACGACATTCAAAGATAACTAAAATACACCGAACAACAAACAATGTTCATAGTTTTTTTTTGCAGAAAAAGGAAAAGAGGCAGTCTCCCTCATTTTCATAATAACGTTGTTTTATCCCCCAAAACCCCCAATTTTCATTCACATCTCATTTCCCTAAAAAACAGATAACTGGACCAAGTATAAACAACAACATACCCAGTGAAATTCCACAAGTGGATCTGGGGAGGGTAGAGTGTACACACACACACCTTACCACTACCTCGTGGAGGTAGAGAGGCTGTTTCCGGAGGACCCTCAACTCGAATACAACAAATCAAAATAAGTATGACAAGGGAAAACGACAATGTAGCAAACATAGCAACTAACAAGGAAACCAAACCATTACATCAGAGTCATTAAAAACAATCATCCTATTAATTACTCCCAAAACTTCAAGAAAAAGCTCAAATAACTTGTCTTTAAAGAAAACTGAGATTTCGTGTGCTCAAACAGATGCTAAAAAGCAGTCTTTTCAAACTAAAACTCAGAAATTTGCAACAACCAAACAGATCTATTCCAACAAGTATCACCAAACCCCAGAAAGCCAAATACAATTCAATGAACATAAAAAGGACTACAACTTTAACAACCCCACTAGGAAAAAAACAAGAATCGCCCCCTCCGTGGCACTACCTACCCACCCATGTATTCTAAGCAAGAAAATAGCAAAAACAAATAGATTCTAAGTTCAAAAACATAAGTGCCTTTTTATGCAGACTTCAAATTACGGAAGACCAGAAACTTCACCTCATCAGAGCAAAGAATATCCAAAATATACAAATAATAAATCATGAACATGGATAACTCACCAGGAAACTCAAATTTTGAAGAAGAGGACAAGCACCCAAGAGTGCGGATAGTTCAACTATCTCTATAATCTCATACTTGGTCACAAGTATCAAGCTTAATTTCCTAAGGTTTCTGAACATCTTCATCTCAGTTGGGATCTCTATTGGGAAGTAGTTTACCTAAAATGAAGAATACAAGGAGAGAAAAAAAACTCAAGTGATTAGGGTGATCAAAATGACAAATACTGAAAACTTTGAGAATACAAGACAATGTTAAATTAATACCTTTTCAGGAATGATTTCGAGGGTTAAAGATTTAACCTGATTAGGTAAATCTCTTGCACAATCACCAAATATGTATGAATTTGAAGGGCAATGCCAACGACAAACCAATACATTTTCCAGCATGGGAACAAATGAGAAAAAATATCTTACTTTGTTATTAATCTTACACTCAAGCGTATGAAGATATGCAGCATGAAGATCAATCTTCTCCCCTCCGTCACACTCCAAAATAACAACAATTGTTACTGTACCAGTGAGTCGTAGCTTATAAGGAAGTTTACAATACTCCATAGTTAACTTCTTAAGGTTGGAACAAGAGGACAGAATACCCTCCAGATGGCCGCTTGCTAAGACAACACCGCTCAAAGCAAGGGTTATGAGAGAATTAAAACGGACTTTGGGACTTGATAACACAATGCAGTGGGACAAAGAGAAATGTTTCAATGAAGATGACTGAGAGAGAACCTCAAGAGAAAATTTAAGAAACTTGCTGGAGTCACGGATGGGGTAAGCAACATAGCACTCAAAGGAAAGGTGTAAGCTTTCAACACCTAATCTAGAAATAGATCGGAACCAGTGGCTAAATCCACTAGGAAACTCTCTCGCAAAGCAGCAGTCCATCTCAATGTGAGCCACTCTACGACCGGAATAGAGTTTTAAAAACTGGTATAATCCATTCATGAATTTGTCTTTTTCTTGATAGTAAGGGCCACGACTGTGTTGCCCACTGTGTCTATAAAAGTCAATTCCGAACATATTAAGGCATCTGAATTTAAATGTAGGCATAGAGGCAACCAGGGTGGGTTGTTGTAGTTGTTGCATAGAGGCAAACAGATATTTCCATCTTGTAGATAAAATGCTCGTCCTAGCAGCATCGCCTACTGTCAAATTTCCAAGAATGGAAGACAAAACATCATCTGATAGCTGGCTCAAATAATCCTCCTTTGTGTCATCAACCTAAAGCACCAGCAAAAGTCTTTTAAGGAGAAAATTTATATATCAGCAACTGATGTAGTATGTTACAACATACTCTTTGTTCCCCAATTACAATCTTTTTTCTTTAAGTTAAACAAGAGCAGGAGGAAAAACAGGATTCACAGCACAAAAAAAAGGGAATAAAAATCAGATCTTGCACAGACTTACTGTTGGTCTTTTCCAGAAGTAATAATTAATCCAAAGGGCTATTCCTCCCAATGCCAGCAATGGCAAAACCACTTTTCCTCCTCCTGAACAACATAAAAAACACAACTTTATTCCATTATTCAATAAAATTCAACTGTTCAGGTTATTGAAAGAAAGCTTCTTTTTCTTTTACCAGGGATGATTCCATTGTCTGATGCCATCTCTGTTAGTTCAATCAATCAAAAAAATTAAATTAAGGAGAAACAAATTGTCTCATGTATGGAATAAATAGGCGGTTTGCTAACCCTAACCCAACCCAAATAGGTACTCCTCCATATAAAAAAAAAAAATCCTATTTAACGTAAACCCCAAAATATATAGTATTTAAAAAAAAAAAAAACTTTTGGGGATTTTTTTTCTTCACAAAACACTCTTAAACCCTTTAATTGGCCTAAAACGCCCGGAAGTTGCTTCTTTTAAGAGGAATAAAATAAAAATAGTCTTTCGAGTGGTTGATAGCCCCTAGGCTTCTTGTTTCTTTCCTAGTTCTTAAAGTTGTAGTAGCCATTTGGCCATCGAAATCAAAAATATATTCACTTTATTTAAAAAATTTAAAGTTAGAGTAGGAGTTGAAGTTATATTTGAACATGCAATATAATTTAAATAAAGTTATTTCATGAAAATAAAAATATTAATTTTTTTGTAAAAATAAATAAATTAAAAAGTGAAAAAAATGAAACTAAATAAAGTGAAAACACTTCAAGAGGTGTTTTTCAAAATTTAAAAATACAACTTGAAGTTGTATTTAGTGCTTTTATGGCAAGTCTTTTTTATGTTTATTGAATTGGAAACTATGGGTGTCTAATAAGCGGGGCCGATCTGGTCTGGGTCGATAAAAAATTGAATTGATCGGGTTCGGGCTGGGTTAGTCCTATCCGAGTCCAATCAGTACGGTCCCAAAAGGGTTCTAAGTGACTCGTTGAATTCTGAGTTATATCGAGCCGGGCTAGGTTACATTTAAAAAATATTTAAAAAAAAATTGTTTTTTTTAAATATTAATAAAATATAATTTATTTGTTATTATTTTTATTTATTACTTTTAAGAAATCGAACCGGACTGGATCAGGCTGGGTTGGTTAACCGATATCACTAACGATGTGATACTACTGGGCTCAATCGATTTTGAATCACGGGTTCAAAAATTGAACTGATCGATTCCGGTTCAAAAATTTGAATGTTGCAAATTTGTGAGTTTTAGTTGGAAAAAATCATTTTTAGCATTTGTTTGAGCATGAGAAATCTTGGTTTTCTTTAAAGACAAAGGGGGCAAATATACCCCTTAACTTTATGATTTAGAGTAAATATATCCTTCATTTAAAAGTGGAGCAAATATATCGTTGTCGTCTATGAAATGGTGCAGTATATACTCTTTTTTACGAACATAATTGAATTTTTTTAATTAAATAATATTTATCTTATTTTTTGAAATTAAAAAAAAAACAAATGAATTTAAAAAGAAAGTGAAAAGGTCTGATATACCCTGATTTAAAAATGGCTCACATATATCCTTGTCGTTCAATAAATAGAGTATATTTTCTGTTCTTTCTAACAGACTTTCGTTTTCCAAAAAAATTTCAAACCTTATTGTCCAGTTCACGTCGAGCTTGAATCTTGCGTTTCACTGGTGGATTTTCAACTTGGTACCTCAAATTTGATTTCAAGACAACAATTGTAGAGCAAGTTTAGTTCAAAAAAAAATTCATATCAAACATAAAACTAAAACAAAATTTCAACAACTCATATTCGAGTTTTTCAAGAGATCGACAACCACAAGCTTTCGATAAAAGGGATTCGAAATGGGAAAAAGAAATTCAAATTAGATCTCAAATGTCAAACCATGGAAGTCAAAACTTCAAAATTCAAATAGTAGAATGAATAATCTATAAATGAAATATCGGCTCATATGGACCAAGAAACAATTATTTAATTTTGTTGTAATTTTCAAAAAAAAAATTGGTTTGATTTTAAGATATGAAAATCTTAAAACAATGATTATTTATAATCACTATCCTAACATAAGACATTTAATAAAAGGAAAAATTAAGCAAAATGGTCACTCTATCATAATATTTATCAAAAAATAACATCTTTTCCTTCTTCTTCTTCGTCGTGTCTTTTTCTTCCTTGTGTGTCAACTTTTTCTTCTTCGTCGTGTCTTCTTCTGCTTCCTCCTTTTTCTTCTTCTTCTCCTTCGTTTTCGTCTTCTTCTTCTTCATCTTCTTCTTCGGCTTTTTCTTCGGCTTCGGCTTTTTCTTCGTCATCTTCGTTCTTGCTTTCTATTTAAAAAAAATAAAATTGACGTACCGCAAACGTGAACCATTTTGAGCAAATTATATACCAAAAAACTCAAAACATCGAAGGGAGCTCATATCTAAAATTTGAGACAGTTTAGAGGAAATTTTGAGTTGATCGGGATTGAAAGAACTTATTAGAGAGCTTGTATTGATGGTTAAAAGCTATTATGCTTCCATTTAGAGACTTAATGACTGGGAAAAAGAGATCGATACACTTGTAAATACTATTTATACAATATCGATATACGTTTCTACACCATTTATATAATATCGATACACGTTTGTGCACTATATATAATATCGATACTCGTTTATATATTATTTATATAATTTTGATACATTATATAACTTTTATACAATATCGATACACGTTTATACACTATTTACACAATTTTGATACATTACATAACTTTTATACATTATCGATACATCACATATATATGCGACTATTTTTTTGTGGCTAGTTCATTTTTGAGCTATTTTTTGTAAAGAGAATTTGGCTATATTTATTGTAAACTAATTACTTTATCGTACATATTTAAAATGATCCCTTAATAAAATGGGTTAGAACTGTTTTTCAAAAGCCACGTGATAATTTTTTTTAATTAAAAAGTAAGTAAAATAATTTTTTAATTCAAAAAATGAAAGTCCGTTAGAAAGAAGGGCAAGTGTGCTCTATCTATTGGACGACGTGTGTATAAACTGTTCGTGAAGGTCAGCCATAGCATAAGAAAGTAAACAGGTTCTGATGGAAGATACCGATGAGGTTATATACCAACTACACGCGTGATTTTGCTCTGGCAGAAATGCATGCGCAGTTCAGCTCTGGAAAAACTCCCTGAGGTCCATAGAGAGACGAAGTTCATACTCAACATTTGACTCTAAGCTAGCTTTCTGTTGCAACACTTGTATGTGAAGATGGATGTGTGAGCCACAATTTTAATGAATGGTATATTAGCTCTATATCACAAAGTGGGGGTTGGGTGGGGGGTGGGGAGGGGGGGGGGTTGTTATATGATGAATTTTTACCTTAGATAAATCAGAATTTACATTTTCTTTCAAAATGTTAAATAAGAAATAAGCACAATATATCTTATTACTTAACTATGGTATACTTGCTAATTAATTTTGGTGATAATATTTATGCACGTAAACTCTATGTGAAATACGTTTTCACGTATATTCACCCAAACAAACAACATACAGTTAAATATAGTTATCGGCGTCACTCACTGGATAAGGGCTGAGCAATTTTTTATTTTTTTAAATGGAATTTTTGTTGGCCCGAAGGCCCTTTTATTAATGAGAAAAAAAATTCAAATAGCAAATTTGAGCCAATAATTAAGGAGGAGATAACAAACATTAGCTAATTATAGGCGATAGCAACTAATAAGCGAAAATATTATCATTTTAATTGTATTTAACGTCTGAAATTTATTAGTGAAATACAAATACAAATCTTGGTGGGAGAGTTATTTTAGGTGACTGTTACCATTTAAAAAGGAAGGGATCTTTAATGATTACAATTCATTCCTTATATCAAGGATCTTTAAAAAGGAAAGGATTTTTAAGGATCTTTAATGATTTTAATTCGTTCCTTATATCACAGACGTGATCTGCATTTTTAGGTTTCATTTTCAAATAGAAAACTTAAATCGGTTGGAAACTATAAAATTCAAAAAAAAAAAACTGAATGTATTTGTCTTTATAAGGCTGTTATAAATGTATTTGTGATTCTGTCAATTCTACTAAAAATACAAAATATATTTTATATATCTGTTTAAGTTTAAAATACAACTCTACCAACTCTACTCACATGTGTCTGTTTAATTTCAAATACAACTATACTTGATTTACCAAATGTTTAAAATCATATACAACTCTGCCAAAATGCTAAATGTATTTATATATCTGTTTGAAAATACAAAAATCTAAAAAATATAGTTGAATGTATTTGTATTTATAAATTTGTTATAAACGTATTGTATTAAAATATAAATGTATTTGAGTACAAATGTATTGTGTTTAAAAATAGAGATGTATTTATCTCTTACTAATGTATTTGACTCATGAATACAAAATCTAGTTTTGCTTGAAAATACTATTACATATACAAATACAAGTATGAAAGCTAAATAAAAATAGTTAATCAGTTAACATATGGAGTTCAAACTGAAAATCTCGGGAGACCACGCCTAAACTGGCCAATGATTAGCTTAGCCTGCAAAGCTTCAATTATATTTTTATTTGTGTAACATTTCATGTGTGGTGCAAATCTCGAGAGAGCTCTAGCCATGAATATTTCATCACGGATAACGTATAGAAAAAAATGATAAACAATGTATCAAAAATTCAAGTCCAATATATAAAGGTGTATAAGACAGCCAAACATTTTATATTTTCATTTGTGTAAATATATATACCAGGCCAATCAAACATACAAATTATTTTGTATTTATATTCAAATACAAATTCATTTGATATGTTTGTATATTAAGTACATATACTAGATCAGCCAAGAACTAAATTGGAGAAGCTTTCATCAATATCACGAACATCAACAACATAAGTGGCAAGTTGATTCTCAAGAGCACCCATACTAAACACATCGAAGTCATTAGAATACAATTCAGTCATTCATTATCTTCAAGATGTTTAAACTAAAAAATGAATCAATCGAATTCAAACGAGAAATTCCATGAAGCAAATCAGTAGTCACCTCATTGAAATGATCATTGAAATTTTGAAGTTGTCAATCAATAATTTTACAAAATACTTCAACACGATAATGACGTAAAACAGTATAATCAACAAGTTCATGCTGTGATCTTTCAGAGTTAACATATTACTCATCAAAATTTTATACTTAATATAAAATGTAGATACATTATCAATATGTGCATTCCATCCATCATTCCTTAGCGTTTGCAACCATTTCTTTGCTACTTTAACTAGTAGCATATCATTTGCAATATCTTGTTCTTTTTTTTGTAAGAATTTATTAAGCCCATCTATGATTCCTAAATATCTCTCATCAAATGCAACGTAAAAGTATTCTTAAATGTTTGACAATCTTTAAGATATTTTGTTGTCTTAACTCTTTCATCTATAGAATACATTCGGCCTATCCAACCCATCATAAGGTCGGTAGGTATAGACGCCAAACAATTATACTGGTGATAGGCAATGCATATGAATAAATGATGCCGAGAAAATCCAATACTATCATGCTATTTAAATGGTAGAGAGATTGTTTTCGATAGAAGAATTTCACTATCTATAGATTATTATCAGTATACTTATGAAAATATCAAGGGGATGTTACTTGTGAGTAAGATGTAAGTATGACCCTCTGTACTTACTTAAAATATGATATATTTCTAGGATTTCAAGAATCATTAAAATAAATGGTCTTATGGTTGTTACCTCTTAACACAACATGATATTTCTATCAACTTTGCATCAATGTAGCAATTCACTAAAGAGTAAACTTACGATAATTTTTCTCAAAAAGGAAAGTAATAGAGTGTTTCAGTCTTTAATGGACCTTACTTGACGTGAATATGATCTAATGAAGGCTCATCAGAGAAAGGTACTTTAGACTTGGGGGAGAGATTGAAAATAAATTACAGTATGTTATAAGTTCTTTTAAAATTGATAATTTTAGGATCAACGATGCACAATTCGTAACTCCATGAATAATAATGTAGTTTTTTTTAATTTATATTTTCTCACTTCTAGCTATATCACCATTTCTCCTTAGGCTTCTATTAAATTTCTAAATTATTTCAAGTAATCACATTAAGGTTTGATTTTAATTTGTGGATGACAATAATTATTACTAATCATATTTGTTGTTTGACCTTTCAATTAATAAACTAACTTAATTATTTTTTTATATGGTGATATTAAGAATAAATCTTCTGTCATATTTTTAATTTTTTAAATATCAATTATTTAAGTTTTGATAGAATATAATCTAATATTTTAAAATTTTGAATTAAATTACTTAAATTTTAATCAATCAATAAATTATTTAACAAAAAAATATCAAGATAGTGTATTGCATTAATATGATTAATATCTCGCCATCAATTATATTACCTTTACCAATATAAGTATAATGTTACTTTTGATGTTCATTATGAAGCTAAAGTTTTATGTTTTATAACAATGCTATTTCTTTCATTTTATATTGATTGACTTGTTTTGATTTGGTGCAAAATTTCAGAAAAGTAAAAAAGACTTTTGAATCTTATCGTTAAATGTACCAAAATACCTTTTAATTTTGTGAAAAAATAAGACAACTAGATAAAACTATTGATTTTGGCCAATTTATCCATTTAAATCAACTCGTCATGTCTCAAAATATCTTATATTTTTATTTTTGGTTCGTCAGCTTATGATATAATTTATGTTCATATTATTGGTCCTTGCAGTATGTTCCCTTAATCTATTCACGAAACATTTGCTCAGAAGTTGTACCAAACATTCACTAAAAACAAGTGCTTCATCAAACCTAAACTTTCACGGACGAGTTTTACAATATCTCATTATGCTGGAGAGGTGCTGACTAGTTTGTCTTTTTGAAAATATCTAAATATATTCTCACATAACAGAACCACACAGAAAGCAGAACAACTTTTTTTCAGACAACAAAACTAAGAAACCAAATATCCTTACTTGGAGCTACTGCTATCGAGGCCCAAAGAGTCCAAATGGGCCCTTGAATTATGGGCCCAGACCGATTGCTCCAACCTTGAACAAGTTCATGTATCCCTCTGTCCAAGGAGGACGTGAGGGAATACACAAAATATCCGGCTAACACTAAGCTGGATACGAACATCACAGGGAGATAGGGAAGTTTTGTCTTTTTTTTTTTGGTATTTTTAAATGGTAGCAGCACGATGTTCTTATAGCCTTCACACTTTAGGGATATCGCATCGTACTCTTTCTTGGTCATGTCCATAGGTTGAATGAGAATTGTATCTCTCGGTAGTTGGGCAGGGATTAAATCAATATCGACACCATTGTTTAGTTGGATCTGAAGTACTTCCCCGGTGCTGCCCCCTTGAAGGGGAGTCTGAGTTGGGAGTGGATCAACACTCTGAGTTGGGACTGGATCAACCTGCAGTAAGAGAATCAGAGAAAAACAACATTTGGCTAATCTGTCCGATCGAAAAAAACTCGGAAACTAATTAGGAATTACCTTCGTAATTTGATCACCAACTTCGTCAATCTGGTTGATGTTTGCACATAGCAGTAGGCCTTTGATCCCGAGCGACGAATCATAAGAGATTTCTAAATTCACGTGTTTAAACAAATTTTAGTTTGTTTTAATTATCAATACATCTCAACAAGCATTGAAATAAGTTCAGTGGTATTTCAATCCCAAAAAGAGAAAATGAACAAAAAGGATATACTACTACCCTTTTTTTAGCAAGTCGCCATCAAGGATTACAAAATTACCCCACAAGGCCTCAAAATTCACTGGGTGGTTATTTGATGAAGCAGAACTCATTTTTGGCATACCACATGAAAGAAACAATATGAATTTTCAAAGTACGCATGTGAAATAAAAACTCCATAATAGCAGTAAACTCTGTTCCTCGAAACAATCTTTTGTATGTCATAACTAAAGAGTCCTTAAAGAAGTACAAATGAAGAAGGATCTTTTTCCAGTTACTTGTCAAAACTCACACAAGTATTAATATTGTCAACAAATATGACAGTTGATTGAGGAAACTTCGCCTCCAGAAAATTTACCCTAACAATTGCTAAACTATTAAGTACATTGTCTTCGAAAGCCAACTACCTAAAGAGTCCTGAATAGTTGAGACACATAACCAAGGAGAAACTACAGAGATAAGTTCATTAATCCTATGCTTTACCCTGCAGGAATGAAAGAGGAGCATCGGAAGCTATCACAAAAGCAGATGTCACATAATACTAAATTCAGGAGTATATTCTTCAGAATTCAAAATGTGGATGTGCATTTATTTGGAACATTTGCAAGTATCCTACAGTGATCTTCACATGCTATCAGCGCCAGCATCCGCATGACTAACGAATCAGTAACCACGACTAAGAGAAATCACACTAATTACTGTCATGTATCCTATAACAGGATGAATGTAAGACTAAGATACCGTAAAGCACCACAGACTGGCCCTCGCTTCAAACAACAAACACTTTCACTACATCAACGAACACTTGAAGATATTCACCCAAATCCATGTTTATATGTTAGTGAAACTTATAGACAAAGACATCAAACCATCGTCTAACATTTATGATAACTCACAAAAAAAAATTCTCATAAGATTTTCAGTTTATTCAAAATAGATAGTTGAAAACACATTGAAACCATTTTATTTGTGAAAGTTAAAATGGTGTTTGGATGTACATCGTTTTGAACTTTTTTTTTTTTTTTTTGGTAAGAGTTGAAGATTTAAAGTGGAAATTGATGATATGATACACTTCACTTGAAATACACATTGAAACCACAAACTGGACTTGGTTTTGCTCTTTTCCCAAGTTCAAGTTCAAATTTAGTTCTCAATTTGTCAAACAGATTAACGCTAAGTAGAATGTGGAAACCTTTTCATTTGCAAGAGAAATTCACAAAACAACATTATTATATTAGTTTATCTCAAGTCATCGAGTGACATAAAATAACATATACGAAATCAGTGGAGTTTGGAAAACCATAAAAATGGTAACGGTAGTTTTCATTTTCTATAAGATTTACCGTATATAGATGCTTAATTTTAGCAGATAATCTTATTATAAGAATGTTTAGAGTAATTTATTCGTATATCTTTATATCTAACATGTATCTAAAGATCAGCTGCACATCTTCTCTATTAATTGTGGCTAGGTGATACTAGTTTTTGAACCTTTGATTATATATTATGCTAGGTAATTGTTTGATGAAATTTGGAGGAATAGATGGATATTGCAGCACTAGAAAGTGGCAAATTAACAAAAACTGTCATACAATACTTTAATTTGCTCTGTTCAATTGAAACAATATAATGTAATACCAATTAGATAAATTCTCATAATTTGTAATGAAAATATTGGAAAAGCATCCAAACTGGCATTTTCAGTTCAGTATTTAATTAAGAAAAAAGAAAGAGAAGTACATTTCGTATCTTAAATGAAAATTAGTTGTAAATTGTAACAAAGAATACATCAATAAAGTACTTCATATCTAAAGCTTTTTATTCTTTTACACTCTTAAGAAAGTATTCATCAATAAAGGGCCTCACATGTATTATATATAGCAGATCAGCATGCCAAGGAAAAATAAGATCTGAACTTAGAATGTACAAAGATAAAAATAAAAATTAAGATCAATATATTGTTACATCTATGTATAAATTCAGCTACCATTGCGGAATATTTGCTTTCAACTTTTTAAGTGTTGCTCGAAACAATATTCGATTGATTTGCCTTGAGATTATCGACGAAAAGGAGAAGTAAGTTCAAAGTTTCAAATGAATTAGAAAAGAGGTGAGGTACAGGCAAAGTGTGCAGCCAAGAATAGTGAAGCCATGCAGAAGAATTCAACACTTTGAGATACATAGTTTAATTTCTTCTTCTACTTCTTGTCACAACATGTAGTACTTCTTGTAGTATAAGTTTGAGTAGTAATTCCAACCCTGTTTACATGCTAAAGATTTCTCCAATCTTTCTTTGATCTTCACTTTTTCTACTCTTTCCCTCAAAACTTGTAAATGTTCTCTTGCCATTTTCTTCAACTTCAAAATTAAGATCATCAAACAAGTTCTCAATTAAATGTAGATATAAGCATGGCGTGCGCGATAATAATAAAGCAAAAATACCTTCATCGTTATTGCTTTGAGCTCTGACTAATTGGATCAATCATCCTATATTTCCTTGATGGCATGATAATTACTAGGTAACTAACAGTTGAAGAGACCATTTTTCCTTCTGATTTCCACCTTGGTTTTAACATAATGCAGCCAATAGGAAGCTGTAGTTATGAAGTTTTCTCAATGTTGATTGTTTAAATCGCATACTTCAATGTCTGTTCATTCACTTCTCATATATACAATTTTAATTTCGGCACTCACTGTTTATCATATGGCTGTCTAACTAACAAGTGGTTTTTTTTTTTCATTTGGTTCAAAACAATGATGTTTTACATAATTAAGAAGATATTAATTTTTTTCTAAAATTACCCGTATTTTAAATGTATGAGCAAACTCCCAGCACATATTTTTTTTAGTGCATACATGTTTTGAGCAGAAAATTTCATTGGTTATCCCTTTCGCGATAACTGTTCAGTAAATGACCCTATCTTTATTTCTTTTGCAACTTATGAACCTCTTAGAACCAATAAAAAGAGAGAACTTTCAAGACACAATAAAGGCCACTTGACAGTTGACATGCTCAAGAAGACAATACATTTTTCTGTTCTTGTTTAGCAATAAGAAATAAATAGGAACCTCCTACAAACTCTACAAATTTACCTACCACTGATGACTACAAAGCTCTACTATAGTACAAATGTAATCATACATGTGAGGCATAAGGAGGATAGAGTATACGCAGTCCTTACGAGGTTAACTACAAAGCTCTACTATAGTATTTGTACGATAACTTATTGGATGATCACCACAGCTTTCTTAGAGATAGCTTGTCCATGTATTTTCTGTTGGATTGAGTTGCGTTTGCTTTCACCGAGTGATACATTTGAATCAGTCAGGCACTCACGACCAAAATAGTTTCCGTACCATGGGCTGAGAAACATCTGCTCAAGTACTGAGGCACTTCTCAGAATATAAAGAACAACTTTCATCTCTGATTCTGATCCATAAAATCCACCATATGTAACTTGTTTTAGTTCAGTGTGACATGTAGGAGACAAAGAAGCCCTTCCTCCTCTTACATCATTTGTTATATTAGTTCTTCTTACCTGAGATCACAATGAGAATGAGATCAACATACTGCTGAATAAATAATTACAAATAGATGATCAAAAAAACTGCACTATACTACAACAACATACCCTGACCTTATACCTAACATTTCTGTTTATCAAGTATGAACTCAAATATAGCAGGCAGAGAGAGCTTAACCAAGGCCTAAAGCTAATTGAATTCTTTTACCAGATAGAATGTGATATACTAACTAAAGTAGAGCCTTGTTAAACAGTGTGTCAAAATTATATCTTAAAAGGAAAAATAACAGAGTTTCTAAAAGATGTTAGCATTTAGCAGGTCTCTATGATTTTAGTAATTCTTCCCTTTGACATAGCTAAATCAAAAATCAAATGAGGGTAAAGATAGACCCCAAGAAGCTTTGAAGAACGGTCAAAGGCTTCCTCCAATTAAGACGTCACACTGAAACCAACATTGGACATGAAGCCGTGCATCAGCAGATGGCATACAGAAGACGACATTCAAAGATAACTAAAATACCCGAACAACAAACAATGTTCATAGTTTTTTTTTGCAGAAAAAGGAAAAGAGGCAGTCTCCCTCATTTTCATAATAACGTTGTTTTATCCCCCAAAACCCCCAATTTTCATTCACATCTCATTTCCCTAAAAAACAGATAACTGGACCAAGTATAAACAACAACATACCCAGTGAAATTCCACAAGTGGATCTGGGGAGGGTAGAGTGTACACACACACCTTACCACTACCTGACCCTCAACTCAAATACAACAAATCAAAATAAGTATGACAAGGGAAAACGATAATATAGCAAACATAGCAACTAACAAGGAAACAAAACCATTACATCAGAGTCATTAAAAACAATCATCCTATTCATTACTCCCAAAACTTCAAGAAAAAGCTCAAATAACTTGTCTTTAAAGAAAACTGAGATTTCGTGTGCTCAAACAGATGCTAAAAAGCAGTCTTTTCAAACTAAAACTCAGAAATTTGCAACAACCAAACAGATCTATTCCAACAAGTATCACCAAACCCCAGAAAGCCAAATACAATTCAATGAACATAAAAAGGACTACAACTTTAACAACCCCACTAGGAAAAAAACAAGAATCGCCCCCTCCGTGGCACTACCTACCCACCCATGTATTCTAAGCAAGAAAATAGCAAAAACAAATAGATTCTAAGTTCAAAAACATAAGTGCCTTTTTATGCAGACTTCAAATTACGGAAGACCAGAAACTTCACCTCATCAGCAAAGAATATCAAAAATATACAAATAATGAATCATGAACATGGATAACTCACCACGAAACTCAAATTTTGAAGAAGAGGACAAGCACCCAAGAGTGCGGATAGTTCAACTATCTCTAAAATCCCATAATTGGTCACAAGTATCAAGCTTAATTTCCTAAGGTTTCTGAACATCTTCATCTCAGTTGGGATCTCTATTGGGAAGTAGTTTACCTAAAATGAAGAATACAAGGAGAGAAAAAAAACTCAAGTGATTAGGGTGATCAAAATGACAAATACTGAAAACTTTGAGAATACAAGACAATGTTAAATTAATACCTTTTCAGGACAGATTTCGAGGGTTAAAGATTTAACCTGATCAGGTAAATCTCTTGCACAATCACCAAATATGTATGAATTTGAAGGGCGATGCCAACGACAAACCATTACATTTTCCAGCATGGGAACAAATGAGAAAAAATATCTTACTTTGTTATTAATCTTACACTCAAGCGTATGAAGATATGCAGCATGAAGATCAATCTTCTCCCCTCCGTCACACTCCAAAATAGCAACAATTGTTACTGTACCAGTGAGTCGTAGCTTATAAGGAAGTTTACAATACCTCATAGTTAACTTCTTAAGGTTGGAACAAGAGGACAGAATACCCTCCAGATGTCCGCTTGCTAACACAACACCGCTCAAAGCAAGGGTTATGAGAGAATTAAAACGGACTTTGGGACTTGATAACACAATGCAGTGGGACAAAGAGAGATGTTTCAATGAAGATGACTGAGAGAGAACCTCAAGAGAAAATTTAAGAAACTTGCTGGAGTCACGGATGGGGTAAGCAACATAGCACTCAAAGGAAAGGTGTAAGCTTTCAACACCTAATCTAGAAATAGATCGGAACCAGTGGCTAAATCCACTAGGAAACTCTCTCGCAAAGCAGCAGTCCATCTCAATGTGAGCCACTCTACGACCGGAATAGAGTTTTAAAAACTGGTATAATCCATTCATGAATTTGTCTTTTTCTTGATAGTAAGGGCAACGACTGTGTTGCCCACTGTGTCTATAAAAGTCAATTCCGAACATATTAAGGCATCTGAATTTAAATGTAGGCATAGAGGCAACCAGGGTGGGTTGTTGTAGTTGTTGCATAGAGGCAAACAGATATTTCCATCTTGTAGATAAAATGCTCGTCCTAGCAGCATCGCCTACTGTCAAATTTCCAAGAATGGAAGACAAAACATCATCTGGTAGCTGGCTCAAATAATCCTCCTTTGTGTCATCAACCTAAAGCACCAGCAAAAGTCTTTTAAGGAGAAAATTTATATATCAGCTACTGATGTAGTATACAACATACTCTTTGTTTCGCTTTTACAACACAAAAAAGAAAAGGAATAAAAATCAGATCTTGCATATACTGAATATTTAAACAATACTCCTTCCATCCACTTTTACTAGTCACTGTTTCGCTTCTCGAGGTCAAACTACATCAACTTTGACCAACATTTTAAGATGTATTTTTTCATCATATTAATATCAGAAACATTGCAACTTATTGCATTTTTTGTATAGTTTTCGACCATCTAAATTTTAAATATTAAATTAATCTACTTCAATTTAGTAGTGAAGTTTAGTCAAATTGACTTTCGTATGTGACAAGTAAAAATGGACGGAGGGAGTACTACTTACTGTTGGTCTTTTCCTGTAGTAATAATTTATCCAAAGAGCAATTCCTCCCAATGCCAGCAATGGCAAAATCACTTTCCCTCCTCCTGAACAACATAAAAAACACAACTTTTTTTCATTATTCAATAAAATTCAACTATTCAGGTTAATTGAAGAAAGTTTTTTTTTTCTTACCAGGGATGATTCCATTGTCTGATGCCATATCTCTTGTTCAATCAAGAAAATTAAATTAAGGAGAAAGAAAACCCTAACCAACCGAACCCAAATAGGTATTCCTTCAAATAATAAAACACATAAAAATATTTTTTTTCCTATTTAAAGTGAACCCCACAATATATATATTTAAAAAAAAAAAAAACCTTTTTGGGCTTCTTTTCACAAAACACTCTTAAACCCTTTCAATTGGCTTAAAACCCCCAAAATACTTTCTCATATAAAAGTTGCTTCTTTTACTTCAACTTTTACACATTTTGCTTCTCCTATGCGATCTTCTTCTCAGGTAATTGAACACCCTTTTCTGTTTATTTGTCCTTTTTTTAGTATTTGCTATTTTCTTGCTTAGAATACATGGGTGGGTAGGTAGTGTGGGGGGTGGGGGAGATTCTTGTTTTTTTTCCTAGTGGGGTTCTTAAAGTTGTGGTCTTTTTTATGTTCATTGAATTGTATATGGCTTTCTGGGGTTTGGTGATACTTGTTTAAATAAACCTGTTTGGTTGTTGCAAATTTCTGAGTTTTAGTTGAAAAAGACTTGTTTTTTTGGGCATTTGTTTGAGCACATGAAATCTCGGGTTTCTTTAAAGACAAAAGTTATTTGAGCTTTTTCTTGAAGTTTTGGGAGTATTGATGATTGTTCGTAACGACTCTGATGTAATGGGTTTTGTTTCCTTGTTAGTTGCTATGTTTGCTTCACTGTCGTTTTCCCTTTTCATACTCATTTTGATTTGATGTACTCGAGCCGAGGGTCCTCCGGAAACAGGCTCCTTACCTCCACGAAGTAGGTCTGCGTACACTTTACCCTCCCCAGTCCCCATTTTTGTGGGATTTCACTGGGTATGCTGTTGTTGTATCTGTTTGGTTTTTTATGCTTGGTGCAGTTATATGTTTTTAGGGCAATGAATGTGAATGCAAATTGGTGGTTTTGGGGGAATAAAACAACATAATTATGAAAATGAGAGAGACTGCCTCTTTTCCTTTTTCTGCAAAAGAAACTATGAACATTGTTTCTTGATAATTGTTTGGTGTATTTTAGTTATCTTTGAATGTCGTCTTCCGTATGTATGTGAGTTCATGTCCAATGTTGGTTTCAGTGAGACTTCTTAGTTGGAGGAAGCCTTTTACCGTTCTTCAGAGCTTCTTGGTTTATCATTACCCTCATTTGATTCTTGATTTAGCTATGTCAAAGAGAAGAATAACTAAAATCATGAGATCTGTACCTAAATGTTAATATCTTTTTAAAATGCTCTGTTATTTTCTGTTGTATGGGTTAATATTTCCATTAAAGATATAATTTTGATACTCCCTACTTTGTGTTTTTGTTTAACAAGGCCCTACTTTAGTTAGTATATCCCATTCTCTCCGGAAAAAGAATTCAATTAGCTTTAGGCCTCGGCTAAGCTCTCTCTGCCTGCTATATTTGAGTTCATACTTCATAAAAAGAAATGTTAGGAATCCACAGAGCTCACTGTCATTTAAAAGGTGGTTTTGCAAGGAAAACAAGTACCTCATGGTGCTTCTATTTTGCTGTCAAATGCTGGAAGAGACTGAAGCTATATTTTTTTTGATGAAGTAATTAAATTTATTTACTAAAAGGGCAAATAATGCCTGTATACTAGGAGTATACATAAAAAGTAGAAAAATCACGAACAAATATAGTTTTCTACAAATAAAACTCAATGTTCTATGCTAACAGGAATCTCATTGGTGCACCAAAAAGAGTCTCTCTCTATACCCTCAAAGGCTCTTCTATTTCTTTCTCTCCAGATTGTCCACACAAGTGCTGGAGCAACAACGTCCCTCGCTCTATATCTTCTCTTCCATCTCCAAAAGGTCCAACTATTTCTTTCTCGAGAACCTTTTGTCCATTGTTGTTTCTTTCTTGAGAACCCTGACTTTGTTGTTCCTTTCTTGAAATTATTGTCCTTTTATCTAACCTCATTGAACATCCTCTTTCAAAGAACTTACTTTTTGCGCACACACAGTTTTGTCATGAATGTAGGTGAAGGCAAAAGCCGATTAATGGTGATTTAAGTTGAAACCCATTTAGGTGCGCCAAGCTTCGTGACATCCTGTTCTATAATAACAATGCCCTCTAACTTGAAATTAAGAATGTGGAAGCTTCCAGTATGAGGAATGAGTTGCTGTGAGCAAATGTGTATAATTATTAGATAAGATGAAAGGCGTTGATCAAGATGTCTTTTTTTTCGGTTGGATATAATTGAGGATCCAAGCACTAGAACTCTTATCTCTCGAGAGAATGTTTGGTATGGTTGCAGCACCAAGTCTAATACTTCCTCAAGTGCAACCAACTAGTGAAATTTAAGGGGCTTGATGCGTTTCTATAAGTTCATGGCTTTTACGTCGGAGATCTTATTGGATTTTGACTGTATATTTAGACTAGATTATAAATGACCATATTCGCGAAAAGTTGCAGGTAGCACACATTGAAAATAAAATGAGAGCAGGCCACTTGAGATGGCTTGGTCTTGCATCGACCTACATATGCACTAGTCCGTAGTTGTGAAATAATGGTGAGTAGAAGTGCTAAAAGGGGACGAGGTAGATATAGGTGATATCTTCTAGTTGGGAATAGGTTTTACTCTTGTTATTACGTTCGTTTTGAACCTATCGTTTTTCTTGGAGTATTTTGACCTAATCGATCTATATGCGCGTAAAACTATAGAGAAATTTAATATTATTATCATTATTTTATTATTTACTATTATAATTTATTTTTCACATTTATTTTTATTTGGTATGATGATGACATGAGTTAAGATTAAATAGAGAAACATGGTCTCATGTAGCCGACTCCAACTTGTTCGGGATTGGGGCGTAGTTGTCATTGTTGATTGTATATTTAGTTTTAATTCATTATTTATGGTTGTTTCACACACATTTGGTTTTCCGATATAGTGTTCATAACTTCATCTTGGTTGTGTAAGGTACAGGACAGCTTAAAAAAATTGATCTGATTATTATTCACGGCCCATTGACCAAATGTGACATCGGTGTAGGACATTCTCTTAATACTTTTTAAAATCCATTTGGAGATATATCCACCAAAGCATGGATGATGTTGACATAGAATTGGATGAACTGGAATTAGTTGCTGCTGCTGCTGGTTACCACTATTATAATTCTATAACTAGACAGCCTTCTCGTGGTGCAACTCCTAAAGGGTCTGGGTTCTTGAGCGAACTGCTCAGTGCTGACAATGATGTGTGTCGGGAAATGTTAAGGATGGATAAACATGTTTTTCACAAGCTTTGTAACATCCTTCGAGAAAGAGGCATGCTACGTGACACAGCTGGTGTTATGATAGAGGAGCAATTGGCAATTTTTTTGAACATTGTTGGCCACAATGAACGCAACAGGGTAATACAAGAGCGTTATCAGCACTCTGGTGAAACAATAAGCAGACATTTTAATAATGTATTGAGGGCAGTTAAGTCGTTATCCCGCGAGTTCCTTCAACTTCCTCCAGTCAGCACTCCTCTCCAGATCCTTGAAAGTAATAGATTCTACCCGTATTTTGAGGTTAGCAAATGATCCCCTTCCTTCTTGTTTCATTTCATTGCAGATTGGACTTATTGACCTGGCTTTTTTATTTTAGGATTGCATTGGCGTGATCGATGGCATGCGTATCCCTGCTCATGTGCCAGCCAAGGATCAATCTCGTTTTCGTAACAGGAAGGGTATTTTGACCCAAAATGTATTGGCAGCTTGCACATTTGATCTCCAATTTATATTTGTCTACCCTGGCTGGGAAGGCTCAGCTACAGATTCACGGGTCCTGAGAGCAGTTCTGGATGATCCTGATCAAAACTTCCCTCCAATTCCTGAAGGTTGTTCATAATTATTGAACATAATAATTTGTCTTTACCTTAATTCATTTCCTTTGTTACACTTTCTCAAACAACTCGTTGATATTTATCTACAATTTGCTTGTTGCAGGGAAATATTATCTTGTTGATACAGGTTATGTTAATATGGATGGATTTATTGCTCCATTTCCAGGAATTCGGTATCATCTTCCTGAATATCGGGGTGCTAATCTATTACCTAGAAATGCAACAGAGTTATTTAACCACCGGCATGCATCACTTAGAAATGCCATTCAGAAGTCTTTTGATGTGCTGAAAACAAGATTTCCAATCCTCAAACTTGCTCCTCAATATGCTTTTCATACACAGAGGGACATTGTTATAGCTGCATGTGTTATTCACAATCACATCCGGCGTGAAGATAAGAGTGACTGGTTGTTTAAAGACATTGAAGGAAGATATGTAGAAGAGTTGCCTGATTTAGATGACAATCCTGATCCGCACTTGGCTTTTCAGGTACAAGAACAGAGTGCATCTGCCTTGAGAGATTCCATTACAGCAGCAATGTGGAATGACTTTATCAATAAATGGGATGAGTGGTGATTCATGCTTCTTGGAGAAAAGACGTGACTAGCTTTATGTGTTCATGGGATGAGTGGAGAAAAGTTATACCCCATATTCACAATCTACTTTTCTTTTTTTGATGATGGTGGTGTCTGGGCTCGCTTTCACGCACCTGGACTAATTCCACCAGAAGCAATCTATTTTAGAACCTTATATGTAAGATGCTAGATGTCGAATAGAGGTTTGGACCTGACTACTTTCCTGGATATCTGTCAAAGAGGAAAGATAGATGGTGTTTGCCATTGTGAGAAACATTCATTTTTTGCTTTGTCATGGTAAAAGTTGTAATACTAGCAAGATAGCACTTATCCATCAACCTGAGAATCATCTTCTTTTCCTTTTCTGAGATGTTTGCTTCTGCATTCAGTTGTTATCTACTGAATAGAATGCACATCATTTAATAGGCCGTCACAGACGCATGCACAAAATTTGAGGAAAAATACGGTTGAACGCACATATCCTAGAAAATTCATAGACTAACACACAAAAAATAAAATAAAAATTTAATTTCTTGTTTTATGTCTCATATCGAGTTAAAAAAAGTTAAGTTCGCCGTTCAAAAATAATGCGCATCATTTAATAGGTGTTCACGGACGCATCCACAACAAAATATGAGCAAAGACATGGCTGAATGTACATATCTCATAAAAATCATGGATTAACATACACGAAAAATTGAAAAATTCTCATTTCCTAACACACGATAAAAAGGAAAAATTGACATTTCCTATTTCGGGCCTCGTTTTGACTCAAAAAAATCTGCGTTTGCCCCTCCGAACCAACGCGCACCATTTAATAGGTCGTCGCGGACGCCCCAAAAAAATTTGAGCCAAAAAACCGATGGGTACACATCACACAAAATTCATGGACTATAACACACGAAAAAATGGAAAAATTGACATTTCCTGTTTCCCTCTCGTTTCGACTCAAAAAAACCAATGTTTGCTCCTCCGAACCAACGCGCACCATCTAATAGGTCGTGATGGAAGCCCCAAAAAAAATTCGGCCAAAAAACCGATGGGCACACATATCACACAAAATTCATGGACTATAACACACGAAAAAATGGAAAAATCGACATTTCTTGTTCCAGATCTCGTTTCGACTAAAAAAACTCTATGTTTACCCCTTTGAACCAACGCGCACCATTTAATAGGTCGTAACGGACGCTCTCAAAAAAAATCGGCTAAAAAACCACCGGATGCATATATCACACATAATTGTGGATACCCCATCAGTAATAAGTTTATTAAAATTTGGTTTGGGGGGTATCCATTTGATCTTTAATTGGATTTTTGGAACAGTAATTGTGGATTTACTAGATGAGATAGTGATATTCCGTGGCTTGATTAATGGCTCGTGTAGTGGAAATAGGAAGCTTTTTATGGTTAAAAAGGTTGTCATTCCTTGTCAACCAAATATTCCACAAGTAGTAGGGAATAAGAGTTTCAGCAGGAAGGAGGAAATTTGAATGGTGATGAGCTGATTTAATGAGTCTGGGTATCCATTGTTGGGGTATGGGTGATTGATGGAGGCAGTGCCTTACTTGGCCCCCAAGTCCGGTCTGTATCCAAAAGGAAGCCACATTTGAGCATTCAATCGAGGATCTACCGAAAACAGCCTCTCTACCCACAAAGGTAGGTGAGGTCAATCTGCGTACGTCCTTATACCCTTCCCAAACCCTACTTGTAGGATTACACTAGGTATGTTTGTGGGACATACTGATGATACTGCATTTTGAAAAACCATATGGGATGTAAGACCTACTGCGGTTAACCGGAAAGTAAAACTTGAAACTCATCAATAAAAGGAGGAAAAGAAGAAAAAAAACAGAGAAACTGGAGGAAGAATTCAACATATGCACAATGTTCACATAACATTGTTCATGACTTCCACAATTTAGCATTCTAATCAGTATCAAAGCCAGTACATTTTTGTCTTACATAAACTTTATCTAAAACCTATAGTTCTCCTTACAAAGCATTACCTAATTTGGGGAAAGAAAATGTGCTCTAGTAAGAGGATATTCCTTTCCAGCAATCCAAACACCAGTTTGTGACCATTGAATGTTTTCCCACTCCAGATTATCCTCCAAAACCTTTTAAAAAAAAGTAACATTGTTAGACAATAATAAAGTAGAGATAGACCAGATGAAATAGACAGCTATTTTCTTATAAAGGGTGTGCATAGCTTCTTGGTATTCACAGCCAGACGTTATCTACTCGTCATGCTCAGAAGTGTGAGCCATTATCACATAGTGTTGCTCGAATCTTCCAAAAATGCACTACTTTTAGAGGAACCGACGTGAATCCGTCGGCATTTTTGAAAAGCCCGAGCAACACTACTTCATATTTGCTAACATATAATAGGGGCAGAAGCAAGGATGTGTATACCTCAACATGTTCAAGGGGCAAAGGAATTCCAACTGATTGCATTAGTTTCTGAGGCAGGGGCTTCTTACAGCGGGAAAACCGGAACATATCTACCATCGTATTCTCACTATTCACTCCATTTTTTTCTCCGTTTGCCATGTGTGCATTGTAAGTTTGAGGTTTGTCGCCATCCATTTCATGCATCTGAGAAGTTGTAGCCTTTACCATCTTTTCACCACTAAAACAGAGCTCATACCTTCAGATTAATTAACAAGTCAGGAAGTGAAGGAAAATGAAGATCACATTAGAAGGTACAAATTGGACAAAAAATTATCAAAGATCACACATCAATCACTTTCTCATTGATTTTCTTTTTTTTCACTCTTATCAGAGAAAACGTGCAAGGAATATGAGAGATTAAGAGAGTTGCATGGCAGTTACATTTTTCCCATGGAAGGGTGGTAAAAAGAGTGAAGCCAGTGGTTACCTCTTAGAATGAGTTTCCAAGTAAAGAACCTCTCCCTTTTTCAGGCGCGAAGATGTAAAAAGGGGCTTTTTTAGACCTTTGTCAGCAACAACACTAATACTGTATTTGAGCCTGGGGAAAGAAACGAGCAACAGTAAGTAAATAGAAGCCTGGATGAAACCATAGGCAACAGCTCATCAGGCTAAAATATCATAAAGAACCTTTCAAGGTAAATGAGCCAGTAAAGTGATTTCTTTTTCAAGGATATAGATCAAAGCACCGGCTTTGTTACTGACTCAAAACCACAAGTCAGAGGACAGAGCATGACAAATAAAACGAGGCATTGCTCATCCTTGATAGTCCAACTCATATTTCAATCCCCATTAACATATGGGAAAGAAATCCCAACAGAAAAATCACAATGAGGAGAAAAAGGTTTGAACAGCAAGCTGATCCAGAAATTATACCACATCAAGGCGCTATGCATCATAACAACAACATATCAAGAGTCCATGCATAACTGAAAATTTTTGTATCTAAGGAAAGGAAAAAACATTTATTTGAAGAGCAAGTTGATCCAGAAAATCAGTACATACCAAGGCTCATTGCATAAATTGAACTGAATTGTCACTTCACGTACAAATCTCTGTTGTCGTAATGCATTCTACAAAGAGAGAGTAACCATCAGAAAAGTTGAGGGCTGAGTTAATTGAAAAAATAGCACAAGACACTACAAAAAAGATTAGAAGAGAAGGCATAGTGTTAAATCTCCTCCTTTCAGTACCTTAAGCAAAGATGCATAACAAAAAGAGGATCATCAGATCGCAATGATTAACCTAAAATAGAGTATCAGATCTATTTTGAGTTGGTTATTTGCAGTTCTTCAGTGGAGGTAACTCTTAACATTTTAAAATCATTCTTTCATAGGAAGCTGACAATTACTAAATAATTGTGTCATATTGAGTTTTCCATGACCAGTCCCCTGCCCTATGCAGGCTAGCGAGAAGCCAAAGCTTCGACACGCAGAACTGGATGAGCTCATTTCCTTATTCTGAGATAATCGCAGCACAACACATCTCGTAGCAAATGTAGATAAGATGATAACGTGATGTATAAAGTATTTTCTCGAATTCAACTGTGATGTACTTGGGCTGTTTACATGATGAATCATAGAAGGAATTGGATCACTCCAAGAAGGTATAGAAGCTGAAAATTTCAAGTTTCAGATTATTTTATTTTTTACAAGGTAACTAACAGTCTATAAATCATCAACATGAAGTGTTGGGAGCCAAAATGGAGTGTTTACATCAGTGGATCCAAACCCAAAACAATAAACTAGAAACAAAACCACCTAGACCCTATATCATCTCATAAGGACCCTAGGACAAGTTACAGATTTTTTTTGAGAAAGTTAACAGTAATTTCAAGTTTCAGAATTTAAATTTATGCTATTCTTTTAAAATTTAAAGATAAAGTTGCCTCATTAGTTAAGGCAAAATCATGTTCCCACGAATAAACCAAAATCCTCTTCATCTTTTCGTTTTCCTTTACTCTTGAACTGTTTAAATGGCTGCATTGCATCCATTATATGTTAGTTTGACAGCTATAGAGTAAAAAAGGGCTTAGCAGTAGCCTACGGAAATGGAAAAGAGAAACATCCAGCAATAGTCTCCACCTAGATGGTTTCCAGCTGATTATGCTATTTATAGAGAAAAGAACAGCAGCATGATAAACAATTTCAGGCTACCAGAGAAAGAAAGTGAGCAAAGGATTTTTTTTTTCTTTATAACTTTTTTTTTTTGAGAAGGTAACAGTGGTATTATAAACCAGTACTTAGGTAGTACTGAAAACCCCTTTACAAGAAAGTATTAAAATTGGAAAACAAAACAGCAACCTAGCATGATTCTAATACTTCTAGGATTGCTTCTGCATCTACAGGGGAACTCTTTGTACACCAAAAACATAATAACAGAATGCAAAAGCAGAATGAACTTCAACTAAAGTGAAACAATACCGAAGCTGCAGCTCGAGTGGTCATAGTGCGCTCTACTGCCACCGGAGCAAGAGTAGGCTCCAAGGTTGAGGAATGTGTTAGACAAGGTTCAAGATCGATGGTTCCACCTCCTTTCTGAAGGACACGACAAATGATCAGAAAGGTTATAGTCAGTACAAAGTTCCACATAGAGATAACTGCACATTCAATAGTTATACAAAGAATTTACTCGCATATATAAATCACAAGCAACATAAATTTGTACTCTATGTTGCTCGGACTCTTCAAAAATGTGAACGGGTGCGTGTCGGATTCTACAAAAGATTGTATTTTTGGAGAATCCGACACGGGTGCGGCATTGAAAGTGAAGAATCCGCACAACTTAGTGTATTCTAGGCAAGAATAGCTGGTAAATGCAAGTCCATCCCAGAAAGTTTATACAATCAACTAATGAAAACTAAAAGTTTGGCTAAACAAAGTAGAGTATATAAACAAAGCAGGTAAAGTGAAAGAGACGCTCTCCAGCTAGAAATTTAGAAAAGGAATTCGAAGAAGAGCCTGGATGTTGCCCCACTAGCACTCATGTGGGTCCAGTGGAAAGAAGGAAATAGAAGAGCTTTCGAGGAGATGAATAAATATCTACATTTGAGGAATAGCCTCTCATTCGTAGTTTCTTTTGGTCCACCCATGAGGTTACAATTTAATAGAAAATTAGGTGCAGCTCGTAGAGAATCATATTTTTATTAAGATTCTCTACTTATTGGCATATTGCTTGTAAACGGGAGATCTTCCCATTATTGATAGAATTAAATCAAATAAAATGAACATTTTTGCTCATTAACCAGAAAGAATAAAAGGGAATGAATGAAGAATGGTAATCCACACCTTCACAACAGAGCACTTCTCAATACGATAGCTGCAGCCAACTGGAGATCCCCAGGCACGTGACCGCACATTGTTTCTCAGAGATGATATGTAGCCTTCAATAAATACAACAAATGCATAGTCTAACATCAGAAATGCAATGAATCGGATGCAACGACTAATTTGAACAGATTTATGATTTTTACTCACAGAAGTCATGTTATAGATTCTAAGGTTCTGAACAGCAAGTCAGTAAGTATCTTTTTTGCCCCATTAGTGAAGAAATGTAATAAGCAGAGAATAACGCCTACTATATTTGAAGGCCAAGATGTCCACAAAAGAAGAAAAAACAAACAAGTATACAAGAGACCAATTGGTATTGTTGAACAATATGCATATTTCAAGGGGATAAGCAATTTGTCTACTTGCACCTCCATAGTATCTACATTTTTACCATAATCAATTAGTACTGTTAAAATAAGATGCATTTCAAGGGCTCAGCAACTTGTCAACTTGCAGAAGCTTGGATTTTATATCAGTTTAACTTATCAAAATAGGGACCGGGAAAATTTAAAATAAAAGTTAAGGGCAAATATTGTATGAAACTTATGAGGAAATCTCCACATGGGACAAACTAGTAAACATAGCAGAAAATAGTATGCATGCATCCAGGTCTTCACCCACATATACATCTTCAAAGAGATTCACGATCAACTATCAAGGTAAGTACCAAAAAGGAAAGAGCGAGCGAGAGAGAGAGAGAGAGAAAGAGAGAGAATGAAAAGAAAAACTTGATCCTGAACCCTTAGAAGCGGTACGCCTACAAGAGGCTTCCTAACTGATTTCTTTGTTTCATGATGATTCAACTTCATCAAAAACGTTTTGCTAGATAATTCATGGATATGCAAAAGTGCCATAAATTCAAAAAGATATCTGCAAGTGCAACACATTCTTTAGAGATTTCCGCTTCATTATTGTCCTTACATAATTCCTGAGTAGGTGCGCCTTACAGCTATTCAATAACTAAAGTAGGTCACCAATCATTTCTCATCAGATCATGCATTGACTCACTACATTCCAAATATTTGTCACTTGGCACACAATTTATACGAAGTACACTTCCCTTTTTAAAATTCTTTTCACTTGGCTGAGGGAGGGGGAAGCAAGGTGCTTAACCAAGTCACAAGCTTTTAATAAATATTATCTAGGACTTGAGTAACCAAATTCTTTAATGGAACCCAGACATCAATATGAATGAAGGAGAACCTTATCATTTCAGCTATACCCTCAAAGTCTCATAGCGCATGTTTGATCTTCCCGGTGCCAAAAAACACACCAAGAGTACTAACAAACAAAAATAGAGAGAGCCCAATCAAAACTCGTGACTATAAAGAGATGATTGTAAAACTTAGTGCTACAAGTGCAAGAGTCATCCTGTATTCACACAAGGTCCAGGGACGGGCCACATCCCAAGGGGGTGTGATGCAGACAGCCTATTCTAATACAAGCATCGATGGCTAATTTCATGACCCGAATCCATGACTTGTAGGTCACACAGAAACAACTTTATCGTTGCTCCAAGGCTCCCCTTCAATTTAGGGCTACAAAGAAGCTCAAAACTACTTTTTTATAACCGTGGTATCCGGGTGAGCTTGCGCACTTCTACTAATTCCACAGGATACCAACCACCTCCCACCAACAAAAGTACCAGGTAATTCCATACACCAAGGGTAACTCAGATGGGAAGAAATTACCTAATGTTTTTGTCTCAACTGGGATTTGAACATGAGACCTCATGGTTCTCAACTCACTTCATTGACCACTAGCCTACATCCTAGGGTGCAGCTCAAAACAACTTACTAAAGAAATTTTCAACACGTTATACCATTTGTAGGACGGGCTTTCTAACAATAGCATTGAAGCAAGATTTTGTTCAGGAGACTTACAATTTTGTGGAGGTAGCACCCTGATAGTAGCACGTAACTCTGTAATGGTTGGCAAAAGAGGAGAAGCAGTCGTACGACAGTAACCTGTATGCATAAGAACTGGAGAAACAAGAAAAACAGTAGTTAATAGATATCATAATCTCTATTGTCCCTGCTTCACAGGAAGTTCTCGAACAATTCTGAGGTATAAGGCTAAACAGTTTTCCTAAGTTTGCCCAAATGGACAAGCAGATATGTTGATGGTAAATGATATGATATGAGCATATATGTGTGCCTCTTTAACAGGAAACAAACAGAAACCAGTAGCACAATCAACAATAAGTAAAGTTTAGGACAATGCAGAAGAGTTTTGTTCACTGAAATATTTAGGGTGGCACCATGTTTGAGATCTGAACTAGGGTTTGAACCTAATTTTCTAACTTAAGGCTCCTCATTTTCACAAATTTAATGTTAATGTCGAAAGCATGTCTAGAGGCGTATGCATTTCCTTAATCTGATTCCATAGACTCTCTAGCTTTTTCCAAAACATCCCTCAAAAATTAATCAACAAAAAGTTTTTTTCCTTTTGGAATGATAACAAGTTGTTCCCACAATACACAAGGAGAACAAGAAAGTTGTTATTGGGAACTTCAGTGAGCTAAGCTAAGTTGTTTTTCTTATTTTAACCTTTATTTTCACTAAGTGCACAAACTACAAACACATACATACATACATACATACATAAGTGCACAACGGAGCCTTAATGTTATTGAACACAAGTGACAAACCTGCGACAAGATCTGAGTCATTGGTATATATATCTGTTCCCCATAGTTGGCCACCTCTCACCTGCAAATGACATAGTACTTAAATGACGATGATAACATGAATAGACAAAACCAAACTTCAAAAGCAAGAAATAAGACTGGGAGAAAGATGTACCGTTAGCCAAAACTGTAGGCATGGGGATATGAGATGTCTATCAGAATTAGAGGCAGGAAGATGCATATAAAGGATAAAAGGTGATTGCTGAACAAGTTTTATGCGCCCAACATAATGAGGGAGAGAGAGAGATGACGCTTGTTGCACTTATATTAGGATTCAGAAGCTCTCTTGTATTGCAATTCGGGTTAAATTTGGTCCATCAATTCACCAGTATAATGTTGCACACAGATTCTTTTGAATGTTAAGAGATTAAGAGGGTGTGCTCAGTTGAGCTTATAACTGGTCAAAAGAACTTATAAGCACTTTTTGGCTTATCTACGTGTTTAATAAACACCAAAAGAACTTACAAAACAAGTGCTTGTAAGTCAAAATTAGCCAAAGCTATTACTTGTTATTCATTTCAGCACATATGTCCAGATACGTAACTGTTTATGTATAGAAATCAGTTCCGACACTTAATAGTGTTGTCCAGCAATTGATGCCTATCAACTACTGTTAGTTGGCTTACTCCAAACGGGCTCTAAATAATATCATATGTGCCTACATTCACGCATGCCTAGATTTATTGAAGTAGTTAAGAACATTATTATAGAATACTGTAATAGGATGCCTTAGGATATCTATATTTAATTATAGGCTAATAACTTACCTTATTAGGTTAGACTCCTATATAAGGAGCCCCTCTTTTTTTTTGAGTAATTGTGGTGTCCGAGACTGCACCACAATGAGAGAGGCTCTGATACCATTGTCAAGAGGCTCTAGACCATGTTGGTGTTGTTTATTAATGAAACACTTTATACCATTATCCAGAAAAAGTGTGCCAAACATTATGCAAAATTACCTACGCACTCATGGAATTCCTGCTTCCATAGAAACAATTATAAATCCTAATAAACCAGATCAGAAGTCAAATTGCATGAATGGGGGTTTCTTATACAACAAGAGGAAGCATGGGAAGTTGAAATGTAGTTAAACATAGAATGATACTGAAAACTACAATTGCTAAGAGAAGAAGAAAACTTAGGCACTGCATAGATAGAAACCTCAACAACAAGCTCCACAGGGGAACAATTACTTTCCTAATGCAAATCCACAGATCCGGGCGACAAATTTGATTCAATCAAGGATATCCTCTGAGATCTAGCAATTAAGTAATCAAAACCTTGTACAATAGTATGTGATTTACATCTTACCCATAAACCTATTTAAACTCATCTAGAACCATAAGTATTTAAAGACACCTATCATCCAACCCCTTTCATGTTCAATGATCGGAAAGGAAAACCCTTAAATGGAGTATCGAAAGAGCTATTATTTAAAATTAATAAAGAGTCATTATCTTCGAAAGGACACAAATAGAAGAAAATGAATAAAATTTTAAAGGTGTATATGGATACTTAGCTACAACTTCAATCTTACCTGCCGATTTGTAGCTGATACGTGTTCAGCTGGAATCCTAATTTCTAGAGTAGGATCACTTGGAGAGCTATCAGATGCTCCATCAGCTTTGGATGATTCATATTCCTTCCATATTTTAATCAGTTCTTGCATACACTCACCAACTTTATAATTGACAGCAGATACATCATGCTTAACTGCAATGACAAAGGAAACATTTCTTCATATATGGTGCACAAGTACTCAGTTAAAACAATTTTTGCATCCCATTTTAGTTAACTAATCTATGAACAACCTCTGCTCTGTAATTGTACCCTAATTAGCCGATTTCCCATACAAAAGCAGCAATAAACATGCTGGGATGAAACAGTTGGAAAAAACTTCCTAACCTACTGATGACTAACATTTCAATGGCAGGTGAAAGCAACAAATATTTCCTAAAAAGTGTCTGAGATCAAAGTTATTACTACAAGCTTTTTCATAAAGAAAAAAGAAATTACAGAACTTATCATCACAGAACTCATCGGACACATCGACTTTGCAGCAAAGGAGAGGCAGGAAACAGTTCAATCCACTGATTTTGTAATTCGACTATTCAAAAGAGGAATCTCATAAATCCATTCCACAAAATAAGTAATATGATCTGTAGATATGCCGATCTGACTTTAGTGGATCGGAATCATTTGTATATGTTACAAGTACCAAATCCGCAACTTCAGCATATGATATACCATACAACAAGCAACTAGCAGACTTTACTAGAACTAAACGCTCCAGTCAGTACATCAATAGAATTTATATGTGAACCTGTGATATTATCTGACAGCTAATACAATGTGTGTGATGAGCTGCACAAATGTCCGATTACAGCTATAAGTTATAAGTAGGGTTTTGCACGAAGAGTGGCTGATTATCCGAATCTTTGATTTAATTATCCAGTTCCCTAGTGTTGACTTAAAAAAAAAAAAAAGGAAGCACGGTGCACAAAGCATCCTGCATTAGCAGGGTCCGGGGGAGGGCCGCACTCCTTGGGGTGTGATGTAGACAGCCTACCCTAATGCAAACATTAGTGGCTATATTTTATTTTTGACAACCTAAAAAAATTAAATCCTGAATACTACAAAATAAAATCCACAATAATATGTGGCTGTCGCTTTTCCAATTCAAAATAGAAATCTTTCATGTTTAAAATAGTCAGACATATTTTAAAAAATTGGACCTTGGAACTAACTCAACCCAAAAGTTAGCTCATGATATTAGGATTGCTCAAAAACCATATGAGGAGACAACAATCTCTCAGCCACTGTGAGACATTCTAACACTTACCGCACCCACCCCCCCTCGCACAGAACAATTGGAGCGTGGAACAACAGGAATGGCTTTGGCTATGATACCATGTAAATAAAATGAAAATCGAGCCTAACTCAATTGCAAAAGCTAGCTCATGAGGTGGCCCAAGGACATATAAGGCACAACAGTTCATTCCCTCAACCAAAGTGCAACATTATAAAAAAATTATAGAGACGTATAACAGATTGAGCTTAAGTAACTATTCTGACCTCTTTTAACACTGTGGGGTTAAGCTAATATTTTCAATTACCATTTTTAATTAAACAGACACTTAAGAATTAGGAGTCATTTTCCCTAATTTCTCCCTAAAAACACAACGGAAGATATGGAAACAGATACATGCTAAACAGAATACAATAGCACGTCTGCTCTTGATAATGACTGACTTATCCTTTTCAATTTATTAATTTTTGTGGACCTTTTTGGGGTATTTTTGGCCAATGTTCATTCCTCAATTTAACATTAGATTTATTTTTTTATTTTTTTTGATGACCGTGGTGTCCGGGCCAGCTTTCGCGCACCTCGACTAAATCCACGGGATACCTGCCACCTCCCACCAGCAACACGTACCAGGTAACTCTGTTCACCATTGCTCATGGCTAGAACAGATGGGAAGAATCACCTAGTGTTTTTTGTCTCCACTGGGATTTGAACCTGAGACCTTAGGCCTCATGGCTCTTTTAACCCACTTCATTGACCACTAGGCCACACCCTTGATTCACCACGGGATAGGGAAGAATTTTATAAATTTGTAATGAAATATTAATGCATCAGATTAAGAACACAGACGAAGGACTCTGTAATTGTGGCAGACTAGAAAGGAGATCAATGCAACTCACAGTTTTACTGAAAAGGAAAAAACACGAGAAGGAAAAGTCATATTCCCAAAGAAACAGATAATCATACCATGACTTAAAAATCTCGCCTACTCATCGTTTTGGTGTATTTTTTTCTGGTTAATTTCCGGGCAAATTTCGTGTATAATGATTTTTTAGTCCCTAGCTTAACCAAAGATTGCACATATGGATTGTTTTCGAAAAACTCTAGTATATTACGAAGTACATAAGAACCAAAGATTTTGTCAAAGTAATCTTATTTCCTCTCTAATTTAGTGCTCAATCTGATGAACCTTAAAGGGATAAAAGAGATGTTTTTTAACAAAAAGGTGGCTATCTAAAGAAAGAAAGAGCACAAGCTTGACGAAGTTGATTGGCTTTATACAATCCAGCAAACGGTCCCTTGATTCAGAACACGAGTCAAATAACCTTTGAGATGGTTGTCAAAACTGAACTTTCATCAAAAACAAATATATATATGTAACATGCAGCCAGAAAGTCTTTGTACAAGAAGACTCCAATGCAAAAAGATAAATGTATTGCCATCTTATATGACTTGAAGCATTTCAAGCAAAACTGTCTCCTAATTCTGGAGGGAACAGGTTTTCAGTTGCATCATCATGCTAATTTGGTCACAGACTACTGATTGTTTTAGCCACTAAAAATAGAAATTGGTCACTGCATCACTATCTTAATGCACCAGAAATCTTAATAACTGCGGAGGCAGTTACAATGGTTATACGAATTCAAACAAATGGCAAGGAGTTTGCAGTTCACAGGTTAAAGTAATACAGAATTTAGGATACTTAAGACTATAGAGTATCTGAAAATATTCTGCAGACAAGTTCTAGCAATCAATGGTAAATCCAAGAGGAAGAAAACTACATGCCCACACGAGATGCAGAAAGAAAAGAATGAATAAGGACATCTACAGAGTTCCTTTCTCGTCATGCTGGAAAAGTGATGACCAACAAGTCATTCAAAACAGTTCAAGTATAACACTTCTATAGAAGGAGATTCATGTAACTATAGACAGACGCAGAAGCAGTTATAATGAAAAGCGTAACAAAAAGCAGGAACATTTGAGCCTATGATTTTGCATATAGGCATATCTGAAAACCTAAGGCAGAAACAGCTGGCAAATTTTGAAGAATGTGGGCCAGAAGAGCATCAATTCCTAACATGGAAACTTATCTCAACCAATAAAAGATGGAATCAAGGTTGTCTTATTTGTTAAGTTAGCAACTTTTCAGAATCAAACAAATCTGCAAACATGATAGCCAAGGACAACTCCCTCCAGGATGATACCAATTTGAGACAACTCCAAGATAAGTACTTTAACAGCTTACCTTGAGATCTGCATAGAAAGACAGAAGAAGAGTTACACAACACAACAATAAAAGAGAGATCTATGTCTAGATATTATCTAAGTGGAAAAATGCACCAAATTAGCAGGCTAAATAATTTATAGGAAGTTTTTCAACACACATTAGTAATTTGTAGTTGCTAGACAAGAAATGAATAATTTGTAGTTGCTAGACGAGAAAATGAACTAAACACATTCCAATTAAGTCTATGATAACCTAGTTCAATTGCTTAACAGTAACCGATAAATCTATTGATTACGCTTCGAAAGTTGGGAGATAATAGGTTGCCCTCTATCTTTCTCCACTTAAATACCACACCCAGTTCCACAATAGGATTAGAAGTCGTGGCGAGCACCTACCACACACCTCATGTTGTACTGCCTTCGCCATTGAACCAAAGCCCTGGGACCAGAAAAAAAAATTATTCTCAATAACCGGATAGAGGTATGGTGTTGCGAATCTCCAAGACATCATCAGCAACTTGACTTGCCAGAAGAATGACCAAAATTCAAGGTGAGGAGGATGTCGGCCGCTGTAGAGAAGAGAAACATCGGTCTCCGCAAAGATATTTGGTGTTGGTAGTTGAAGAGAGGAGCAGACAGAATGATCATCAGAGAAATGAGTAGTGGCAGTTGCCTCAGGAAGATAGGAGTGACACTGGTCACAGGAAAAAGAGGACCGGAGTGCTAGAAAAAGAGAGGAGCAGAGAAAAAGGTCAGAGCAGTCGACGCGACTTGTGGATGAGCTGATCGCTAGAAAACAAAAAGGAAAGAAGAAAAACAATGACCTGCAGGTGGCATAAGGTTGTCTCTTATAGGTGGAAGCCGTACGAATGTCTACCAAGATTGAAAAGGCTCTGATACCTTGTGAATATTAAATCAACATTTTATTGATTTAGTTGATTAACAATGTACAAGAGGAACTCATATATAAGAGTCTATGTACAATACGACAGGTAAGCATTCTCTACGCTTATAAGGTAAGTAAATATTCTAGAATTGAATACAGAATATCATAAGGTATCCTATAGAAAATTCTATTTTTTTCCTTGTTCTTATTTTTTACAAGTTCTATAATATTTTCCTTATACAATTTCATTGAATTAAGACATGTATGAATCTAGACATGCACTTGTATACCGCCAAGTTGGCCTTGTTATTATCAATGAAACCTTTTACCTGATCAAAAAAAATGAATCTAGACATGTATTCTCTGACATACAACAGTTCTAACAGTGTCAAACTCTAGGATTGTAGCAGACAGGATCTAAGAGGTCTATCTAGAGGTGCTATGGGCCATTATGTCTGTTGGTTGTTGGCTATAGATTGTCTATGGCTCATCATTCATGGGTAAAGCATCAGAAAATGTCAAGTCAATCATCAAAAGGAAAAGGCATACCCTTCATTTTCATGAGTGTGTGACCTAAAACGAGGATCACGGTTGGCCATGGGACTCCCTCTTGGCCGCGACATTCTCTTGCGCTGCTGAACTCCATAATTAAAAGCTTCTCTTTCCTTTTCTCCACCTCCTTCAGTATCCAGGTCTCCCTCCTCTGATTCTTTATCATGACACCTGCCACGTTTCTCGGGCCTCTCTCCTTCCAAATCAGCATCTCTTTCCTTTCTCCTCTCACTTACATCTCTATCAGTATTTTTCCAGCTATCATGATCTTTCTGTTTCTTCTGCTCCACTGTTGAATTTTCCGGCTCATTTGTTTTAACAGGAACATCGATCACTTCTTTTTCGCTCTGCAAGACCTCCCTCTCCGCTCCATTCCACACTTCCCTCTTCACATGGTCCTTTTCCCAGTCCTTTGGTCTGTCCTTATCCTTCGAAAGATCATTTCTTTCCTTCTCCCACCGCTCAGATTCCCTTTCCTCTTTAAGCAACTCCTTGTTATCAGAAGTGCTATTCCCTAGTTGTAAATTGTTCCGACAATCATTTCTTTCTTTATCCCTTTCTCCCCATTCCCGGTGCTTCCCTTCTTTCCTTTTTCTATCTTTATCTTTGTATTTATCCTCCCCTTTCAAATCCATCTTATTTTCAGCAACGGCTTCACGCACTTTAGCAAAATCCCTGTTCTCAGAATTTGAGACTTCTTTTCCTATCTCGGCAGCACCATGGGTTCTTGATGCATGCCATGGATCCATGTTCCCGACAGGGAGATCGGGATATCTTTTTCCCCTGTTCTGTTCTTTCGAATCTTTCCAACTCACTCCACTAAACCTGTCCTTATCTGCCTTCACATCTCCCTTGTATTCAGGATATGTATCCCTATTATGTTTAATGTCCTTACCATCATCAGCTCTGTTCTCAAATCTATCATCCTTGTCAACTTTAGCCCCTTGATACAACTCCCTTAATTCACTTTTCGCATCACGATTCTCAACCTTGACCTCCTTGTTAATTTCCTTGGGCTCCAACCTATTTTCTGAAGGAACAGAATGATCAGGATGTGAAACAACTGGACATGATGACACACGATACATTGGTAGCACAGGAGATCTTCTATCTGCATCTCGTGATGATTCAGTCCGTTGAATCTTCGGCATCCTAGCATTCTGGCCCACATCAAAGGAGGCATGATATTCAGCCGTTCCCGAAGTCATCACCTTGGGAAATGCACCGGAGTCATCATGTGAGTACTTTGGAGCAGAAGAGTAACTATGGTTACTACCGCCGGCATTTCCACCATCCTCATGCGGTCTTTTATTCGGAGTACCACTCATATTATGGCTTTTTCAGCATATAAGTTAAGGAACTTCAAGAAACACAACCTGCAAAACATTAAAACCCTATGAATATCATCAACCTAAACTGATGTTGTGCTGAGAAAATAACAACGAAAACCACCTATAGGCAACAAAGTAATAAACTTTTCACCAAATCCATAAACAGATAAACAAATCCAAAGCCATTTACAAGGAACATTCACATGCTAGTGACGATCTTGCAAGCTAGTTTCGTGACACATTAAAATTCTACAACCATAGATCTCTTTTCTATTTTGTGAATTCAATTAAACGCAAGATATCATCTTTTCTATCCTTGGTTAGTAGCAAAGCTTACAAACCTCAAAATTTGATATAATAATGAGCAAACATAATTGGTGGACCAGCATTTCCATTTCGATTCGAGCAAGTATTATACCTATCTTCCCTCTACAGATATACCCATCACAAATCAACTCCAGTTCAACCAACATGCCATCAACTAAAGAAAAAGAGGCAAAACAACAACATACCCACCACAAGTGGGGTTTGGGGAGGATAGAGCGTACGCAAACCTTACTCCTACCTCATGGAGGTAGAGAGGCTGTTTCCGGAGAACACTCGACACGAGAACAACAAATCAAAGCAGGTATGCAAAAAGGAAAACAACAGTGAAGAAAACATAACAACTAATAAGGTAACAGTCAAAAAGAGGCAACAAAAAAAACAGTAATTTAATCAATCAATCAACTAGGGCTCACTCCAAACTTAGTTAGGTTTTCCAATTTCATTCTAACACTACAAACAATTTGTCATTTTCAAGCAAATTCAAGATTTCTCTATATCTCAAAAAGAATTACTAACATTTAAAATTTTACCACCCATTACAATTCTTCAACAGTTGCCAATCCCATTTCATAAACATAAGATTTACAATCAGAAAGAACCCATATAAACACAAAAAGTTGAAAACTTTGAATCTAATTACAAACACCCAAAACAATAAAAATCAAGAAAATCCACAAAAATAAAAAAAGCTATGAACTTTCACTCACCTTATCCAAGAAAATCCCCAAACACAACTATAGCAGCAAAAGAATGAATCTTTCTCTGTAAATTTCTCTCAGACACAAAATCCAGAGGCGAATTTGCTTTGATTTAGAAGGAGCACAAAGTTATGAGGGGTGTAAATGTAATAGAAAAATTTGTAAGCAAAATTGTCGTTTTTGTTTTTGGTGTAAAACACCCCTTAGTTTTGTACGTATTAGTTAAGCTAGTCCTTGAAGTATCAATGTGAACAAAAGAACATCCTTATTGATTACCAAAGTTAACAAGTTTCATCCTTCCATTACCCGAGTCACAAAACTAATAACGGAATATAGTACTTCCTCTATTCACTTTTACTTGTCATATTTCTTTTATCGAGAATCAAACTGTATGAATTTTAATTAATATTTTTAAGATGTTGATATTAATATGAAAAAGATTGCAGTTTAGGGTGTTTTTCGTATAGTTTTTGAATATGTAAATTAACAATTAAAAATATTGAATTAATCTAATTCAATTTAGTTTTGATAACTAGTCAAATTGACTCTCGTGAAATGAAATGTGAACAGGTAAAAGTGAACGGATGGAGTGATTTATATGAGTTACACGTGAATTAGTTTATTTCCTTTTGGGGTCGTTTGGTTTTCGGACTAAATTAAGGAGAATTTTAATCTTGAAATTATATTATTTAGATTAATTTATTTTATCTGAGAGGTGGATAAAATAGTTTCAATTTGATAAGATAAGGTGAATATTTAAGAAATAAATGTAAATCATCCACCAAATATAGTATAATTTTTATCCCAAGTTTAAGCCTCGTTTAGACATTATTTGAAATCAAATTGATTTGAATTTTGAACTTGAAGTTTTGTTTGGACATATAATTTGAATTTCTTAAATTCTTTGTTTTTACCCATAAGCATTAAAACTTCACAAGTTGTGAAAACTATCAAAATTTTAATCAATTCTTATACAATATTACCAAATGAGCAAATCATAGTTCATAAATAAGATACTACAATATCCTAAGACGCCGCATTAATACTCGCATAATAAATATTAGTTTGCTTTATTTAGTCTTTTTTTAACTCTACGGAGATCTCACCTTTTACTTAAAAGAAAATCTAATTTATGTTTCGTATTTTTAAAATATAAAAAAAATGTTATTTATATATGCAATGAGTACTGATCACCAGGTTTATGAGGCCCGACTAAGTTTGATGGCTAGTAAAATCGATCGACCAATTTTTATCACTACATTAAAGCTTAAAATTCTGAATTTTCATTATGTGACTCTAAAACGTTGAAAGAAAGAGATGTCATTCATTAAAATGAAATGGGTACTCGTCACCAGATCTACGAGGCCTAATCTGATTAAGTTTGGGGATCAACGGAGTTGGTCGACTATTTTTTTAAAAAAAAATGGACTAACACGCAAAATAACGCTTGTAATTTTGAATTAATCTTTCTTGACTCTGAAACGCCCGGAAAAGAGACATCATTCATGAAAATACAATTACTAGTCACAAGAATGTGAGCCTTGACCTGACTAAAATTGGAGGCCAACAAAGTCGGTCAACCAATTTTCGAAGAATTTGTGGACAAACACACATGAAAAACACTTGAAATCTCGAATTTTGTTTTGTGACCTCAAAACGCCGAGAAAAGACGACATTCATGAAAATGCAATAAGTAGTAGTCACCAAGCCCCCGAGGTACTTGACCAAGTTTGGGGCCAATGGAGTCGGTCACTTTTCGAAAAATCAATGAACTAATACACATGAAAAATGCTTAAATTTTAAAATTCTTATTTCGTGACCCTGAAACGCCAAAAAAGAGATGTCATTCATGAAAATACGACGAGTACTAGTCACTAGGCCTTTGAGACCCGGCCGGCCCAGTTTGAGGGCCAACATACTTGACTAAAATATTTACATATTTGGCTGATCGACTGAATAATTACATTACTAGTCAAACATATAAAGAATATACATCATTCTGTATCAAAAATACATATTTTATGTCCTCTTTTATCATATTAATATATAAAATATATATACGACTGATTATTATTTTGATGGACGACTATTTATGTCAAATTCTCAATAATAAAATAGGACAACAATTACAATTAATGTTAATTTTTCATTTTTAAATTTAAGTATCGATTAACTTTTTGATAATTCGATACGAGCAAACTCCAAAAATATCAAACCATTTGTAATGGCTTGTACTTGGTGCTTTTGAATGAATCGAAAGACCCTTTTTTTCCATTCGTTTTTTCTGTCCATTGTAAAAATTTACGCACTTAATATTTACATTAAATTATGCAAATAATTTAAATAAGATGAAAATGCATGCTAATAAACATTAGTTAAGTGCTAAAAGTCTAAATGCAAACATATATCACACATCTATTGACTTGATATGTGGATAAGTTTTTATCCTTATAGAAATAATAACAAGCCATCAAGGTATGCGTACATTGTCCTTGAAACACCTCATCAAATTTTTTGCATCAATTTTTTTTCGTAATCATTAAATTACTTTTACTATATCGAGTTTCTCTAAATACAAAATTATTTGAGTTTTTTTTTTAAGTTTTAGGAGTAACAGTCATTGTTCTTAACGATTCTGATGTAACGAATTTTGTTTCCTTGTTAGTTGTTATGTTTGCTTTATCATTGTTTTCCCTTTGCGAGGATTCTTAGACAACATTCTCTCTACCTTTACGAAATAATGATAACGTCCGTATATACTCTAACCTACCCCACTTGAAATTTCACTGAGTATGTTATCGTTATTGTGTCATTAAATTACTTTTACTAAAAAAAAAGAAAAACTAAATCTTAGGTTGAGACTCCAAGTCCCAAGTGTACTCTTTTTCTTTTCCCTCAAAAAATATCTCATTGTTTCAATCGCTTCGAGATTTATATATAAACGTTTGTTGCTCTCACTTTTTTTAACACTCTTTTACTTCTCTCGCCGGCGGCAAGTGATCGGAGAAATTGTATAGCAAAGCCGAGCTAGTTGAAACAGGGATCGATGGCGCCACCGGCAAATGGAGGTGGCGGAGGAGGAGGAGAAGCGGCGGTGGCGGCGGCGGCGCAGCCGCAGCAGCAGCGGGGAATTGGACAGATGTTGACTGGAGTAATAAGAATTGCTGTTTTCTGGTACTTTGCGTCTAAGTTTTTTTCGCCGAAAAAGCCTATGTCCGATCCGTCTGTTCCTAATCTCCAGATCTCGAATCTATTCAACAAAGGCGAACCGTTGGTCAGTTGTTTTTATCTAATTAGATATTAGAATTAGTGCGTTCTGAGTTCTGACTATGTGAAGTTTATTAAGTAATTTATATATGCATCTTTTTTATATATTTTTTTCATATGTATAAATGATTTGAGCTGAAAGTAGGGAGTTCAGTTCAGTTGAACCTGTTGCAAAAAAACTATACGAGCCTCTTGTATATAGATGTTGAGGTGTGTAAGTAATCTATCTAAAAGCTTAAGTTATTAGAGGGAACATACTTTTATTTGCTTGATTATATCTCAACACGCTCCCTCGCGTGCAGTGAGGTAGGATCCTTTTTCATTGGCAAAGCATGGGTCTTTTTGATAATCGTGGCGGGGAGATTCAAAACCAAGTGTTATAACTATATGAGCCTCTTATTTATTAGTATATAGATGTTGAGGTGTGTAAATAATCTATCTAAAAGCTTAAGTTATTAGAGGGAACACACTTTTATTGGCTTGATTATATCTCAACGTGCAGTGAGGTGGGATCCTTTTTCATCGGTAAAGCATGGGTCTTTTTGATAATCGTGGCGGGGAGATTCAAAAACAAGAGTTATAACTATATTAGAAGTTTTAGAATCAATGTAAGAAAAATCAAAGACATGTTTTTTTGGCACCCAGCAACTGCCTTTATGCTGATGAAATTTATATCATTGTTACCTTTCTAAAAAAAGATGATTATTTTTTTTGAAAAAAAAAGATGAAAAGGCGGGGTCATCATGCAATGAAAATAAATCAATTGTGAACCCGTGGAATTAGTCCGAGGTGAGCCCAAGCTGGCCCGGGCACCACGGTTATAGAAAAATAATCAAATGTGAAATTTTTGATGAATTAGACTGCACAGGGTTGAGGTAAAGAGGAGGTGAGTGTAGGGGAGCCTCTAATTCATTTTGCGTTACACAATTTTGCCAAGTATTTAGGAGAACTGCTTTGTGAATTCAACGTCTTATTTAACTACAATTATGCTCAACTTAAAAGTTTCTGGCATGGATTTTTAATAGGACATGTGGTTCTATCTTTCCGAACAAGAAAAGTTCAGCGACTTTGGCAATGAAGCTGCACTTATTTGGCATGAGACAAATATACCATATGCAGTTTGGGGACCAGAGAGTACCAGGTCTCTTTCTTTGAAGTATCAGCCATCCGAGGTAACATTAACTGCCTTTAAAATGTGTTGTTAAAAATGAACAAACATTTGATTCAGGATACTGGCTTTCTGTTTTGGATGCATGAGTCTTTACTGTCTTGCACTATCTTTTACTGTGGCACAGTACTTATCGGTACTTGGCTGCCTATGATTGTTTCCTCTCAGGCAGTGAAGAACAATGGGAGTCTTTATGCTCATGTCTTCTTTGCACGTTCTGGGTATACTCCCGATCCAAATGATCCTGAGTATCAGCCATTGGCTGCTTTTGGACGGACATATTGTAAGATCATGTTATCTGTTGTGAACTTTGTCCTTCTCTATGGTGATAGAAGGTGGAATTTTGTGAGTGCCTAATTCTAATGTACTGTTCTTGTGAACTCAGCTATTGTGAAATATTTACCCAAATCTAAAGCAGACAAGAAGAAGAGCCTTTTAAGAAATTCTGAGGACTCGGAGGATGTCACCATTCCTGAGGTACACCTGTGTTTTTATATTCGGACTTATGTTTGTATGTAATATCTGTGTGCTTTTTTTCACGGCGTGAACGTTGAGATAATTTGTTTCTGCATTTAATGCCTGATGAATTTCTTTCCTGCCTCCATCTCCCTCAAATTTACCCTTTAGATTCTTAACTTCTGCTCCACCCAACAGAATGGGCCTTCCGACTGCAGAATAAATCTTATGCCTATTTAATTATGACATTGGCTGTCAGCCAGTAGAATGAACTTTCTGCCTATCTAGTTATGACATCATCTGCCAGCCAGCAGAATGAATCTTCTGACTATTTAATTATGACATTGGTTGCCAGCCATTGGAATGAATCTTCTGCGTATTTTACATTATGAAATCGGCTCCCAGCCAGCAGAATGAATCTTTTGACTATATTACGTTATTACATCAACTCCCCAGCCCGTAGAATGAGTCTTTTGACTATTTTACATTGTGGTCTAATAACTTTCGTTTATTTTAGATGCATTGTCATCCCTTTTATCACCATGTATGATTTTTTATACCATATAATCACGAGGCATGATGAACAATTTCCTCAGGCAGTTCAAGAAGCTCAAGATGATCTTAAGGAGGATGGTCCTCCTGAATGGATTTCATATTGGAAGCCTAATGTTACAATCAACTTGGTTGATGATTTCACAAGGTATGCCTAGTTGATCAGCAATTTCTTGAAGTTCTGTTTTGAATAGTAAATTTGGTTTCATTTAGCTATGTTTTCTGTAACCAATTTAAAATGACAATTTTACATTTAGTATACTCTGTTGCAGTTATATGTTTGTATTGTTAAACTAGATCTGTCTCTCTCTTTCTGATCTGTTTAACTGTTTTTCCCTTTTCTGTATACAAATCTAACATCTTATTAATTTTTCCACACCCTGCTCTTTTCTTTTTGCAGATACGCTACAAATGCCATTCCACCTATTGTTGCTCCTTGTATCCTTTACTTCCTCTGTCTCTTTATTTTTCTCATGGGTTCCTTTTACCCCATGCATTCTGCTAAAAACGTTTCGATAGTAAGGTATTTCTGCAGAAGGCAAGAAGCATCTCAATTAAACTTGTGGAAGATATTGGTGACTTGTTTGATGCAAGTTTATGATTTCATTGATACTGAATCCTTTCTGCTTTTTGCTCTTTTATTGATTCTCTGTGAGTTGGCATCTTTGTCTGCTCTTATTGTTCACAAAAAACACTTTCACGCTGTTCAATTCCTTGACCTGACTTGTTAGACATGAATATTGAATCTACAACAGGAAACTACTATCCGACTGTTTTCTTCAATGAGTTTTGGTTACTTAGGGATAAATTAATAGCTATCAATGATACAGTAACTGAGGTGCCTCTGCATCTAGAGGTGGGTCCCATAAGCATGACAAAATGGCAGCTATTCCTGCAGATGGACCAGTCCTTCCAGATTCATCGTAGTTATGGTAGCATGCTCGATGGGGAGTCTGATGAACTAAAGGTATCATTTACTTTGTCTTGCAGTACGCATGGCATAACATTTTTGTACATGAAATATCCAGATGTTAATGATTTGTCGTTAAGCCTGAGTAGTGTGTAGATGAACATGAAAGTCATGCAGAAACCATAATGCTCAAGAATATACTGGACATTACGAAATATGAAAGCTGGAAAAGTACATTATTAGTGTATATTCTGTGTATTTTATCTAGAATATGCGTACTTTTTTCTGCTTGTATTTACTTGGTTACATTAGTACCGATTTGCATGTTCTCTTTCCCTGAATATTTTTTAAAAATTCAACTCCAGAAGTCCAAACTAATATATTAGAGTCGTGCTTTAGATCGTTGTAGCAATGATGTGAAATTTTAGCAGCATCTGTTATTTTCACCAGTTCAACTGTTATTTATGTGTTTGACATGTTGTGATTTATTACACTTTTTCCAGAGAGTTTTCTTGGAAGGAAATCCGTACCTTTTGGGAGTGACCATGATTGTCTCAGTAATGCATTCACTATTTGACTTCCTGGCATTCAAGAATGGTAAGTATAGTAGTGAGCATTTGGCCTTCTAAGGAAATTACAGGAAGTGTGGAGTAGGTAGATTGGATTCAGAATAAATTTGATTTTCCTTGCAGATATTCAATTTTGGAATAAAAACAAGTCCATGGAAGGGCTGTCTGCAAAATCAGTGGTCGTAAACTTTTTTTGCCAGCTTATCGTCTTCCTATATTTGCTTGATAATGATACTTCATGGATGATACTTGCAAGTTCCGGTGTTGGTTGTTGTATTGAGTTCTGGAAAATAGGGAAGGCCATGCACATTGAGGTATGATCACTAATAATGGAGTTGAACTTTTGTTTAGCTCTTTAATTACCAGTGGTTGTAACAATGTCTTCTAATTTCATGTTGGTGTTTGATTGTTAGTTCTCTCCATTATTTGTTGTATTAATGGTTGGAAGTTTGAGTCAAGATTGTGTTGATATTTCCATTTTTTTTCTCACACATCTGAATTATTTCAGGAGACGCACACAACAGACAAACACACACACACACACAATGTGTCCTTATCTTACATAATTGCTTCTCGTGGACTTCTCATATTATTTAGTTTGATGAACTTGGAAATTTGAGTGTCTTGGGGATAGAATACTACACGGAAAACTAAATTTGTGATTAGTAATTGAGAATTCAAACTTATCAATGTCTTCTTCAGCACTAATGATTCTTTTTTACATTCTGTGACTGGTTAAGCTCAAATTCAGACCACCAGTAGTTTTATTCTTACTTGTCCTTGATTTCTAGATTGACAGATCTGGTAGAATACCTATGTTGAGGTTCCGAGATCGGGAATCATATGCTGGAAATAAGACGAAAGAATATGATGATCTTGCCATGAAGTATTTGTCCTATGTGTTGTTCTTCCTTGCCGTGTGCTTTGCCATATACTCTCTGATGTATGACCGCCACAAGAGTTGGTATTCGTGGATCCTCTCATCCCTGACAAGCTGCGTCTATATGTTTGGTAAGTTTCTGTCAGTCTTTCCATATGACGGCTCTCCATTTCCCTTGACTCTTTATCTTCTGGTATTAGGATCTTAGTAACGTAGTTCTAAGCCCCGCATCACTTGAACAGTGTGATGAACATTTTCAGATGATCTTGCAGCTTATATTACAATTTCCTCGAATAGATATGTTGAGATGGAGAAGTGCACAGGTTGCACTTTCGATAAGCTTGTATTCTTAAAACCATTTAAAGCAGGGACTTCTAATACCATATACTCCCCTATCACTTTGCGTCTTGTTAATTATTTTCTACTATTATTGCTGCAGGTTTTGTTATGATGTGTCCACAGTTGTTCATCAATTATAAGCTGAAATCAGTTGCTCATTTACCTTGGAGGCAGATGACTTACAAATTTCTAAATACCATCATTGATGATTTGTTTGCATTTGTGATAAAAATGCCAATGCTACATCGCCTGTCTGTGTTCCGTGATGGTAAGTTTTTGAAGTAAAATTCTTCCTAGTCGATTGATTGTTTTTTATTGGGTTAAGCAGTGGCGTTGTTCTCTTCCATGACTGTTAGAATCCAAGCTCGTATTGCCTGTTCAATGCTGTACTTGAATCCATATTTGTATCACAAGCTCAAAGCCGGAGAATGTATTACTCTCTTTTTAGAAAATTTCATTGACCGTGTCAAATCTTTCCATTATGACACAAAGGTAAAATCTTGAGAATTTCTCGGTTCACCAAGTGACCAGCTAGATTAGAACATCCACGGGAAATTATCTAAGTATTCTTTTAAGATGCCAAGTATGTGTTTTCAATGCGAGAGAATTCAATATTGGTTACTGTTCACATTTTTGCAGAAGCTCGAATTTGGTTATTTGATTACAACAGCTTTTTTATGCTGGATTCAGTTTAGCGTTTGCCATTTATAGGGTACTGAAGGTTGTCGTGTAAATGAAAGGAACAGTAAATAAACATAGTCTGGATGCTACTGTTCCTTTTACATCCGTCTTCAGCTTAAATGATGTAGTTGAGCCAGTAATTTTTGTGGTCGTCTTGTTTTCAAAGTCTATCATTGCAAATGTTCTTATGCGTTTCTGTGGTTCTATTCTGTGCATTAGCTTTCACCTGATATTTCATCTGTGTTTGCCATGCAGATCTTATATTTTTGATATACCTATATCAGAGATGGGTTTATCCAGTAGATAAGAAACGGGTGAATGAGTTTGGTTTTGCTGCGGAAGATGTGGATCAATCTGCCAGTAGTTCAGATACTCCAGCACTGAAAGAAGACGAGAAGAAAACTAACTAAGCTGAATTTTCACTTACGCTTTAGTACAACATCAATGTTCAGGACCTTGATGATGGGTTGCGCCTCTGGACGTTTAGTAATCAAGAATGTGAAATGACAGACAGCGGCTTGAAAGGAGGGAACACACCTGGTGCTTTCAGATGTCAATAACCTCTTCGTCACCTTCCTTAAGTTCCCGTTCTCTCGTCTTTTTTGTAGCCATACTATCAGAATTTATTGTCATAGGTTTTCTGGATTTCTTTTTATTAGAATCATATGTTCGTGTGTGACTACAATAGCTTTTCTTGATATATTTGACAATCTTCATTCAGAAATTAGTCATTTCGAATTATTTTTTTCAAGAGTCAAACCCAAAAGCAAGTTTCAAAATCAACTTTTTTTCTGTGCAAACTTTACTATAGTCCAAGAGAAAAAGCAACTTCTTGTCCAGCATCAACTATACAGCCAAAGAAAAACATCCTCCAATTCAATTGTACATAAAGGAATAGTTCACATATAGTACAAGGTATGGTGTGTTAGCTAAAAGAGGTATGGTCAAACCAAGAAACAACAAAAATAAACAAAATCTGAGAAAGGGCAGTTTAACATAAGAGTATATATAGCCAAAATCTTTTGAAAACAGTGTGCATATTTCTTTGATTGAAATATGAATAGTGTAACAAGTAGTAGTAGGTATTTTGATTGAAAAAGGAAACCTATTGTAGCATTAATTGATTTGTCAAAAAAACACTGTCCAAACAGCATTGTTTTGGTGATTTAGTAGTAGCAACAAACAGTGAAATCTTTTGAAAACAGTTGCTTGTTTTTATACTCAAATAAGGAAATTGATTTTCTGAGTTGGTAAAAGGTAAACTGAATTTTTTTGATGTATCAGTATTATTTTGTGAGTAGGTGTGAATGTTTTGGTAAATATGGAAACTGAAAATTTGATACTCACTCTGTTTGATTTGTTTATCTGCTTTTGATTTGACACGAAGTTTAAGAAAGTATAGAAAATTAAAGAGTTGTCAAACAAGGAAAAAGATAATATTTTTGAGACAGATTAAAAAAAAAAGTAAGACAAATAAATTGAAATGGAGGGTGTTTGACGGGGAAGAACCTTTTCAAAAGTGCTATCTTCGTATGCTGGAAATGTACTCATCAACGATAATAACATATCTAGTGTAATTTCACATGTGAAGTATGAAGAGGGGTAGAGTTTACGCAAACCTTACTCCTACCTTACGAAGGTAGATATGATGTTTCTGAATGACCCTCGGCTCATGTGCATTAAATCAAATGTTCTCGTAGCATGGATTTACCAATCAAAATCTCTTAATATTCTGATTATGGTACCTGTTACTAGTGGGACGTGACATGTATTGATACGAATACCACAACCATACAAAAAAATACATATAAAAATGAAAGGAGAAAGAGTAGTACTTGACTAATTGTCAACTCAGAAGCATGCCATTTTGCTTATTGCTATTTCTTTCTTTCTTTAGGCCTGAGACTAGGTGTGTCCTTATTTACATCATTTAGGACATCTTTGACCCTGGGATAATAAAGTAATACAGACTACTAACCACAATTAATATGGAAAATAAATAATACTATTAAGATTATTTAGGTGATAATTGATATATTTGATTAAAAATGAAATATACGAGCTATAATATAAAGAGTTTAAATTATATATGCACCCTCTTTGGTGTAATGATGAGCTTTGAAGGACAAATGAGGCATATATTGTTCTAGTTCACTATAACCATATATTATGTTGTCTTAAATGAGATTTGAAGAGCGAAAAGTGTACACAAATTTTACCTTTAATTTGAGCGATCGGTAAACTCTTGATTTAAGAGAAGAATATTTTAAAGTAGGTCGAAAAAAGAAATGACAAGAGTGAAGAAATAAAAAATATGTCAAAAGCATATCAAGGTATTTTGAAAAAAAGAGAATATAACAAAATAATATGATAATTGAGTGCAAGAAACAAACAAATAGTACTCTTGTTTTAATTTATTGGTCCTATTTTAATTTGATACGAAATTTAAGAAAGTAAAGAAGACTTGTTAAATTAAAAGTAGCATATCAAATGTACCAAAATCTCCTTTAATCTTGTGGTCTTAAATATGTCACGTGAAAAATTAGAATTATAGAGTTGCTAAAAAGAAAAAACTGATACTATATAATTTTTGAAACCCTAACGGATTCTTTTAATATATCATTGCTGGGTCCAATGAAATTCGTAGGTATAGAAAGAAGCCTTATCAAATAGAGATTTTTTCTTTCGACCATATTTCGACTAAAAAAGAAAAGTAGGACAGACAAATTAAAACGGAAGGAGTAATAGACATCGAAGGACGAGACACTATAAGAGTACTGAGCTGAAACTACGTTATGTCTTCTCTAATCACATCTCCTCAATACTTCTTCGACCTATTACTTCCTCTTCTGAAACCATATATATATATATTCACATAAAAACGTTATGCATCTTTTCTTCACATGTCTGCCCTATCTCAATTTCACCTTTTGTATTTTATCCTTTCATCAGACCACTCTCATCTCTCCAATACTTTTTCGACTTATCACTATCTCTTTAGAAATCATTCATATATCGTTATAACCTATCATATTTTCATACGAAGACATTCATACATCTCCTCTTTACGTGAATAAATTATTTTAATCTTACTTTTGATATTTTATTCTTAATCAGATCACTCTCATCTTATCTCGAATATCTTCGTTAAATGGTGTAATCAAGAAAATCCTCGAGAAAGGAGTTTGGCCGCCAAAGAGAAATATGTATGCATTGCATTAAATGAAGTGTAATAATTAGAGTATCTGAAACTGCCTATTTTCTATCACTTCATTCACAGATTTTACATCCCCCCTTTTTGGTGAAAATATACTCTGACACATTTGCCCCTCTTCTCATATCCCAATACTATAATCCTATTGTTTTATTGGGTGTAAATAACAACAATTCCTAAACATAAAAGACAACACAACCAATATTTTTTTAATAATCCATCCGTCCATCTTTATTTATTCACTTTTTTATTTTGAAATATTCTATAATATTTATCCAATTTATAAAATTAATAGATAATTTATTTATTTTTACCCATTTTACTCTTAGCAATAAATATGATTTATTATCTAATACATTTTTTAAAATATTAAATTTATTATATTTAAAGGGTAATACGATAAAATTACCTCTATCATTTACTACTTCTTAATCCGTGTGCCAATAACAAAGTGAACAAGTAAAGATGGATGGAGGGAGTACTACTTCCATTTTATATTAATTGACCACTTTTCTTTTTACACGTATGTTATGAAATCATAAATAATATTTATAATATATAGTTTCAAAAGTCAAATTATATATTAGTTGATTACCTTACTAAAAATAATTATCTAATGTTAATTAGTCACTTTATTAAATCAAAAAAATTGATTATTTTTATAATTAATTTCTTTTGAAAGTGTGAATATTTTTTTTTAAGAGCTAACAGCTCGTTCTGATCTTGGACGCAGTACATTGGAATCCTGAAGCACCACCACGAACGCTACCGCGCGTCCGCCTGCGGTGCGGTAAGGCACCACCCTGTTGTGCCAGCAGCCAACTCCGGCGTGTCAGCTTAGTTATCCTCATCAAACCACTTACTTGATGTCTAGCTTCCCAACTGGTAGACGGTTCCTTTTCCCCCAAATCGTGAATTTTTTATGATGTGTACAAAAAAAAAAGTGATTAATTAAATATAAAATGAAGAAAGTATAATTTATTAATTATTTTTTGAGAAACGCATAAAATTTATTGTGAACAAGTAAAAGTGAACGGAGAAAAAATGATACACCTATATTGTTGATATGATTACAAATCCATAGGGGTTTTCCATGACCCTATGTGATCATACTGCTACTGCTACTATAGTATAGTACTTACTCTTAACCTTTTTAGAGAAACACATGAAAGATTTTCTCTTTGTATATATCCTTCCACCAAATCATATACTAGTATATGTGTTGTTTACACAAACGGTGGCATTTTTCTACTTCTTTCTTTTGCCTATACATGGTACTGCTAAGTCCATTTCTTGAAAAGGTTCTGTTCTTGAAAAAAAGTTCATTTTTTTTCTTGTTCTTGTAGCTATGGCAGCAGCACTTTCTACTCAAAAGTCACTGAATCCAAATGCTAATGAGTTTAAACCAACTTGTAATGAAAAAGATGTTGTCCCTTTTCTCCCACACCAGATCTTTCACCCACAAGGCAATGAACTTGTTGTGTATCAGCCACCAGTGCAACTTCAGTTTCCACAGCCTCAATATCATCACTTGGGGTACTACTACTACTACTACCAACAACAAAATGTTCCCTTTCATTGGATTTATAACAAAAAATTTCAGCCCCATTCACCTCAAAACCAGTCTTGTTTTGTAAAAAATGAGATCTTTAGTACTACTGTTGGGATGAAAAAGAATTTTGTTTGGGTTGAGAAGAAACCTCAAGAAGAGTGTTTTGGTGATAAAGATGAGATTTTTAGTGTTGGGGTGAAGAAAAACAAAGGGCAGAATGGGAAAGCCTTTTTGCCACCTAGGTTGATGAGGGCTGATGCAGAAAGAGTTGGAAAGCCAAAAGGCTTTTTTCTTGGAAAACCCCACAAAGAACCTGGTTCTTTCTCTTCATACAAATTTCCTCCTTTTTTCAGCAGTAACAAAACTACTGTGATGATCAGAAACATACCCAATCAGTTCAGGTATGTGATATGCTACATCTCTTTTTACACAAAGGTCAAATCTTTAGACCTTTTAAAGTTCTTTAACCATTTTTTTCATGTTATTTGGGTTTTGCATGTGGGAATTGTGTTTTAAATGCAAAAATCTACTATGGGTCAGTTTTGTTTTTTTTTGTTTTGCACTTATCTTTCATTTACTTGTTCTTGAAATGATCTAATACGAGTCATTTTGTTTTTTTGCCATAGTTGCATGGCTTATACCTTTCATGTACTTGTTTTTGAAATGATCTTAGTATATCCCTTTTGGTTTCTACCATTTTCAGATTATCTCATTCTTGCAGGTTGAAAATTGAGATTTGAATGCAAAAAACTATTAGGGGTAACTTTTGTTTTTTGAACTTGACCTTTCATGTATTTGTTCTTGAAATGGTGCTTCATTCATTAGTATTTCCCTTCTTTTATTTGCATGTTGATATTGAGATTTGAAAAGAACTATGTGTCACTATTGGTTTTTGCACTTCACCTTTGTTGATACTTGTTCTTAAAATGATTTCTGTCCCATTTTTTGGGTACTAGTTTATCTGACCCTTTAGTGTTACTATGCATTTTCCACACTTTAATTTTACTGCCTGTTCATATCCCAATGTACATTTACTATGGTGATGCATTCACTTAGTATTCATCATATATGATTGATTAGGCTATTAAATGCATTTTTTATGTTCTTTTCTTCCATTATTTATTACTACCTCCTCTTTTTACCCCAATAAGTGTGCCTAAAAGCTTACTTATTAATGGAGCTTTTTGTTAATTTTGGCATGCATATTTATGAATCTGTTTGTTTCTGACAAAAATATAACTCTTTCTGAATGGATTTTATTTAACAGGAGAGAGCCATTCATGCTTTTTGTTGATCATTACTGCTCTATGAATCATTGGGAGTATGATTTCCTCTATTTGCCAATTGATTTTGGGTAATACTTCCACTATTTAATGCTATTAATTGTGCATTTTGCCTAGTACTTCTACTAGTTAATTAACACATGATTTTAGCTTCCATAAACTTAAAGACCACTACAAAGAACTTTTAGAATACTAATCCCGGTATAAACGACCCCTTAAATGATAATGCTAGGTAATTGTCTATCAGAAAGAGGACTAGTAACCTGAAAAATAAGTATGACTACTTACTTTCTATATATTGTCTATCGGTATATATAAGTTAAATCCTTGACATGTTCATTTTTCTTTGTTAATGGTCTCTCAGTCTTGATTTTTCTCTCTACCCTTTTGTTAATTTTTCCGTGTGGATAATACAGGACCGATAACAATGTGGGCTATGCATTTGTGAATTTCACATCTGGTTGTGCTGCTTCAGAAATTCGGAAAGTGCTTAAGAACTTCAAATGGGGCGGTCTCCAGACTCCCACGGGCATTTACTCGTCGAGGAAGATTTGTGAAGTTTCTTGGGCTCGCATTCAGGTAAAAATGACTTGCATTTCTTGATTTCTTTCAAAACATTAACTGCTTAATGTTCCTTAGTGTTTCACTTTAATCTTGTTTATTAATGTTCAAAACACCACACAAATGTTAAATAAAAGGCAGCAGATACATCTATGTCCGCTTTGTTACTCCCCACTCCCAAATATTAGCGCATTTTGACAAACTGATTTTTGTTTCGTTAACTTAATGTTGTGTTTATTAAGCGAGACGAGAGATTTAAAAGGTCTTTTAGACGAACTCTTATAAGTTATAACAAGGTTAAACTAATACATGATGTTTTTCATAACTAGTGTGCTAATATATGAAGGACTGAATGTAGTATTACTTGAAGATTTTTCGTCAATATTCGAGAAGTTTTAACACATGAACTAGAGAGGATTCCCAAATTTTGACTAGGGAAATGATAAGTAATTGGTGAAATTGCACATTTCAGTATTCAAAAAAGAAATACTGGGGTTTGTAGTCTAGTCTTTTATATATATAGGTACATTAATGTATTTTTTGTTATGTTGGTTGCCTTTTTGTGTAATGATATTTGATCAAATTTCAGGGAAAGGAACAACTGGTGAAGCATTTTTCGCAGTCGAAGTTTGTTTGTGATACTGATGAATATCTTCCAGTTGTTTTCTCTCCTCCAAGGAATGGGTCATCTAGATTGACAAAGCCAATGACTATTGGCAAACTGGCTGCAGGTCCTTCCGTTTCTCCGTCCTCTCCTTCGTCCAATGACACGACTAATTAGAACGTTGGAAGCTCTATATGTTGCTCGAGTCCTCCAAAAAATGCTAAAGATCCCAGCATTTTTGGACGAGCCGAGCAACATTGTTTAGCTTAGCAATGTTGAAGGGTTTTTATGTTGTAGTGATGTATGTCCAGTGTTTTCATTTTCTCCCCGGGGCTCGAGTTTTTTCGATGATCTGGGGTGAAATGGAAACATTGGATCTTATCATCTTTTATCTTAGGTTCTATGTTAGTATTGTATGCTTTAAGAATGTTGTTTCTGTGTTAGTTTAGTTAAGTATTGTATGATGTTAAGAATGTTAGTCTTATATAGTATGTAGTATGTAAATGTAAGGGGCCCTTTTTTCTCAAGGATATTATATATGTAAGGTGGCCTTTAATTTGCATGTATTTTCTGACTGCTTTCTTTCTCTAGTATTTTTGTTTTAAGAGAAGTGTTAAAGGGAAAACAAAAAATAATTGGTATAATCTCATATTAGGAGGTGAAATCAAATATTTTAAATGAAAATGGATTATATGGACAGTCTATAAAGTTTTCATATTGTTAGGTTGCCTACGTCACACTCTTTGAGGTGTAGCCTTGCGGGATGTTTTGTGCATAGGGAAGGTGATGTTTTCATAAGATTGTTTGGATAGACAAATAAGAACATAAAGCCAAATCTTTGCAATTCCTATATGATTGTGGGATGTTTTGTGCATCGATCTAAACCTGCGAGAATGATAAGGTCGACTTTTTCATAAGATTGTTTGGATAGACAAAAGCCAAATCTTTGCAATTCCTATGTGAATGCAGAATGTTTTGTGCATCGGACAAATAAGAACTTAAAAGCCAATCTTTACAATTCAAGCTATTATATTTTGCCTTTATATGACAAACAGACATATCAAGCATAATATCGTAATATCTACGATTGAATTAAAAAAAAAGGCAAAATGCATAGGCCTCGGCAATTTATCTAATAAGAAAATATAATAAGAATTTCAAGAACTTCATGCAGAACTTTAGTTTACCTGCCTCAGTGAAAAAAAGAAAGTTTACAAGCAATACATATCAATACAACACTAGCCATAGCAGAAACTTTAGTACAACGAGCTAGGGATTGAGTGAATTCAATAATAGACGGTTTAGCATACAAGCCTTGCATCTCTCCTTTGAGGGAGAACTATCGCGGGTATTTTAGTAAGAATTTGCTTTAGACACTTCACAATGTATTATATCAACAAAAAGTTTACTAAAGATAGGTGTTATAAGTCCCCTCTCTCTATATATATACATATACATCTTAAAAAAGAAAAAAAAACGCCTTCGCGCCTTATGTAACGTACATAAAACTACTCTTACATGACACATAACTAGCTGCAGCAAAAGCTAAAACTAAGCAGGCATTTTATTGCAGAAGTTGTACATACATCTCTCTGCATTTTGCTTTATCTTGCTTGAGATAACTGTATAGCTTCTTGATCATGTGTTGAGTCTTCAGCCCACATAAACTGGCGCGACATGAGCGAAAATTGTTGATTTCTTACTTCTTCAAGTTGCTCCCATTCTGCCCATCTTTCTGCTAAACCTACACCCTTTAGCATAGTGATTACCTCTGCCATTTTCGGACGTTCCTCGGGTGAGCTTTGGGTGCAAAGCAATGCAACTTGAAGGATTGTTTCAACTTCTTTTGGATCATAAGTTTTCATGTTTCCATCCACAATGTCACCTAGCCTTTTCTCTCTCAGTAGTTTCTTGATCTGTAGTTTTTTCGCGATAACATAGTCAAAATAGAAGCAAAAAGGATTAGCCAAAGACAAATGGTAACATAGTTATCATTTATGTTGCTCGGACTCTTCAAAAATGTTGACAAGTTTGTGCCAGATCCTCCAAAATAGCGAGGATTTGACACGAGTATGACAACATTTTTGGAAAGTCTGTGCTACATAAGTTATCAGGATGTCGGATAGGATCATTTGTAATCTTTTATGACCGTACATTCATTTTGACATCCACAACTACGCAACATACATCTTGTGTATACGTTGAACCTTAGAGGTCCAACATTGACTTCCACGTAACAATACGTTTTACAGAACTTGCCTTTCACTTTAGCAGGTATCCTGTTTTCGCATAACATTTCATTTCAATCTATACTATTTACTTCTCTGTGTTACATTTTTCATCCATAGTACTACTCTGCTGGAACATAGAGCCTATATATATCTAAAAGATCCTCCGTATAGCGAAAGAAACAAAGTTAAAAATATTTGGTATTAATTCTCAGAAGAGTTGGGAGTAGGACTTACATGATCCAGTAGCAAGACATCTTCCTCTTCTTCAAGTCGCGAAAAATCAATTGCACGTTGCCCAGTTACAAGTTCTAAAAGGGTAATGCCATATCCGAACACATCTGTTTTCTCAGATGATTTTCCGGTAGACAAGTATTCTGGGGCAATGTGGCCCATTGTTCCGCGAACTTGAGTTGTAATATGAGTCAGTTTCGTATCAACTAGTTTTGCTAGTCCAAAATCTCCAAGAACAGGTTCAAAGTTATCGTCTAGGAGGATGTTTGCTGCCTTTAGATCTCGATGAATGATCTTAGGATCGCAATGCTCGTGTAGGTACTCTAGACCATGTGCTGCTCCGAAAGCTATCCGTCTTCTCGTTGGCCAATCCAGAGCTTTCTCTCCGGGTTTTAAATCTGACGAAAAGAGCAAAAAAGGAACACAAACACAGACTTGACACACTGAATAGTATCAAGAATGTCAAGAAAGAGGTTGATTAATAAGGGTCATACCTCTTAACCGATATGCAACACTAAGATTCTGCATAAACGGATAAACAAGAATTCTCTCAGAAGAGGTTGTACAGAACCCGATCAAACGTAGGAGATTCCGATGAACTGCAACACTGATCAGCTGCACTTCCCTTAGAAATGCAGCCTCTCCACCAGGATTGTGGTAATCAGTGAGTCTTTTTACTGCCACTTTCGTGTTGTCCGAAAGATAGCCCTTGTACACCTTACCAAAACCTCCTTGTCCTATAATGTTGCTGTCACTGAAATTGTCCGTTGCAATCTGAATTTCACGCCATGAGAACCTTCTTAGTTGGCCTAATGAAATGTTGCGATCAACGTCACCTAAAATGCCATAAAAGTAGATTGCATTTGTAGTTATTCAGGAAATTTGTTCAATACAGCAAAACTATATACTCTTTCTGGTGAAGAAATAGGAGTAAAACATATACCTTCCACATCAAAAAATTGATCATGTTTGAGTTTACGTCTATAATTGCATCGATATGTGACGATAGCCCCAACTAAGAGAAGAAGGAATACACCACAACTTGCACCAGTAATAGCAACCTCAAGTTTTGGTCTTCTGCTGGAAACTGCTGAAACAATTATCACTTTAACAATTAGCATTTGTTGGCTAGAACTAAAGGATGCACTTGTGAGAAGAAGACTATTAACCTGGGAGAGAGGAATTAGAAACACAGGGTTGCTGAAATCTATTGCCACAAGCAAGATGAGTTCCTGAAAAACTGATACGACGTACAGAATGATCGTTAAGAAACTAAGTCGATGATAACAGCTCCAAGTTGAATGATGCAGTCATGAGAAACGAATTTTCATTTTTTATCAGTTGAAGGGAGCCTTGGAGCAACGTAAAATTGTTTCCATGTGACCTATAGGTCACGGGGTCGAGCCTTGGAATAAGCTAGATGCTTGCACCAGGGTAGACTACCTATGTCGCATCCCCTTGGGCTGTGGCTCTTCCCCAAACCCTGCCTCAACGTAGGATGCTTCATGCATCGTGAAAGAGTCCAAATAAGATGGTGTCCAAATAACAACAATATATATGTGTGCAGGTTAACAAGTTGGAAAGAAAGAGAATAAATGATGGCATTACTTGTATGTTGGTATTGAAAACAACTGCAGTGGGATACCTCCAGTTAGATCATTGGAGGACAGGTCCCTGTGACAGAGAAAAACAAGTAAGAACTACAAGCAGGATAAGACATCAAGCGACAACTCAATCTATGTTGCTCGGACCCTCCAAAAATTCGTAGCTTTTGAAGGATCCGACACGCATCCAATAGTATTTTTGAAGAGTTTGAGCAACATTGGCCTCAATCCAACCGAAAATTTCAAAGGAAGAGTAAAATATGCCCGTAAGGTTAACATAGTTCTTACAGTTCTTTTAAGCCTGTGATATTTATAAGTGAATTTGGCACAGTTCCAGTTATGTGATTTCCTCTCATGACCCTGATACAGGACAAAAGGACACATCATAGAAAGACTTTGTTGCAAGAATGAAAGGTCTGCTCGGACTCTCCAAAAATGTTGTCGTACCCGTGTCGGGTCCTCGGGTCTGACATGCATCTGTCGCCATTTTTGAATAGTCCGAGCAACATTTCTTGGTATTTTAGGAAAAAGGAGAGACCAAAGAAAAAAGAAAAAAAATAAGTACTTACAAATGTTTAAGATTGTTGAGCTGACCCCAAGCTGGTGGAATAGGGCCATTGAAACTATTGTTTGCAAGATTCAAGTTTTGTAGATTTGACATACTGCTAAGGTAATCAGGTAAGGCACCAGATAGATCATTGTTCTGTAAATCCCTGCGCAGTTCCATTAGAATTTCAGCAACACTTCACAAAACTTTCCTAGGCCCGCTGAGACACTGAGGATTAGTATCAGACGCGGAGCCAGGATTTCGACTTTATGGGTCCTAGAGTACGACATCAAGTGCTAATAATTGAGTTCCAAAGAGTAATTTAGTACTTTTAATACAAAATGCAGCATACTTACAGGCTAACCAAAAATTTCAGTTTGGTTATGGACGGTGAAAGAGTTCCTGAGAATCCGTTAGAAGCTAAGCTCCTGTTTGATTACAACAATAGCTACGTCTCAGTCCCAAACAAGTCGAGGTCGGCTAAACGAATCCACTTTATTTACTTAAAACAGAAAGAAAAGAACTCTTACAGGGATATGACATTTCCATTTTTACATGTAACATGAGACCAACTGAAACATGGAGACACAAAATCAATGTTCCAATCTTTGATTTTATTGTTGGAATCATTAAGAGCCCTCAGCAACTCAATTAAAGCATGACCTGAAATATAAATAACATATGATTCAATAAAAACAAACTGTTATCGCGATTTTATTAGCAAAATATTTTGAATTAGTTACACAAGCAAGAATATGAATTTTTCACAGATTCAGTAACCAAAACCAGTAACTCCATACCTTCAACATCATGATCATTTGAGGAGAGACCATTGCTGCATAAAAGTAGGAATATCAGCAAGTTCAAGTGAAAATTTCGGAACGAAAAGGCAGTGGACATTGAATTTTCTCTATCAACCAGAGGAGAGCTACCAAGTGATCCTTCTCCTTGTTTTTGATACTCTATACAACAACAAAAACAACAACAATTACGCCTCAGTCCCAAACAAGTCTAAGTCGGGTATGTAATCTTCACTGTTTCATTTAAGCTTAACTCATATTTCTGATATTCTTATGCAAAACAAAATTTCCAGCAACAAGAATAACATGGAACCATCAACATGATTTGGAGTTTGCATTAGAGAAAAGAAAGTTACTAAACTAGTTTTTATCACTTAAAATTCACACCTTGGACCTGCTCATGTACTCTCAGGGGTATAGATACATTTGTTAGTGAAGGGGGTTCAATTGAATCCCCTTCACCGGAATATTATCCGCGCTACTTCTAATGATAGATAGAAAAGGTTGGAGAGGGGTTGAGGGACGGAAAAAAGGTACAAAAACTAAATGACATAAGTACGTTAAATGGTAGGCTCATTACGAACAATCAATAAGGCGGTCTCCCATCTCCTTCTCATTTAAAGGCTAAGGCAAAATGAACTCTAACTACCATGCCAACCCCAGTTCAATATACCCAAAAAAGTATCAAGAAAGTAATATAATAACATGTATAACAACTACTACGCCTCAGTCCCTGGACTGACAAGTTGAGGTCGACTATATGAATCTTGAGTGCTTTACACATATGCAAATAATATGTAAATATACAAGTTAGAAAGAAAACTGACCTGGACTAATAGCCATGGATTTTGAAGGGTACAATGAATGATCAAGAAATACAAAGAAGAGTAGTAGTAGTAGTAGTAGATAATTGATGACATGATGAATAGGTGAGATTCAAATGGCAATTGGAGGTTTAGTGTAGTGTGTTAAGGGAGGGACCCACAAAGCATTCAAGAAAGCAAGAATAGAACAATTTTGAGGAGTAGGGGTTGGGGGGGGGGGAGGGGGGGGTGAGTGGAGCTAAAAAAAGAGTCTACTTGGTGATGAGTTGGTGGTAAATGAGAAGGCCACTACTAATAACAGGAAAAAAACACATTGTTCTCTATGCTTTATCACTTTAATATTCAGATGCTTAGAGGGAAAATGCAATCAATGAGAGAAAAAGAAGCTTCTTTAGCATGATCATACTCCCATGTTGTTTAAAGGAGAACAATAGTATCTTTTTTATTGGATAATCATCATGCCAAAGAAAGACCCTTGGAGTAACGATAAAGTTATCTTCATTAACCGTGAAAATAGCCAGATGCATGTGTCATGATAGACCGTCTAAATCACACTCCCTTGAAATGCGGCGATTCCTCCCTAATCCCTGCATGAACGCGGAATACTTTATTGCCTAAGTCACATCTCATTAAAATACATGCTTCGTACATCGAGCTACCCTAGCCTTTGGAGATATTTAAGTTTTGATGAGTTTAAAGTACTACTATTACACTAAAGGGTTATAATATTATTTATGGGGTGACTAATAATGTATGGTTATGTGTAGGAAGAAAGAGAAAGAAAAGTCAATCTTCCATTGGGAAAATATTTTTTGTGATCTTGCAAGTGGAGTGGTAAGTAATCCTCTATCTTTAATTAAAGGTTTTGAATTCGAGCTCGTCTTTAGTAGGGACCCTTTACCCACTTTATGGTACTATTCCCGGTGTGATTCCAGATTAGTCGGTCCCAAAGCAGGTACAAGACGCCGGACGAAAAAAAAAGATTTTTTTTGCTCTTATTCACGTGTTGTTAATAGATATTTTTATTTTATATTCTATCTCGCATAAAAATACACATATTTTTCCATACAGAATTTAATAAAGTTAACTACATGGTGTATTAAGTTATGCGTCGATTTTTTTCTTATACGACCAATCAAACATAGTACTTACAATATTATTATTTGTGTAAAACTTCTAGGATTATTTTGTTAGTGTGGCAAAATAACCTCTTAAAACCTTTTTGTAATGCGCACATACATTTATATATAATTCGAGCAAAAGACAGTTAAATTGTCTAGCAAGACGAATGATAAAAATACTTACTCAAACTCGGAGTTATTAAATATTTGGGTTTTTTTTTCTAATTTTCTTGTCGTTTTTATAATTACTTTTTTTTTCTTCTCTAAAATTATACACCTTTGTAACTTGCTTATGATTTGTTAATAAAACTTTTCAAAAGGTGCAAAGATGATATAGGCAATGTTTTCATAATGTTTTGCTTTGAATGAAATATGAAAAAAGTGGTCTTTTTTTTTTAAAAGACAACTTTAATACAATTATTCATCATCTTTTTTATCCTATCCACTTAAATTTCACCATAAGACTGGATAACGGAGGAATAATTGAAAAAGATATGATTGTTTCTCCACTTTGCCAATTTTTTATTTTATTTTATTATCGAAGGTTAACAATAATGTCTAAAGTGTTAAATTTTCGAGTAATAATGAGAAACCTTTGAATATTTATAATTAAACTTGATCATATGTTCATTGTTAGAAGTTATTTCATCCATATAAGCGAAATACGGCAAAAGAAAAGGAAGAAGAATTCATGGACCGATCCCATCATCTCCATCCCGTAGGATAACGAGTTCACTCGGCATACATGGGATCAGTTTTGGGTCATGAAACTGATGAAGATTATTTTTTCACAATTCAGAGTAATCAAAACGCCAAAAATTAATTTTACAAAGAAAATATTGTTTTTTGTCATATCAAATACCCATCGAAATAATGATCATTTTCTTTTCTCTCATCTCATATTATAAAATGTTTGCATAAAAATAATACAATAAAATTATGATAATGAGAGTTTCTGATTTGTTGAAATTAAATATATGTCAAAAAATTATAAACATTTGCTTGAAACATAATCAATAAAATTTCACACGTTTTATGTTTACAAAAATCTTATAAATAACTTTGTCACATTTTTTAATACTTGTCTCTCTCCTCTTCTTATCTGTTAAACCTTTTATTTTCTTATGAAAAAAATAATAAAAAGATGTAAAAAAGCAAGAAAAAGCTTCTCCTAAAAGATTAAGTTAAGAAAAAGAAAAAAGTTTTTGAGATTTTGACAATACATTTGTCTAGACATGACCTAAAAAGTAATGTATGATGTTATACATTAAAATAAATAATCAAGTATATGAAAAGTTAGGCATTTATCCTCTCCCTATATAAGCATCTTAGATATGGTATTTGGTTCCAAATTTCCAAAAGTGTTATCACAAGTGTGTTTATACCCACCATTTTTTTGTGTATAATTCCTTATTCCATAAATAAATGGAGAATTTAAATTTTAAGGTCAATGAGTTCTTCTTTTTATATATGTGCCAGGACAATTAAGTGCACAAAATATCTCGCGTTAGTAGGACTCGAGAAAGGACCTCAACTCAAGGGGTGTGAAGTAGACATCCTACCTTAATGCAAGCATTAGTAATAACTTTCACTGCTCGAACTCGTGATCTATACATCACACGAAAATAACTTTACCGTTTCAACTCAAGGGGTGTGAAGTTAGGCTTGGTAGACTCCAACTTCGAACTTGACGATCTATATTCTTCAATTTCAGACTCACAATTTTCAACTTCAACCTCGCATATTAATCAATTCTGAAATGGTTAAGCTTTAAATTTTTTTGTCAATTTTGACTATGTTTTAAATACAACAACAACATCCCTACTGTTGACTATTTTTTAAATAAGTCCTAAAAACGGTTATTTGTGCATAAGATTATCCTAACTTAGAAAGGGCTACATATATTCACATATATATTGGGCTTAGTGTTTTTCAGAGACCACTGTGTTCGTGCTGGCGGTCCAATAAAGAGGCAAATTAGTGGTATCTTTCTTTCCGTTACGAACAACACGCTTCGCCTGCTCCCTCCTCGTGTCCACTAGCGCTCCTGTCCAGAGCGAAGAGAGGGCAAAAAAGCGCCACTGGGATAGCTTGGTTGGTGAGAGAATTTTAGCATTCATTTGATTGATAGATGCAAAGAATTCACCTAACTAAAACTCCGTGAGTGAACAGATCAAGCCCAATAAAAAGACAGTTAGATACACACAAAAAGTAGTTATATTTCTTTCAATCAATATAGTCACTGAAAATTATTATATGTATACAATATACAATATGGAATACATATTTTCCAATATAATAAAAAACATCAGGCAAAATATATATTGAGAATTTTTTGTTTTCAACATATATTGAGAAATCAGTCAAAAGTTTCTGAGAGGAAATTGCATACAAGTTACATGTATAAACTGTAGGAGTCAATAAAGTGATGCAACAAAGTCAATCTTTCAATAACATTTAGAATTTTGCTATAAATTTGATGTGTTCAACCTTTAAATTTGACTCAACGTCTAGTGTTTTACATTTATTTTAATCATTTATTCATGGTTAATTTGAGTAAACTTTTTGTCTAAACAAATCTAGCTTGTAAAGACCTTGCACCAATCAAGAAACAAATTTGTTGCAACTCAAGCACATGATACGTATTGTCCGCTTTGGCCTAACAAACCTCGTGGATATGTCTCTTGGGCTATATCATCATCAAATCCAATTCGTGCTTACCGTGTGACCTTGTGTTATGCCTTATAAATTCCTTCATTTTTCATTCCCATTCAGATGTAGGTGTCATATGTACCCCTTATTCAAAACCTTGCTAGTCCTTCACTTAACCCGCCCTCCGTCATGTGTGTCACAAAATTGTTCTTTAAAATTTGTTGTGCTTAGAACATTGAGACACTTCATATTTGCTTAAAGGTCTTTAGAAACTTCACCTACATATCAATAAATTCTACATTTCATTAGAAAAAAAAAGGCCAATTCATTCCATGAAAGAATAGAGTTTTTGACTTCTATAAAGAAAAGTCACAAGTGGTAGAATTTGGAAAATGAGACATTTTTTCTTGTAGAAAATGGCATTGACCAAGTCTTTTGCACCCTATTATACATATAGCCATTGATCTTGTTTCTTGAACTCCAAACAAGTTAGAGGGCAATTTGCAACTCTAATCCAAATTTTAAACCATTCTTGAATTCAAATTAGAGCCATGAAACAAGATCACCCTTTTCTTGACAACAAATTATCAACAACACTTCAAACATGCAATGAAGAAAGACAAGAAGATAGTGATGATATAGAATTTCAAACTTGTGAAGATATCACAAATGACAACTTTCCTTGTTCTCCACCTTTATGGAGGACACAAAGGGCATTAAGGGATACCAAAACTCAAGCATCTACTCCATGCTATGACTATTTTGGTCATCCTTTTCCGCGATCAAGATCACAGGTGATCAGAGTCGGATTCAGAATTTAAGTTTTTCGTGTTTAGCCTTTAGATTCTTAATGCTGAGTTCAACATGTCATATTTCTTGTGATTTTTCACCTCCGAGTCAAAAATATTGAGTCGGTTGAACCCATAGATTATATGCTCCGTCTGCGTCTGCAGGTGATCAAGAGTGGTAGGAGGCACCTCATGGAGATGATTCAAGACTTGCCAGAGTCATCTTTTGAACTGTCATTGAAAGATATTGTTGATGATCAGAAAAGCACAGAAGAGTCTCAACAGGCTGCAAAGGAAAAAGTTAGAATGCCACAACAGAGGAAAACATTGAAGAGGAGTCAAATATCAAGAAGTGAAAGCATGGATAGTGGGGTTTTCCTACTGAAAATGTTCCTCCCTGCTTCTATAGGTAGCAAGAAGAAACTAAAGACAAGGAACTGCTCAAAAGTTTCTTCAAAAACGTCGGTTGATGAACCAGAGAAATCTGAGAATAGGGACTGGTGGAGGATTATGTATGTAGTTATAAAAGAGAATAAGTATAGCAGAAGCATCAAGAAAAGCATGAGTGCCAATAGCAGCAGCAAAAGCAGGTAAAATTTCAACTTTTCCCCCTACAAAAAGAAATCAGTAAAAAGGGCAGCCCGGTGGAGGAAGCATGTTGCGTCCAAGGGAGTGTGAAGTAGGTAGCCTACCCTGACGCAAGCATATTCCACGGCTTGAACTTGTGACCTATAGGTCACACGGAGATCAGAATAGGAAGTCAGTCTCACACAAGCACGCAAAAAAAACAAAAACATTGACTCTTATTGTGAATTTTCGAGGCATTATAATGCATGAACTATAACATTTCATATGTGCAAACCGTAGTCTGCACCAAATTATCAAAGATTATACTATGATGGTTCAGCTTATGAGGAATTCAAGTATTCAACTTCTGGTATTTTAACTTCTGTTACCTGATATTTGCAGGCTGGTTGAAAGCAACTGCACAGAGAGGAAACAAAGAGGGTGCTTCTTTTAGTTTAGCAGCACAAAAGAACAAATAGAAGAATACAGCAAACAGCTACCAGGATTTAGAAAAATAAAGGCGAAAATATGTGAGGTTTATGCATGTAATACTCCAGCACAAGTTTTATATTTGCCATTGTGGTTTTGTATATTATTTACAATCATAGTTACAATGCGGATTTAGGATAAAAAATCAAGATATGGTAATGCAATGATGATGAATGCTTGTGTATCATCAACAATTTGATCATTTTCTGACCATCATCAATCTACCAGAACTCTCCGTCATTCGGAAGAATTGGCTATGCTTTGCACTCTAGAGTCCAATATTTTTTTCTTTCAAAGTTTTGAAAAGAAAAGAAGAAAAAAACGCGTAAGTAAGAGGTATCCATGAAAAGGAGGACTAGTTGTTCTTCAAGAACAAAGAACAGTGGAAGATCAAAATTTAGTGGTGGAAAAATGGTGAATGAGGAATAATTAATTTGAATGAAGTCAGAAACTTGCTTTCAGAAAATGACTAGACTTCTAACAGTCAAAACTAGGAAGCTTATATGACTTGGAAGTCAATTGATTTGAGTAGATTTAAAAGACATGGATGACTTTCCCTTTCATCATTGACCTCCATGAACCTCTCTTAATAGCATCGTTTGTTCCGATATTTTTTTGTTGTTATAACGAAATGTAGTTATAGAGAACATATAATATAACATACAACAACAACAACAACAACAACATACCCAGTGTATTCCCACAGCGTGGGGTCTGGGGAGGGTAGAGTGTACGCAGTCCATACCACTACCTCAGAGGTGAGGTAGAGAGGCTGTTTCCGATAGACCCCCAGCTCAAGACAAAACAGTCTAAAAACATATAATATAACATAACATGAAAAAATCGATTCCACAGAAAACATGGTTGTTATAGAGGATGGTTATTATAGAGAAGTCTGACTGTATCTACTGTTTTTCTCTTCTTTTAATTATTCATCTTGAGCAATATTTGTTCATTGTAACTCCGACAAGATTCAATAAGGAAAGTGACACATACCAGTGGGTAGCGACTGTTTATTAGCAACACAAGAGTCTGCTAAGTGGTAACACGATGCATAGAGTCTAACACATGCTCGGTGCTGGAAGGTCGGAAGGAGAAGTCTTACAATGTACTATAAATATCTATTGATGAATAATAAATCGTAATGTTGTTACAACACTGAATCTATCAAGACTAAATCTCTAAAGAACACCTATTAATGAGTATACGCAATTGGTATAAATCCCAAAACTTATGGACAAACTTGCAGAGCTTCAGACTAAGAATCCCTAATATTCAGATGAATAAGCCTACAGAGGAAGAAACTTTTCACAAAAAATCACGGATGTTGTTCAAGTACTGCAGCAGCTTCAGTATTCTCTGCAGATGAAGCATTTGCATCTTGTTTCATGTCTGATTTGACTTGGGAATAGCTGCTTCTCTTCCCTGGTATATGAATAACTCTACTTACAAAAAGAATACAATAGAATACACAAGCGAGCAAGCTGAATTGGACCAAACACGAGTGACAGGTAATCGACATTGGTCAAGTTGGATGAGCTTCATGCTTTTTCAGCAGATTCAATAGACACTATAGTTGTGCATACAGGAGTTCATTCCACGTGTCAGGGATGCCGGGTAGGCACCAATGCAAGCAGTCGTTTATACCTTTTGATGCTTTTAAACTGTAATGAGATATATGACCTTCATCCCTTAGTTCAGATATAGCTGTGATGTCCAATAACTTAACTTTTGTGCCTTTCACAGCATCCCCGATAACTGGATCACTTGACTCCTCTTGCTGGACTTCATTTCCTTTAGTAAGTGGAACAGTATTGTCACATCGACCTCCAGTATTCCAGTCCCCATTGGAGAAATGTCTGGGTGATATGGTCCGGAAAAAAGCCTTAAGCTGTGGACGTGAAGCGATTTGGGAATCAAGCCATCTGGCAATACTATAAACTGTGAAGTTTTTAGCATTTCCTATTCCTGCAAGCTTCCTGTCTACAACAGGCTTTCCATTTACATGCATCACCCATCGATTTGCGTTAACCTTCCCTCTGTTCCAATGATGACCTGTATTCAGCACCACAACATCAAATTGATCAAGATATTTCCTCAGAAAAGCAGGAGGTTGATCCAAGTTCATGGCGGACTTTGTGGCAGGATCCGTGACATTGAAGGGCTCGATACCACAAAGGCTTGCTGACCAGTAATACAAAATTGTGGTGTTTGTTTTTGGAAACTTATAAGCCCATCCATCAGGGCGTACAGCTCCACGTGGTTTGACCAAGCCATACTTCCATCCTACATTTTCAACTTCAGGCATCTCCGCACCACCGGAAGCCATACACATGAGAGACTGGAATTGTTGTCTGCCAAGTGAATCTCCAATAAAAGCAATAGTTTTGTCCTGCATTCTGAAATAAAGTTACATTAACGGGTTGAAGCAGTAAACGTTAAATCCGCTCAAAATAATTGGCTAAGGTTTGCCGTTTAATATCTCATCTCCTTGCAACACCTTTTATGATGTTTATTTCTATCTATCTCATAGCAGATGGGGGACCAGCGGTGGCTCAAGGGGTGTGGTGATATCCAAACTTAGCAACTAATTCAAACTTCAGAGAGCCAACCGGCATAATGCATCACGCATATACTTCCCCATCTTTCTCTACCACACCTGAGTCAAATATTGCAATGATTGAGAAAAAAGAAAGATGTATACCTTCTCAAGAATTCTGAACAGTTAAAGTCTGGCATCTCACAATTTTCTGGTTGCCAACGATATCCCTCATAGGAAAAGTCAGTACGTTGGGTCACTCTGCAAGCCCACATATCTGATAACCATTGCTTACATTTAAACCCAGAGTATAATGGTCGCCTTCTGTCTGCAATCCACTTGCCTTTAGCAAAATTGCAAGCTGCAGAAAAAGAACAGGAACATGAGGATACAATATCAATCGTTTAGTTTTTCAGATGAAACGTCAAATCGAAAAGTCTACCATATCGATTTTGAATATAATGGAAAAACAAACAGAAACGTTACCTTTTCTCTCTAATTGGGAAGTCATAATTTCTTTATCATCTCGCCTTTTAGTGGAAGGCGTGACTGTGACATTCTTAACAAAACTATCAGATACTTCCAATATATTTTCCTCTATTCTGCCTTCTGCTATTTGTGAATTTGAATGTTGGTCTACTATTTGTTCGTTCGATCTCAATGATACTGCAGATTCATCCACTATAATCTCTACAATTAATGGAAATAGCAGTGAATACTTCGAAAATAATTTATTGATCACTACCTTACTGATACGAGTTTAAGCCATACATAAACATAACATAATGGTGCAATAAACACTAAACAGGAGGAAAAGAGAGGTAAATAATGTCATAAAGATTATAGCTCCAAAAACAGCAAAGTCAAGTCTAAGAAGACAAACTTTTGAAGTTCGAAAAGAATTGTTCCTTGGCAAAAGTTGTATCTGTTTCCCCTGGTTTTCTTTTAATTTCTTCGCTCCCATAACTAATTTTCTTTCTGGCAGTTACTTAATTAGAACCAACAATAGACACTTGATTTTTTTGGATGAAGACATCCAAATTGGACTTAAAGGGAAAATCAACTCGATTGTGACAAGTATGTCGTCCCAGAAAAATAGGCAAATATGCTAATTAAACATATCTATCAAAATGATAAGATAGGCATATAGGTGGTCAACCCAATCATATCTTCATTTGAAAAGTTGAGCAAAAGATTGTTCCGAGGAAATGTGTGGCTAAGAACCATAATAAATTATGGTATTAACTACTAAGCTCAACCATGCACTAGTCCCGCATAATCCATTAATAACATCACATCAACGGCATACCTGAAGGAATGAAGCTTCAATGTGAGCATTCCATCTAATCATCGCCCTCTCCTTTCATGGTGTCTTATTTAAGACAAAAAAACTAAATTGGGGGAAACAGAATTGCACGATCAAGGTGGGAGTGGATCGTTAGTGGTCAATTACAACAAGCAAGGTTATCTTCTAATATTTTCTTTGATTATTCATAAAGGATAAGGAAAAGGGTCAGTTACTATTCTAATTATCACTAGACGACTGCATAAATATCCTCCCATCAAAGCGTCGCATTCGAATAAGACACAACTATAGAGTATGGATAAATCCTTGATTTTTAATACAGAACTATAGAAGTTGACTGCAAGATAATACAAGATATCTTGACTTTTAAGTTCACATTATCTTCGTCTGTGGTGTAATATCTTTTTCTGACAAACATGCAAAATGATTAATCGTGAAAAATACAACGTTGACATGTTATTAATGCTCACAAGTTTTCGATCAAGTAGAAACCTGAGGGTTGCATTATGAACTGATCTTGTGCTGACAGTAAGCTAGTAAGAAGTGGATTCTTCTCCCAGCACCAAAGAAATATGGTTGTAAATACGAGGGCAGCCAGAAAAAGGGAGAACTGTCCTCCCAAAACTCTACCAACATTTCCGCCTTTCATTTTTCAATGCACACTCCAAGCAAAGATATACTTGTGAGTTGCTGTTGTTCTTCCGCTACAACACAAATGAGCTTTTGTACATGTGTGAAGTGAAGAACATCTGGGACATTCGGACAGCAATCATCAAGATTTTAGCTACAACTTTCACAGGCCTGGGCTCTTGAAACTGAATGATAGAAGCAAAAAAAAAAAGAATCGCGTCAAGATAACTACTCAAGAACTCAAATACAAATGTACTTTATTAAATCAGAACAAAACGTTGGAAATGTTCAAATTTAACAGAACTTCTATCACCTCTTTGTACCTCTAAAAATGGCGACAACGAAAGGGATAACAGAGCCATGCATACATTCAGTGGAATCTACGAATTAGATGTTTCAATGTAAAACATTATTTGATATCTCGTCTCTCAAGTTATTCATGAGAATTCAGCTTTAACAATTCACGATGTCAAATTATGCATATCATATGCCACATACTGCATTTCAAAGCGGTCATTATCTTCTCGTGTTAGTCTCCTAGAATTCTCTATGATTCTGGAAGAAACTATATGATTTTTGTAATGTGGCCTAGTGGTCAATGAAGTGGGTTAAAGAGCCATGAGGCCTGAGGTCTCAGGTTCAAATCCCAGCGGAGGCAAAAAAACACTAGGTGATTCTTTGAGAAGGGGAGCCTTGGAGTAACTGGTAAAGTTGCTGCCATGTGACCAGAAGGTCACGGGTTCAAGCCTTGGAAACAGCCTCTGGCAGAAATGCAAGGTAAGGCTGCGTACAATAGACCCTTGTGGTCGGGCCCTTCCCCGGACCCTGCGCGTAGCGGGAGCTTTAGTGCACCGGGCTGCCCTTTTTTTTTTTTTTTTTGTCACAATGCCACAACCACATGATGTATGGGACTTATTCAATCTTGAATAAACACTTTGGTATCGATCTTTTTATGCTATGAAACCATTTGATGGTGAACATTATGAAAATGAACTATTTGCTAGTGAATCAACTATTTTACCGGAAGAGCATTATATAAATTAGGAGCAGACTAAAACATAACAGAAAAGAACAAAAAATTTATAAAAACATTTGACAGATTCCTATCCTAAAACTAACTTTCCGAAAGATAGTCTCAAATGGCAGCATTACAGCCAAAAGAAAGCACCAATTCCATAACTTAAAACACAAGAAAACAACACTGCATTTCGATACCAAATCAAGTTTTGTCCTTTATTTCACAATTCTTTATCAAAAAAATACAAACTTTAATCCTTTTTCAACTTCTTCAATAACAAAATCAATTCAATTACCAAGAAAAAACAAGAGAAGAAATATTTAAATTACCAGCAAGAACATTATATAATTAGGAGCAGACTAAAACATAACAGAAAGGGACCAAGAAACAATACAGTACGATACAATACAATACATTGCGAAACAATACGTAACAACCATCCAAACAGAGATTCCTATCCTATAGCTAGTCCCAGAATGACAGCATTACAGCAAAATTAGCACAACATTTGAAATACCAAATCAAGTTTTGTCCTTCATTTCACAATTCTTTATCAAAAAAAATATACAAACTTTAATCCTTTTTCAGTTTCTTCTATAACAAAATCAACAATTAAATTACCATTCATGAAGATCTAAATCATAAAAAAAAAAAACTGTTTTCAAGAATGCTGATAGATGATCTGACCTTTCTGTGTTCACATTTGGATACTATTGATAGATCTGTGTAACAGAGTTTTGATATTATGTACAATTATGGGGATGGAAGAGAGGGAGATGAATGGGGAAGGGTCGGGTCGGGTCGGGTCAGAGTAATGGAGCTTTGATTGCAGTAGCCGACATTTGGTGATTTGCTAAAGATGGTAAAATGTGTGCATGGGAAAATGGTACTAGTAAAATATTAATATTACTCCTTCCCTCCCATTTTAATCGTCGTTTTAACTTATTTTACGCTCATTAAAATTTATTAAATTATTCTTATTTAAATTTGTTAAAACATAGTAGGAATTTACCATATGCATGGTAAAATGTTGTTTTTGTCCATTTCAGGTAGGCGTTGCATTTTTTTTATTATTAGTTGTTATATTTCGTTCGTTATTTTTTTGTACTTGAATTTATTGTATTTGAGTCGAGGATCTTTCGAAAATAGTATTTCTACCTCTATGAGATAATGGTAAAGTTTGCGTGCACTCTACCCTCCTCAGACTCCACTTGTGAGATGTCACTAGATATGTTGTTGTTGTTGTTATTTGATAAACAAATACAAAGATAAATTTTCATAAACAATGACTAATAGGAATTTAACGAGGCATCCATAGTAACACTTTCCCTAAGTACGATTCGTGACAACACTTTTTATAGCAATTGTATAAGTTCGGCATACAAATACAAATGCATGCATACATATACAAATAGAATAATCTCGACATACAAATACAACTCCGTTAGAATAATCTCGTCATACAAATACAAATTTGTATTGTATATTTCGTGAAATCTTAACATACAAATATAAATACAGGCATACAAATACATATATAAATATAATTGAGCGTACCAATAGTCTTAAACCCTCTGTTGCGAAATCTAATTGAATTTAAACTATTGGTATGAAGCTTAATTAGGTACGAATGTTTGGTACATTATGTAATTTTTCCTAAATGTATATTACTAGCAGATATAATTACTTTTAGCCGACTTGCTTGTGGGAGGTGACATATATCTCGTGGATTTAATCAAAGTGCGCAAAAGCTGACCAGGATACCACGGTCATAAAAAAAATTTAATTATTTTTAGCAGATCGACCGATTAAATGCTCAATATACAAACTGGACTTTAAGGCCCAATAGCAGAAAGGAGGTCCAAGCCCATTAGAAAAATGGAGTTCTAAAACCCTAAACCCCAAGGACTAGAACCTTCTACCAAAATCTTGAATTTCTCTGCATATATATATAATCCCAGCTTCATCGATCTCTCTTCAAAGCAAAAAACTTGGGTTGAAGAAGAAGCAGAAGCAGTAGCAGAAATGGCGAAACGTTTGATCCCAACACTGAACAGGGTTTTGATCGAGAAAATTACAGCTCCTGCTAAAACAAATGCCGGTATTCTTCTCCCCGAGAAGTCATCTAAGGTCAGCCACTTGTTCACTTTACTATACCAAGAATAGTTTTAGTTTCGAGAAACTTGTAATTTGTTGAGTATTCGGAAATGGGTCTGTGTTTTTATTGTGTTATTTTTGCTCCTTATGGCTATTTTCAAACTTGGGGGTGGCTAAGTTTTGGGACATAATTCGATTAGAGAACATATAGTTTGAGAAATTTGAGCATTCGAATGATATGGGTCCAATTAAAGCTGAAGAAATGTAGAAGATTTGTCTAGCTGATTCTAACTTGTCTTTGAGTGAGACAGACACATTTGATTGGTTGATTGGTTGGTGTTTTGTGTTGTATTGTAGTGGATATGCATTTCAATTTTAGCTAAAGTTGGGATCTTTTGGTGTTGCGTATTCAAGTTTAATCAAGTTGGTTTTGTAAATTTAGGGGTTGTTTGGTGTGAGGTATAAGGTATAATAGTCCCGGGATAAAATGCCTGCATTTGGTTGGAGGTATTAGTTAGTCGTGGGATTATTTATCCCACCATTTATATCATAGTGATGGGATAAGTTATCCCATGTACATGGTGGGATAGCTAATTACGGGATTAATTATTCCGGGATAACTTGTTGCCAACAAAACGACGCTTAGAGAATATATAGCTTGGGAGTATAAATTAGAGAACATGTAGTTTAAAACCTGTGGAGTTTGTTGAGCATTTGACTGATATGTGTGCAAATAAAGCTGAACTATTATTGAAGATGTATGTAGCTGATTTTAACTTGTCTTTGATTGAGACTTTTGATTGATTGGTTGGTTGGTGTTTTTTTCCAATTTTAGCTAAAGTTGGGATCTTTTGGTGTTCATGGATTCAAGTTTAATCAACTTGGTGTTGTGAATTTAGAGTAACATATGGTTTGGGGATATAATTAGCTTAGAGATTCTGTTAGAGAACATCTAGTTTGAGAAACCTCTACTTTGTTGAGTGTTCGAACCTCCTTTCTCTTATCTGGCAACATATTTTGGTTATTAATTCCATATGTCGAAGAAGTGTGAGATTTAGAGAACATTTAGTTTTGAAAAACTTGTGATTTATCAAGTATCCGAATGAATTTGGTTGGAGTTGAGCAGAAAAAATAAGGATTCACATAGCCGAGCTCGGAGCTTAACGTATTGTGATGTAGAATTTGTTGATCATTTGACTGATATTGAAGATTTACATAGATGATTTCAACTTGTCTTTGATTGAGACATTGTTGATTTGAGTTGTTGCTAGTGTTCTAAAGTGGATGTTCCAATTTGAGCTGAAGTTGGGATGTTTTGGTGTTTGTATTTTCAAGTTTGGTTGATTGAGTTGTTGTTAGCATTACATGTTAACCAATTTTAGCTAAGAAAATTTCTTTTGGTGTTAGTGTTTTCAAGTTTAATCAAGTCAATCTTGTGAATCTCAGCTGAATTCCGGGAAAGTGGTGGCTGTTGGGCCAGGACTACATGACAAGACAGGGAACTTGATCCCGACTGCTGTCAAGGAAGGTGACACCGTCTTGTTGCCTGAGTATGGTGGTACTCAAGTCAAGTTAGGGGAGAAAGAGTGAGTGCACTTTGTGATTTGACCTTGTAATACTCTAAAGCATAAAGCTTTATTCCTTTTCTAAACATTCTTGATGATCTTGTGACAGGTTTCATTTGTACCGGGATGAAGACATTTTGGGGACACTGCACGACTGAGCATCGTTATACATTTTGAGTTTCATTGACGCTGTCGAGGTTAATTTAAGAGGGGTTGGGGGGTGGGGAGGTTAATTTCAAGAATGTTTTTGGTTTAAGTATTCGAATCGTTGACAATTGTGTTTGATACCTAATGCAATGATAGTTGAATAACCTTTGCAGTTACTGTTCTTCTAGTTTTGAGTTCTTGACTTGGAACCCTTTCTGTATTATGCAATTACTATGTTTTATGGCATATGCTAAGGGTGATAAATTGAAAAGTGATGACAATATTTCTGCTTTTAAAGATTGTAGCTGTCATTTATGGTTGCCTAAATTCTGTCTGCGCCTGCTATTTGATTATTATTGGTGTCTGTTAGCTAGGTGGCTATGGCTGCTTAGTATTAATGTGGTGCAGCCTTTGATTAAATGGTGTGTAGAGTGTCCCAATACTATGCAATTTATAATAATTGTGACTAGTACAGAGTGTATTTGTCAACCTTGGCTAATTTTTATTTTCTTGGGTTCATGTTGCTGTGACAATTTTTTGGCAGCAAATAAGCAAAACTAGTGATAGGTGTCAGCACATTGTTTGAACTGTTGTTACGTTTACTTTTGCTTGTCACGTTTCAATCTATGAAAGTCAATTTGACTATTTTTTTGGAGTTGAATTGAATTAGATTTATTAAGCACTTGAAATTTAGGTGTTCAAAAAAATTATATGAGGAATTCTATAAGTTGTAATTATTGTTATACTTAGTATGATGAAAATATATATTTTAAAATATTGTTCTAGTTCATGTAGTGCGAGAAGCAAAATATGATAAGTAAAAGTGAAAAGATGAAGTATTGTTTTTTATTTGCATTATGTATATTGTTTTTTTACCACTAGATATATTGTATTGTTTCTCATTGTTATATAATGTCAAAATGTCTTCAATTTGAAGGATGAAATTACGAGAAAATTAGAGGACAACGTAAAACTATCATAAAAAGATATGACAAAAGATAAAATATGATTATTAGATGTAAGCAAAGACAAAAAAGTAAAAAGAGAAAAAAAAGAAGATGATTACGCGATTAGAGTCACACTAAATCGATTCGATATGATTATTAGATATTAACAAAGACAAAAAAGAAGAAGATGACCATGCGATCATAGTCACACTAAACTAAAATTTTTTATCGTTATATAACAATGAATTTACGATATGATACACAATACAATTTAATAACCTGTAAGAATGTGCAAAAGTATATGAACAATGATTAATAATTTTTTTTTAAATATACAAAAACGAATCATTTATAATACTAATTAACTCAAAATTACATCTCAATCAAGACACAAATAATAATTAAATTATAATTAATCAGATGTTTGTATCCAATAAACGAAATTCATATCACACGTACATATAACGGGACACTAACTTATTATCTATTAATAATTTCATTTCAATCTGTAAAAGATATAAAATTGACCAAAATAGTCAAATATGGGAAGGTAAATATACATAATCCACAACTTAAGGTAATTGAATAAAAATGCATTCACTGTATTATGTATTCAAATCTATAGTTTAAGGAAATTAATTAGAATTTTATCCTTATGTTGACTAAACTTTGAATAGATATTACATTATTAATAATTATTTTGCCATATTTACATTATATTTCACAAGGAAACAAAAAGAGCCAAAAAAGGAAAAAATATGAATCACATTCACCTTCTACTGCAATAATTTTGACACATACCTTGACCAATTACAGCTTTACACGTCATCATCCATGACATGGCTAATTTTTTGACATTATAAAAAGACTAGCATTTTCCTCAGTTTGTCACAACAATAAAAAGTAAATTACATTATTACATAGAGAGAGTGAAAAATGAAAATGGAGTTGAGTGGCATTTTTGTCATTTTTTCTGTTCTTTTTGTAGTTTGTGTAGCAGAAGAGAAGGAATATGTGTTAACATTAGACCATACAAATTTCACTGACACTGTCTCCAAACACAACTTTATTGTTGTTGAATTTTATGCCCCCTGGTAATATTTTTGGTTTTTTATGATTTTTTTAATGCAGAGACGGATTTAGAACGAGTTCTGTATACATATGAAATAGATTTAAAATGTATAACTTTATATTCTGAATTCGCCTTTGTGTTTATGTGTGTGTTGAAGAGGATATTTTTTGCTTTCTTGTTGACTTTTAGGATTTTGTTTCATGCTTAGACGGATTTAGGACGAGTTCCGTTGCTTTTTGGCTAAAACTTATGTATACATATAAAAAGATTTAAAATTTATGACTCTAGATTTTGAATTTGCCTTTGCCTTTACGTGTCGAAGAGGATTATTATTTTCTCCTCTCATGTTGGTTTTTTGGATTATTTTTTTAATGCTAAGACGAATTTAGGACGAGTTCTGAGGTTCAATTGAACTCGTAATTCTCTAGATTCTGAATTCGCCTATGTGCTTATGTGTTGAAGAGGATTTTGTGTTAAAGCTTGTTGTGTACATGTTTTTTGAGGAAGTTTCTGTTGATTAACTGTAAATTTTCCAACCCCGTGTCGGATCCTCCAAGAAAATGTAAAGCTTTTGGATGATCCGACACACACCTCTTGATACTTTTGAAGAGTCCGAGCAACATAGATCTCGATTATATAACAGCCTTTTTTTGGAAGTCTGATAGTTTATCATTTTTTCAATATAACAGGTGTGGACACTGCAAGAATCTTGCACCTGAGGTACATTAACTTCATCAAAATATTACAGTACATTTTTTGTAAGTCATTTGATTTGTGACAAATGTTTTTTTTTTCAGTATGAAAAAGCTGCTTCAATTTTGAGTAGTCATGATCCACCAATTGTTCTAGCTAAAATTGATGCAAGTGATGATGCACATAGAGAACTTGCAATGGAGTATCAGCTCCAAGGCTTCCCAACTATTAAGATCTTGAGAGATGGAGCAAAGCAAGTTCAAGATTACAACGGTCCTCGCGAAGCAGATGGCATTGTTGCTTATTTGAAGAAACAAGCTGGTCCTGCATCAGCTGAAATCAAGTCGAAAGAAGATGCTGCAGCACTTATCAATGAGAAAAAGATCAATGTCGTAAGTGTTGTTACTGTTTATCGCTCTTCAATTATCCATGTGTCGTCTTTGTATAGTGTTGTTACTGTTTATCGCTCTTCAATCCTTGCTTAGCTTGTTTCCCATCGTGCCATGTGTATATATAGTAGATGTTGAATCGTCTTTGTATAGTGTGTTCTGTTTATCGCTCTTCAATCATTGCTTAGCTTGTTTCTCATCGTTCCATGTGTATATATAGTAGATGTTGAATCGTCTTTGTATGTTTACTTCTTTATATTTTGAATTCCGTCAGTAAAAGTTCCTGGTTTTCTTTCAGGTTGGTGTATTTCCTCAACTCTCCGGGGAAAAATATGAGAAGTTTATAAAATTAGCTGAGAAACTACGAGCTGATTATGATTTTGCTCACACCGTTGATGCCAAACTCCTCCCTCGGGGAAAGCCAGTTGATAAGCCAACTATTCGTCTCCTTAAGCCATTCGATGGATTCTTTGTTGATTCTGAGGTTGTATATTCTTTTCTGTTATGATTCATGTGGTTTGGTATGGACCTGTTTCTTCAGTTAGACTGCCACTTAACGTGTATTCGTGCAGGATTTTGACGTTGATGCAGCGGAGAAGTTCATTGCAGCAGCTAGTGTTCCTTTTGTCACTGTTTTCGACAAAGATCCGGAAAACCAAGTTTATGTTACCAAATTCTTTAATAGCCCCAACGTAAAGGTACCCAACGGACCTTAGAGTGTTTTTTTGTGCTTTTTGCCTTTAATACCATCTTCATATGTTAAGGAATTGATCTTTTTTCTCCATAAAATTTGTGATATTCAGGTGATGCTTTTCGTGAACTTTACCACTGATCTCGATGCTTTTAAGCACTATAAGGATGTCGCGGTGTTTTACAAGGTGGACGGATTGAGCTTTCTCTTGGGAGATGTTGAAACTGCTGCATCTGCCTTCAATGTTAGTAGTAGCATTCTCTCAACTCCATCTGATTAGTAATATTGTCTTTGCAAAATGACCATATAACACCACACACATTAATGTTTTCGTTTGATATATGGATCGCAGTACTTTGGACTGAAGACTGAACAAGCACCTGTCATCATAATAATGGTCAATGAAGGCGAAAAGTATATCAAGACGCATGTTAAACCTGATGATCTTCCTTCATGGTTGAAGGATTACAAGGTACTTTTTACGTTTATTGAGAAACATGGTCAGTGAGGATTCATGTAGCCGACCAAACTTGTTGTGTTGCTAATTTTCCACATTTTGTTCCTTTTCGCGTGATTGCAGGATGGTAAATTGAAGCCATTCATAAAATCAGAACAGATTCCTGAGGTTAACGATGAGCCAGTGAAGGTGGTTGTCAGGGATACCCTCCGAGACATGGTTCTCAACTCGGGCAAAAATGGTACGTCTGTCAGTGTTAAATACTTTGACAAACGCTCATTTCTGTGAACTAATATCTTTTTTTTCCGCCCCTAAAACAGTACTGCTAGAGTTCTATGCACCTTGGTGTGGCCACTGCAAGTCACTAGCTCCAATCTTGGATGAAGTAGCTTTGTCTTTCGAAAAAGATTCCGATGTTCTGATTGCAAAACTTGTAAGAATTATGGGACTGACATTATATTAATCGTGTTAAACATTCGCGATATACTTACTTGTTTATACTCTTCTGAATCAGGATGCAACTGCAAATGACATCCCTAAAGGTGAATTCGAAGTTAAAGGATTCCCAACTCTGTACTTCAAATCTGCTTCTGGTAATTTATCCCTATATGAAGGCGATAGAACAAAAGAAGCCATCATAGAGTTTATTGAGAAGAATCGCGATAAGCCTGCTGCTCATGAGTCGGAATCTGATTCCACCAAACCAGAATCAGTAACAAGAGATTCAGGAAAAGATGAGCTATAAGTAGGTAAAATTCTTGTTTTTTCAACTGTTTTTTCAATTGTGTTGAATCGTCGATAGAATGAGCAAGGAAAGTTCTGATATATTTCTGTGTTTTTTCTCATTTTCAGGTTTTTGGATTCTTTGATTCCATGGAAGACTCAAGTTTTGTTGGATTTGCTGCTTTTCTCTTCTCTTTTATGTTAATCTTTGAGTTTTGTTGCCTTTTTAGTACAGCAAAATGGTTGTATCATGTGCACCATTTTTATGTATCAGATGTATCTGAATCTTAATTGTTATGATCAATTCACAAATCCTCAACTTCATGTTTGCAATTGTTATGTATCGATTGTTTTTCCACCTGGTGTCTGGTATTCATTTTGAGGCTGACTAGTCCGGATTCAAAACGGGAAGTTCTACTTTGTGTGTAAAGCACCCTCTAAAGGCGCGAACTCTATTCTCAGGGCTCGAACTCGAGACCTCTAGTTAAGGATGATGAGATATCTAACACTTCTTGGTGGTTCAAGTCTTTTATTATTTAAGATCATCTCATGACAACTATTACATGACAAACTTCAACTTTTGCTGACTGCTGTTTTGTTTTCTTTCTTCCAACACCCCACCCCCCACCCCCCACCAACAGCCAAATACCTTTCTATTTTTTCCTGTTTGCTTGATGTCAATTAGCTGGTTTTATATGCATCACCTCATGTATGTATCTTCAACTCACTGGCAAATTGCAGCTGAGTAGCAATTTTCAAGAATCCTTGCTCATTGTCCATTCTATTTCATATCACACTTTGCCCCGTTTTATTTTTAATCTGTTCCAAAAAGAATGACATATTTTTATTTTAAACATTATCTAACTTTAAAATATACGCTTTTCCCTTAATGACACGCTCTTATAGCCACATAAATGTCATAACATGTTTAAGTCTACAAACACCGCCATTACCATATAAGATAAAAACAGATAAGAGTAACATTTACTGTTTTTGCCTACTTTAGAAAAGACTGCAATAACAGAAGGGTCTAAACATCTTCATTCGTGTCGGATCTTCCAAAAAAAACAAACAAATCTTTTGGAAGATATAAGCACACGTTCAACGATATTCTTAAAGAGTCCGAGAAACATATGTTATCATAACAGGATTTTAAACAGAAATGAAACAGAAAAAAAGGCCTAAAAGATCTTCATCCTATTATAATCTACCTAGTAATTAGTAGTCTAATAACATTGGTTCCTTAAGCAGCAAAACTATCCACCAGTACTACTATGCTTACTATTATCTCCCGATTTGTTCGTGTCATCCTTGCACAACGGCCAATCCATGCTGATCTCACTATCAGAAAATCGCTAATTTTTGACAGACGCCGGTTATTGTCTGGAATGACCATTCTGGTTAGAAACAGCAGCATCTTTCTTCTTACCCCATTCATGAAACCTCAAGTGAAGTTCAGCAGCAGCAATCAAGAAATGAACAGCTTGAATTGGTGTCAAAATTCTCAAAATCTCCTTAACTGTCCTTAACCTTAAATCATCTGCTTTTTTCAACACATCCAATAAACCTTCCTCTTTTTTACCAATATTCGCCTTGATCTTCTCCTCCTCTTCTTCGTCATCATGAGGTTGTTGATCGTTTTCCCTCATGAATTCACTCACTATATGTGATACCTCGACCATCGTTGTATCAGCAACACTTTCTTGAACTTTTGCTAAGTTTTCACTTAACTTTCTTTCCTCCCTTATCGTCTTCTTTTGTAACTCATCAATTTTCCCAAGTTGATTACCACATAGATTTCCTAAATCCCCTGTGCTAAATCCTCTGATTAACTCATGAAGATTAGCTTCAAGTTGGATACCAGATTTTGAGTACAACAAGTGGAATGCCATGCTAGGCCTCCACCCTCCTATCCATAAAAACGCGTCTTCAAGATTACTAATCCATGAGGGATGCAACATGCCTATGACATCAACATTAGCATATCGCGATTTCTCTGTATAGTATTCTTCATAGTGTTTCACGACTCTCTGAATTAAAGGCGACAAGATCATGTGATTGTTGTTCATGTCTTTCGAGGCACGTACAAGCTGATCCAAATCCTGGTTCTGTTTAACGAGCCATGACTCGAAATACTTGTGGAATGATTTGCCATTTTCTAGCCCGTTTTTGCTTGTACTCATCATAGAGGGATGAAAATGAAACAAACCTAACATGCCATTGGAAAAATATTAGAACAACTACTTTATAAATTACTAATGTTTCCTAAATAATACCCAAAGTAAGACATGAAAGATTAACATTGTTAGTACAACTTTTGCAACAAAAAAGTGTACAATACATACATACATACATACATACCTGTGAAAACAAGTGTTTTATGGAATTTGAGGAGGAGAATGAAGGAATTTATAATAAGGAGAGCATATGTTAAAAATAAAAACCAGAAACATAAGAACCAGTGGGCTACATGAGCAGTAATGGTAATAGCTACTAGTTGTACTTTTTAACTTTGATATAATATAATTTGTTGGTTTATATTCATTGTATCTTCTGGTTCACCAATCACCACTATTCAACATGATATAAAGTTCAAGTTGTTACATGTATATTACTAACTACTATGAAATTTAATATTTAATAATGTTGTTACATGTATATTACTACTATGAAATTTAATATTTAATAATGTTGTTACATGTATATTACTACTATGAAATTCTGGACCACAACAAGTGGGCATGTATGTTGTATTTATCTATTCATTTTTTTAGTTTGCATCGATCATTGTGCCAATGATGTCGTCGTCTATGCCAATTGGACTTTACATTTGTTGGATACTCACTTAAATTATTTCGGTTCTTTTGAGTTTTGTACTTGAACTATTAGAAGTATAAATTTTCTATCTAAAACTATCACTAAATGATTAGCAAAATACATCTCGATTAATATCTGATGATGTGTGTACTATACTCTCTCTTTTGTTTAGAAATTTTGCTATGTGAAAAAATAATTTCACGGTGACAAAGTTAATTAAGCTAATATTAAGTTAAAGTTAAAGATTAAAAACTATCACCATATATATTAATTTAGTTTTCATCGCCACATCCAACATTTTCTTCTCCTCCTTTTTAGTCATGATCTTGTCTCGGTAGTGACGCTGATATCTCCAACTTAGAAGGAGAGAGTTTAGGATATTAAAGAAATCAATTGGAAAATATAGTCAGCTAATATAGTCAGGCGAACGAAGATTTTTATGGCCGAACACAAAGTGTTTATAGATAAATAATTAATCTAATCAACATCTAAATACATTCCGCTAATCATTGAATGATAATTCAGATACGATACTATGTTATATAAGGCTCCAACGGTGGGCTTTTTCCGTTTACGTGCGATGAGGGCAAATTCTTTGTATTCATTCTTCACAAGTTGGCTCCACTTTCTTTCTACGTCATTTGCTAGACTTTTTTTGCTGAATTTTTTTCGATTTATATATTGAAAAAAAATAAGTGTTTCTACAATATTCCAGACCAATTCCTATAAAAATATAGTATTTTGTTAGTTTCAAGTAACGATGTTTGATTAGACGTAAAGATTAAAAAAGAACGAAAAACTTTTGACATGTACTAAAAACACTCTTAAAATCAAGATGATTTTCTTTGGCCATAAGAGCAGGCTCATTCGAAGGTTAATGAGAAAGTCTAAAGTGCCAGTATTGACAAATATAAAAAGACGTAATTTATTTTATTAGAATGAATTAAAAAAGAAAAATGATCGTGTAAAGTAGATCAGGATAATTCTTGGCATAAAAGCATCTCATTAAAGATAAAAAAAAAATCTAAAATTTAAGTATCGACAAATATAAAAAGACGTCATTCTTTCGGAACAAAATAGAAAAGAAAAACAATCATATAAAATGAAACAAAGGAAGTAGTAATTCACAAGGATAAACTAATAATGCAAACATGACTTTTAACTTGACTTTAACTGATATTTATGCCCTTCAACTTTAAATGTGCACATGTAGATATTTATATAAAATTAAATAAATAAATATATGAATTTTACGTGGCACTTGTATCATAATTCATGTTTTCGCGTGAAACATCACGTAGAACGAAGACCAAACTTTTAGATCAACTTTAAAAACACAAGACCAAACGGATTGAGATGAAGAAAGCACATATTTTTAACCTAGTACTACAACCAATAAGATGATGTATTCATTCAAGTTGCAACTTGGCCAACTCAAACACAAACAACCAAATATATTAACACAATACATTACCTTAAAATAACATGGTGGGACCCACCTCTTTTCAAAAATATCCTAATAAATATATCCTCATTTATAACTTCTTCATTAAGGAAATAAGCAGCTGTATGCATCATCAAATTGAAACAAAAGTGAACCTATACCATCAAAAAATGTTTGTCCTAACCACAACAATCCAAGAGATGAAAGACCAAACAGTGAACCTGTGCATATTCCAAGAGCAATCTATACCTATTGATATAGTACAGAGCGCCACGTAACACTTTCGATGACCAACAATAATATATTCAGCGTAATCTCACAAAAATGGGGGTTCGATAGACGCTCGGCTCAAAAGGAGAATGAACAGATGTATCATAAATAAGTAGCCATAGTATGTCATTTTGTGAACAATCATATCTACTATACTACAACAACAATATCAACATCTCCAGTGTAGTCCCACAAAGTGGAGTCTGGGAAGGGTAAAGTGTATGCAGATCTTACGAGGTTGTTTTCGATAGATCCTCGGCTCAAGAAACAATCATATCACTATCTAGGTGTTATCATACCATTCAAAACAATACCTGGTAAACGTGGTTTTTGTGCAATACTTCATACAAATGAAATAATAGATACTTTTTGTCAAACCACAATGAATTCTTCATGTTGCAAAAGTTAAAGAGATTCCCTTTTGGTATAAAAAGCCTGTATACTACATTTGGAACTCACATATTCTATATCATCTCATATCTCCTACGTCTAAAAATATCTTTCACTCTCTTTAGTGTACAAAAGTTTTCCCTCCGTACAAACTACTGGTTAGAAAAAAAAGTAAGAAAAATAAAACAAAAGAAAAGAATGTGAATGACTAAAGCCGTGTTTGTATGAGCTGAATGAGGTCAGTTTTCTATGAAAGTGAAAATATTCACCAAGGGTGGAAATCAAGAAAGCTGGAGAGCAATCTGCTGAAGAAGTACCTTCTTTTGAGCTGCAGTAATGAGACCTTTACATTCAGCATCCACTAGAACCTCGGTCATAATAGCAGCCGCGTGACCTCTAGGCTCGTTGGACCCTGATGCCTTCTTCAGCATGAACATCTGGAAACAGTACAGGATGGAAAATTAAGAGGACAGATTGAAAATAAGAGCGAAACCTTCAATTTGATCCAGAAATTTCTGATTGAATGTTAGCAAGAAAGACAATTAACTCCGCAAGAATCTTGACAATTTTGAATGAAGTCAAGCGAGTTACAGACATTCTTGCTGAAAGTTGCAAAAAGTTTTGGTTGGAAGCACACAACTGGAAATTATCTTCCATGAAACATTATGTAGCAGAGAATACAACAACATACAAAAGGTTCAACAACATACCCAGTGAAATCCCATGAAGTGGGGCTATATGTGAACATATAAGAGGTTCCAAATTGTAAAGTAATCAGAACCTGCTTTATTATTTATATATAATGTCCTATCATTTCATGTCAGGACTTGTGCATGTTTACTCGACCGAGGAAATTAGGTACCTGTCCATGATGTGTTATTTCTAAACAACCCGGTTTCTGTATGAAAGGCTCCCCATCAATTTGGACAGGGAAAGGACTAGAAGCATGTATCCTTACAGTTCCCCCTTGGGCTAGCCTCCTCGCTTGAGAAAGTCCAACCTAAAAGACAGATTGTAAGAAGGAAAGTAAAATAGTAGAAAAAGACTGAAAGCAGTAATAAAGGGGAAAAATGAAATAGGCAGACTTGAAAGCAGCAGCTACTGTGGTAATCTCAGTAAGTAGCTGAAGGAGAATGCTTTCATACTTAAAATTGGAGTTAGTATGCAAATGTTTAATGTGCTGCATGTGATATGCTCAGTCCTTAATTCAAATATCTGATTAAGTTTTACAAGATGATCTTTATACTATCAGGAAAAGAAGCTTTAAGTTAAAAAACAAAAAATCATGCATATTAACTACTTTCCACACATCATCCATGAACGCTTACACAACATGAAGCAAGGGCAAAAGCAAAAGTTATAATTTGACGAATAGATTGAAATGGAAGCACACGGAAACTTTCCACACCTGTAGCTTGCCAAGGTGCCATGCTCCAGAAACACACACAACTTCAAGTATTTTGTCATGCATTGACTGGTGGTTGAAGTCATCGTCATGCTCGAAATCATTTTGCCACAGATCAACTCCACCCATATAGCTACCAATATTTAACACAATCAAGCCCTCAGTATCCTGATAGATTATAAATAAGGTGATCGATTAGGAATTAGAAACATGAGAGCAAGAAACAGTTTGACTTCCAGATTTTGCAATGTGTATACCTTGGGGATCTCTATGTCCTTCCCATCAACTTCAAGCCATACTTGCCATGGCAAATCTGCACAAGTTCTGCCCATTATATCTCTAGCACCTTCTTTTGCATATCGCAATTTATTTACAAACTGTAGGAGAAGCTTGATTAGACACACACACAACACAAACATCAAATTGCCAAATGGAATTTAATTAAAACAGAAGGAAACTAAAGCATTGACAACAAGCAAATAAAAACCAATCATCTTCAACGATGTCCATTGAAACTTTGTCCATTGTTTTTCTATATATTATTTTTCGGAGAACATATATGGGCAACTGGAAAGATATTCTCAAGGACATATAAAAAACATTCTCATATATTACGTTATGAAACAACTGTAGCTCAGAGATCACTGAGGCTCAAAATGGCATGTTCATACCTGACTGTTAAACTTCTCAGGGTTTTCTTCCCTGTTCATATGAAATTGATATGCAACCTTTGCATCACATCCTATACCTGTAACAGAAAAGATTCAGTAATTAGATAGATAAAAAGGTACTAGTGGCAGCATCTAGAGGCATTACATTTTTTAGTGCAGTACTGGTATAAGTACTAAAAGGCAGGTCCAAGCATCACAGCTAAAATTAGCAGAATAAAAGGATCTTTTCATTGAATTCTTTTCATCATAAGCCCCCTTCCCCCATCCTATGGCAAGGCAAATGGCATCCGAACCCCAAACCAAATAAGACAATAAGTCAACATTGTGAAGATTACCCAAGTAATTCAGCATGAACTTTGATTGCACCTTAGGGGTGTCATAGGCAGATTTTTCTTCAATTATGTTGACTTTCCAACGATCAAGCATTGTAACAGCAGCATGGCTCAAATCATGCAGAAAGGGTCTTAGTCCACCTTGCCCTTCAACCATCGCAAATCCACCACCCCATTGCAGGACTCTAGACAAATCATTTCCAGTTCCCAAAGGAAGAACTGCTACTGGTGGAGGCGATTCAAAGTTATGCCGCTCAATTGCATCAAGGACCCAGGCAACAGTCCCGTCACCACCACATACCAAGACACGGAAGTATTGCAAGTTACTAAATAATTCTAAACCAGCTTCAGGCCCTTGGGACTGACCAATTTCAAAAACCTGCATTTATGAAAATGAAATTCTTATGCAGTGTGAACGCTTGAACATAGAGACAACACTTTTCAAGACAGATAAATTGCTAGAGGAAAGGAGGACAACTGTTACAAGAATGCCTTTCTGTAATTTTCACTAGATTAGAACTTCCTAATAAAGCAAATGACTCCAGAACTTAATTATTTCAAGTACAAAATGAGCTCAAAATAAGGAGGAAAATGAGGATGGTGATAGATCACATTCTAAATGAAGAAGACACGTCAGAGAGAACGAGCATTTGTGACTTGAAAGCATGAAGTTCATCCTGGCCAAAGCAAAAGATAGGGCCAAGCTACTAGCTTAAGTGTAAGAGCCAAGTTGAGCCATTCAGATAGTGTTTAAGTACATCTGCTATAATTTGCTCATTAGCTAATTATTATAGTTATTTCCTCTTAAAATAAAGTTGTGTATGGGACAGCGAAATATGCAGGATTACTAGTTAACTCTTAGCCTTAAATTGAAAGTTCACCTGAACAGGATTCAACAGCATGTTTAATCTCCTTCTTAGAGCAGGACCATTTTGAGCTCCACTTTTAGTGTTTATGAAAACCAAAAGAGGTCTAGCATCCTGAGGCAAATCCAATAGTGCATACTTTTTAGATCTGCCCAAGATTCTATTTTCCTGGTTGTTCCAGGCCAATCCATTCTGGCTACCTTTTCTGCCACCTAACTTGTTATATTTTACAGAGTAGCCATTATTCTTCTCACTGTTGGAAAGCTTCAAAGCCATCAGCGATCTGATCATATATTCCAGAGCTCGCTTTGCAGCAGAACTGTCTTGTACTTTACCATTTATGAGGTCGTTTCCATGTTTGTTCCGATGACGCCTTCGTCTGATGTGCCCATTGGCATTCATTTTTTCTGCCAGAGAACTAAACATTGCACTACCTTTTGTCTCAGCTTCTACATCTTTAACATAGAGTGGAGAGAGAATAAGCCTCCTGAGAGGACCCAAATCACAAATATCACCAGATTCTTCAGACATCTTGGCATGGCATTTGACGTGTATCAATCGTTGACACCATAAACAATACCAAGTAGGAGATGCATCAAGAAAAGGAACACCGCAAGGTTCATCACAATAGAAACAAAATGCAGACATCTCAGGATTCTCATCCAAGTTAGTCCATCTCTCAGACCAATGGTGCCGCACATGGCTTAATCCGGCCTGTGCTACACATTTGCAATCCTTTGCGGCAAACTGAGAACAACGAAAATGGGCTGCGACACCACAAATAGAGCAACGGTGTACTGGAGAATGTGATGCAGCTTTTGTACTTAAGTTATGTGGAGAAACGAGTGATGAGAAGCACACGCTGCATGTGGATGGCTGCACACCATAAGCAAAATCTTCAATCCACGTATGATGGGATAAGGGAACCTTCAGCTTCTCCCACACTTGCTTCTTTGCTACAGCAGCAGCTTTAACCCAATTGAGAGATGTCTTCCGTTGCCACTTAAGCAATACATATATAACAACCAAGAGTCCAAGAGATCCAGTAACCAACCATGCGAAGATATAGGCACTAAAAAAGTCTGAACTGTTCAGCAACCTCAATAATGAAACACTGATATCAACCATTGTTAAGCCAATGTCTCATTATTCTTTTTCAATTCCTATAAAAAGCCTGGAGGTTATTCCCTATGGAGCCAATTCTGGTAATTGAAATCTTAACCTACCAAAAGAAACTTTGTTTAATTACAAAACAAGATAAGCAAAGTAAAGAAATTTTAATAGAATAGTATAGTAGTAAGTTAACGTGCCGAAAAATATTCAACTACATCCAGAAATATTATATGCTAAAAAGCATATAGTCTTCAAAGACAAATGTATTTATAAATGATATGACGAGCAAGGATAAAGGACAACACATTGCTACTTCTTCAGTCAAACAGCATTTCCATCGGAGAACTATTCTATCAAATGATATCTTAGAACTGAGAAGAGGTAGGTGAAGCTAAACATGATATAATATAAGAATATAGGTTTTTCAAAAACATAATCAATGAACCTGTCTTCCATAAGGACCATTTCGCTGTTATAAATTCTAAGAAACATAATCTGACCTCAGTGGATTCTAAAGGAACACTACTGAACAAATTGAAGCATGCATAATGGATATTTTAGTAGGTACAAGTAATAAGACATGTATAAACCTGCAATAAAATAGTTCATAAGATTGTAATTCATGAGTTGTATGGTTTCACTAAACATCCATCAAAAACAAAAGAAGCAAACTAGACTAAACCTCACTCCTCATGTTTTTCGTTCACACAATAAAAACCCCAACAAAAGGTCTTCATCCCACAACCCCACCAACCCCTAAGAGAATGGCAAATGAAAAAAAAAAACATGGGTTTGAAGTAGAATTCTCAAATCACCACGCCCTTCACCATTCACAAATCCCCAATAATTTTGCACTTTATTAATCAATAACTGCCAAAATCCACAAATTCACAAGGGCTACAACAACATCGTACCCAATCTAATCCAACAAGTGGGGTATGTTCAAATTCACAATGGCTACAACAACAATATCATACATATCTAGCGTAATCTCACAAGTGGGATCTGCCCAAATTCAGAATGGCTACAACATCATACCTAGTGTAATCCCCCACAAGTGTGGTCTGCCCAAATTCACAAGGGCTACAACAACATCGTACCCAATCTAATCCAACAAGTGGGGCGTCTGTTCAAATTCACAATGGCTACAACAACAACATCATACATATTCAGCGTAGTCCCACAAGTAGGGTCTACCCAAATTCACAATGACTACAACAACACCATATTCAGTGCAATCCCACAAGTGGGGTCTGCCCAAATTCACAATGTTTACAACAACAACAACATACCCAGTGTAATCCCACAAGTGGGGTTTGCCCAAATTCACAATAGCTACAACAACAACAACATACCCATTGTAATCCCACAAATGAGGTCTGCCCAAATTCACAATGACTACAACAACAACAACAACATCATACCCAGCGTAATCCCACTTGTGGTCCGCCCAAATTCACAATGGGGTTTGCCCAAATTCACAATAGCTACACCAACAACATCATACCAAGCGTAATCCCACAAGTGGGGTCTGCCCAAACCAATAGCTACAAAAACAACATCTTCATATGCAGCGTAATCCCACAAGTGGGTCGACCCAAATTCACAATGACTATCAAAATTAAACTCCCATTACATTAAACCATATATCTATATCAAAAAAACCATAGCTATCCCAAAAAAAAAATTAAAAAAAAATCAAAGAGATGTCTATATATTCACATAAACAATATATCAGTTAATATCAAATCAATCACAAACTTAGCTGGAATCAGCTATATGAATCCTCAAAATCAACATACACAATTGACTTTTAGATCTACAAATTAAAATTACATTACATATATGAAAATTCCTCAAAAATACATTATATTAAACACAAAAAAAATGAAAAAAATGAAAAATTAAAAATGGGAGATCGGAAAACCTGAATAATCGGCAAAAGGGATTTGCGGAGATGAGCTCAAAATTCGACATTTAAATTTTAATGGAATATTCAAACATCAGCAAATTTTATGAAGAATCTCTATTATTTTAAAAGGAAAAATAATAATATATAAAGTGAAAGCAACGTTTAAAGGCGGGACTTTTTTTCTTTTTTTTAATAGAGCTATAAACACGGCTTGACTTTTATTATTTATGATAATTAAAATATAATTTGTTCGGATATTTTTTGATTGCTATAAATGGCGTTAAAGCATTTATAATAACATTTGATAGTAGCTCTATGTTTTATAGGCTTTATGTGATTCTTGATGGGAGAATTCAGGCTATTCAGGAAGAATCATAGCAATTTCACAATTTTAACGATGTAGTTCCTTAGGAATCTAATGAACAACAATGATTACTTAGGATCAGCTTGCGAATTTGTATTACCCTAATAGAATCGTTATCAATGGAACGTTGTGCGCCTTATAAGTGCGAAAAAACAGTGGAAATTTTGTTATGTTGAAAGCTAATGTTAAGTCAACAACACTTCCAAATGTCACTTCTTTCCGTCGCATTCGTCTCCATGACGATATAGCCATAAAGACGCACGTCATAGTGGGGAAGAGATTTCGCCCTCGTTGTAGCTTGAAAGCACAAAGAGTAGAATTTATTCGAGAGAGCTTGGTGGTCTTAAGAATTGTTCGGGTGGGGATTCTCTTAAGATTAATAAAGAATTCGAATAGAATCTAATTCATGATCATATTAACAGAAGAACGAATTCAATACAAAAACGCTTGAGAGAAAAGACTAGCCTTGTAGATACGCTATTTTTTTTTATGTCAGGGATATGAAAATAATCTTATTCGATAGTCATAAATGAGAATTACAATAAAAAGTTATTTGTTCGTGGCATCCTACATGACAATTTGTGTGAGACGTCACGTTAAATGTGTGTGTGTACTTGTTCAACTTTATATAAATTTAAGTGTTTACTTATGCACACTCAAAATTGAAAGACATATATAATTATCAGCTGATGTCAAATTAAAGAGCACACACGTTTATGTATTATATGCCTATTCAAAACTTTGACTCATTATTACAGCAATGTGAAAATTGATTATGAATATTATTAAGGCCAAATTTGACTAGGACTCTGTCGTAAATGACGATGATTAACTTATAAACGTTAGAATAATTGTGTTTGACTAGCAATAGAATTAGGACGTTAATCTCAACATTAGCCTTCTATGCTTTTGTAGTTACCCTTGCTTTTTGGAAAAATATATACTTCTAATATTTATTCCCCAATATATACTTACTTAGACACAATTATCAAAATATATAATTATATAACTCCACTCTCATTCTATCATATGGCGGACGTACGTTTGTTGACAATCAGATAATTCAAGAAGATCCACACCATTCTTTGCTCGAGAGACGAGAAGTTGTATTTCCCGAGATCAACCTAAAGTACTAAAGTATATAGAAGTTGATTTTCTTGCAAACCAAGTATATTATAAGACATTCGAGAAACAAGCTGCTTCAGACTTCAATACTCGAATTCTCAAAAACGACGTAACGTGTGACACGATTTCTAGTTGTATTTTAAAGTGACTAAATTAGATGACAAACTTTGCACTTAACTTTTAATATTTTATATTACATATAAGTGTTTGGCTCCTTTTGTGTGTCATATATAATACATCAAATTAACTATTAATTCAAGAAATTTAAAATATGACCATCTTTGGTGTCATTGTGTCATCATAGTGCACAAATAGTGCACGAATTAAAAAGATTTCCTACTTTTTACGTGTGCATAATTAGTTGGAAAATCTACAAAGAATATATTAGGATTATTTTAATTAGGGTTTTAATAATAATGCTAAACACTTTAGAATAAGAATAAAGTATGATATATTATCACAATATATAACTTTTGACTTGAATCAACCGGCCTAATCCGTACTCAAAGGCCAGTACCAAAATTATAATTTAATTTATTAAGTCAAAAGAAGATAAAAGTTAATTTCTTTAGCCAAAAATCAACCAATCTTTATAGTACCTAAAAAAAGAAAAGAAAAGAAAGTGGCTTTTGATTAATATGAAGTTGTAAGAATATATAAAATTTGTAGAATTATTACAAGTGGATCTTCTTGCTTTTGTGTTGGAAAACTTTTAACTTTATTAATTCCTTTTTTTTTTCCTTTAGTTCTTTGAAGGGGAGCCTTCGAGTAATTGGTTAAGTTGTTATCATGTGATCAGCTACGGGTTCAAGCCGTGAAAATAACATCTTGCGAAAATGTTGGATAAGACTGCATATAATAAATCTTTGTGGTTCGATCCTTTTCGAACCCCATGAATAACAAAAATTTTAATCCACTGAACTGACTTATAATATATATTTCCCTATAGTTCGTTGATACATTTGGAGAGAACAAGCAGTAGCTGGAAGAACACTTACTTCAATAACATAAAAATATTTTTCAAGAAGACATTTTTCTAAAATTTAAAATATAATATTCAAAGTCACATAAAATTTTGACGTAGTTGATCATGGTATTCGTAACCAATTATTCTTTTTTTTTTTGGATAAAAATTATATATACATAGTGCAATATAATGGATATTCATTTTAAAAAAAATATGTTTGGTGAAATTTGGTGCACCTTTCTTGTAGTAAACTAATTTGCATTATGAGTGGATTTGTTGCATCATATGATTATTTAAAGTTCCACTAGTATATTATTGAACATATACAATATGGTACAAAAATATTAAAATGTTAATAAAAGTAAAATAAGATACATATATATATATATTTAACATTTTCTCATTATAAGCAACAAGATTTCAACATCAATCATTTCCATCGAGCACAAAGTAAAAAAGAAGATGCTCACAAGGATAGAGATCAATAATATAAAGTTCAAATATTTACTTTATATATTATATCCCTATCAATAAAAATAGAAAAAAAGGAAAAACAAAAAGAAAGTGATCCCATCATATGGTTTATCATCAAATCTTTATAGGCTTATTTGGAAATTAACTGTGTATCATCCTCATCATCAAGCTTTTTTTTTGGTATGTGTATCTCCAGATTACAAGTAAAGGCAGTTATTCGATCTATAGATGAATAAAGACAATGAAGAGCTCATTCCACGATCCACGTTGATCATTCCATCGATACCACGCTCATTCTCATCCAACCAACATCTCTAATATCAGTTTATTGGGTTAAGTCGACCCAAAAACACTCTTAAAATGGTGTCATGTTGTTCTCTTTGAGACAAATATGCACGACTTTTCCCATAAAGTCTTACACCATTAAAAATAACCCAACATTTTTTATGTAGCTCCTTTTCTAATCAATTTCTAATTTGGGACTTCACTATTACTGTTTTGAAGTTTTCTTTTTTCCATTTGATATCAGCTTTGAGGCATGATCAATTCACTTTGAAAGTAAAACACAGCCTACCAAAAACAAAGTTCATTCTAGAGTTGAACCAGCTGAGACCTCAGATCAAAGATGAAAGGATACTTATAGCCTGATCACTTCTTTAGAAGGAAAAGAAAACAAGAAAAAGAAAAACTACACCTTTACAAACTATAGGAGGCCCTTCATGATCATCAACATGAATGAAAGGACAAAGTACTAGGAAGGTGTTGGTGGATGTTTTTGTGGTGGTGATGATGGTGGCTCTGATTAGGTTCCTTCTCAATCCGCCATCGTATATGGAGGAAGTCGTCGATGGAGCAAGGTAGCTTTAATGGTCCATCAACATGGTAGCCATAAACATCATGAGCTTTATCAAGAAGCTTTTGTAGAAGAGGATGATATAGATATGAAATTGGAATAACAAATCTTTGAATACCACCATCTTCTTCTTCTAATCCTACTTGAATTGCTAGCCATCCCTTTTTCACCTTCATGATCTTCTTCGTTTGATATCGATACAAATTATGAAAGTTGATCTCAGAATTAACCGCTCAATTTTAGAAGATGAAAAGAGATAAAGAGAAAGAGAATATTTGTGTGTTGTGAACAAGTGATGAGGAGTAATAAGTGGTGAATATATGAGTGTGTATATATAATAAGGTTGTGTGTTTTTGTAGCAATATATGGTGTCTTGTGTGTGTATGTGTGTCTATATATATAAGGTTGTGTAAAAAAAGTGGTGCTTTTTATTTCAAGATTCTTTTTTTATTATTAATTAATTTATATGGTAAGAGGGACTTATGTCGGCCGTACGAAATAAGGGTCACGGAATCTTTTTTGAGATTTTATTTTGCAGTTATACCCTTTCGGTCGGCATTGGTTTTTAAAAGTGGTCCCTCATTCTTCTTGTATTTATACATTTGGCTTATTAGTTTCTTGTACTATACTTCTATTCCATTCAATGTCTTCCACAAGTTTTATAGTGGAGGCAAAGAGAATGATACACTTTGAAAATCTATGTCATAGGTGTCAATTTGCTAGAGGTGCTCCATCTTTTTATGCTTATAAATTCAATTTTGATAAATAAAAATTAGTACTAGTTCATGCACCTAATTATGATTAATCATTACCTCTTATCAAATCAAGAATACTGATATATTGATAATATTTTGAGGAATCTTTTAATATGTAGATTTGCTTGAAAAGACACTTCTTGTTCTAGAATTATGGTACGTATAGTTGATTGATTGTCATTGTATGAACTTGAATTGACTTGTTAAGATAATTATCATCGTGCTATGGCTCGTGTTGTTACTTACTTATTCTTCTTGGTCTTAATTATTTGATTGCTTGACAATCACCTTTTTCTAGCTCGTAAATTGAACTTGAAAGAGAGAATTTGCGAGCGTACTAAGAGGAATTGTAAAGCTTGGTCGTGAACTTCATAGGGAGGTCGGGGATTAATTCGCTAACGTGAATAAGAATATACCAGTTAACCTTGCTTAGTTGATACATATGAAATATACATACACTTCACTAAGAAATACTTACGAACCACTTATGATTTAGGAATAAGAGTCTACATACAAAGCAAAAGAAGTTGATCCCTATAAGGCATAGTCAACAAGAACTAATTATTGAGGACATACAGATAAAATAACAGTAGCCACATATACCATTCTTAATCTATTGTTATCACATGTAATACTTATTTCTGATTTTTTGGGTCTTATTTTTTTTAATAAATACACAATTAATTAGCATTTTATGACAATAGAAACACCTTTCTTAGGCTCTATTTTTCAATATTTCTATCTTTAAAGTCGTATGTGAGGTATAACTACTGCATTACATCACCTAACTAATAAATTTATTATTGAATATAGATATGCCATTCTTTAGTGCTTGTTAGATGTGCATAAGTTAAAAATATCTTATAAAGTTGTGTGATTTAATTGGGTTTTGTTAATTAAACACTTTTTGTATATAACCTTTCATGACTTGAATAATTATCTTATTAGATTGATTATCATGACCTAAACCGTACTGAAAAGGCAGTACAAAACTAATTATATTTTATAATTATATTAGTAATTAGTCAAATAATATTAATATACGTACGTAGATAAAATTAAAGTTTTGCTTAGTCATAATGCAACCAACATTTACATAACGTACGTAACCAGTGTTGTGGTACGTACCTTCCACTTAATTATAATTAAAGTGGATGTTGATAGTTGATACACACGCATAATTACAAGCTTAATTAGTGGATCTTGTATTAATTTATTTTTTTAATATATATGCAATTGATGAGAAGATTAGAGTGTGGTTTGTACGGTGGAAGTCATTTTACCTAAAAAAGAATATTTTGATAATTATCTTATGTTATTTGAATATAGGTGAGTGGAAATACTTTTTTTTTTTGAAAATATATGTATATTAACTAAAGACTAATAATATGATCAGAAACAGAGGTGGATTCAAGATTTAAGTTCTCTGAGTTTAATTTTTAAGATTTTATTAGTACTGAACCTATGATGTTTTTAATATTACGAGTTTATGTCTATTAACAATTTTAGTGAATTTTCTTACGTTATAAGCTTATATTCAGCGTTAAAAATATTGAATTTAGATGAGTTCGTTGATCAGAAAATCGGAGAATGGTTTGATAAATTTTGTGAATAATAAAATTAAGAGAAAAGACATCAAAACACCCCTAAACTTGTCCGAAAAACTTATTTTAGACCTTTAACTTAACGAACATTTATTTACCTCCTTTAATAATTTTAAAGTGAATTTAATACATCCTCTAACATGGAGAGTGTTTTCACTCTCTCAAACTCGTGTGAAAAGGAGAAAAAAGGATAAAAAATTGTGCAAATCCCAATTTTATTTATTTTTTAATCTTTTTTTCTCTTTCCACCTTCTTCTTCTTCTTCACAACCATTGTATGCCACTCACCAGCCACCTCCTCTGTTCCTCTTCCTCCGTCACAATCCCCACATCCAACTCTTCCATCCATCCGAATAAAGAACAAAAAATACATTCTATTTTTCTTGACATAGGACAAAGAGCTTGTCGGAGATGACTATTGCGGTTGTTAGAGGCTCCGAGGAGGGTGTTCAAATCGCCTTCACACACACCACCATCCATTCAATTCCTCACCACCATTTCAATCTCCAGCCACTTTCTTTAATTTCATAATAAATTTATTTTCATATGATTCTTGTGGCCGGATTTTTGGTTGACATTGTTAGTGTTGTTGATGGGTGTTGTGAAATTGATGGGTGTTGTGAAACTTTGACATGTGTGGTGAAATTGATGGGTGTTGTTGACATTGTTATTGTTAGTGTTGTTGATGGGTGTTGTGAAATTTCTTGGCATAAAACAAAGAACTTGCCGGAGATTGTGGAGTTGATGACTATGGTGATGGTGTTAGTAGTGGTGGTGAGCTTGTGAATTTGACGATGGTGATAATGAAGAGGAAGAGAAATAGAGTGAGGAGTAGTTGGCGGTGGATTTATGAAATCGCCGGCGGCGGATTGTGAAGTCGCCGCCGGCGAATTGTGAAGGACGAAGGTTATATATATATATAAAACGCGTGTGATTCAACAACACTCAGCCTTGACTTGGGCTGAGCTGCGAAGGGTTGAAAATAATTCACTTTAAAGTTCATAAGGGAGTAAATAAATACCCGTGAAGTTAAAGGTCTAAAGTGAGTTTGTCGGACAAGTTTAGGGGTGTTTTGATGTCTTTTCTCTAAAATTAATAATGTTTTAAGTTATATGTATTTGATACGAAGAAAATCATGATTATTTTTGCTCGATCTTTTGATGAAAATGTTTCCTAATGTGAAAAATGATTTTTCACATATTAAATAATATAAAATGACTTTCTTCGTACCAAACACACGCTAGATAGTTAAGTAACTATATATACTGTGAGGTGGAAATCACCTCTTGAAACATCTAAGGGTCATTTAATAAAGATTTGAGCTAACTTTTACTGTTTAATAACAAATTATCTCTAAGTAAACCTACAAATCATTAGTTAATTCCAATAATTGAACTAGTTTGTATCTAACTACATATAGTAGAAAGTCAAATTAACAAAACATTTCTCATGATTAGCGTTAGACATTGAACACAAAAGTAAAATAGATTATGCTAACAAATAGTGAAGAACAGAATAAAGTTTATTTTTTTCGAATAAAGTTTACTATTTTCTCAAGAAAAAAAAAGATTCCCCAAAATAATGTGGGGGCACGTGTAGGGGTATCTTCTGACCCAAAATAAGAAAAAAATGGAATCATTTCGATTTTGGTCTTTCGATTTTTGATAAATTTTAGCTTCGATCCTTATAATTTTTTTATTAAGCATATTAAACGTTGAGTTAATTAAAATATGTAGTTTTGGAGCCTTTAATTTATAGTAAAGAAAATATGTTATATATATAGATTGTTTTTAAGGTTTAGCTATGTGTGTATATTATCCCAAATATGAAATAAAAAATCTGAATTTCACATAACACATGAGATAGTCGAACAATGAGTAATTTGATTTGCGAAGATTCACAAGCAAAAGATTTAGAAGTGCATTTAGAATGTGCTTAACGAGATATTACAATAACAAAAATTAAAATTTGTAGATTACAAAACTTCAAGATTTCCCAAGAAAAAACTAAATTAGACCTTTAATTACAATTAAGGAAACCCTAATGTACTATTCAACATGAGTTAAATGACAAAGAACTAGAAAGGTATTGGTGGTGGTGATGATGGTGGCTCCGATTAGGTTCCTTCTCAATCCTCCACCGTATATGGAGGAAGTCGTCGACGGAGCAAGGTAGCTTTAAGGGTCCATCAACATGGTAGCCATAAACATCATGAGCTTTATCAAGAAGCTTTTGTAGAAGAGGATGATATAGATATGAAATTGGGATAACAAATTTTTGAATTCCACCATCTTCTTCTTCTAGTCCTACTTGAATTGCTAGCCATCCTTTTTTCACCTTCATTATCTTCTTCGTTTGATATCGATACAAATTATGAAAGTTGATCTCAGAACTAACCGTTGAATTTTAGAAGATGAAAAGAGATAAAGAGAAAGAGAATATATGTGTGTGTTGTGAACAAGTGATGTGTGAGTGTGTATATATATAAGGTGGTGAAATTTTGAAGAAAAAGTTGTGGTGCTTTTTTGCTTTTGATGTTAAGTTTTAATGGAATTTATATAGCAAGAGTGATATTGATAATTATAAAATGGTGGGTGAGTGAACTAGTGGGGTGGTCAAGTGGAGAATTTATCCCCTTTTTGATGAAAAAATGTTGTCATAATATAGTGTTAATTAATTTATTTCTTTAATAAAAAGTTTGAATATGACTTCCTCTTTAGGTATCTAAGCTAGTGTTTGACCATATATTTGGAATCAGATTTTGAAAATTTATCTACAGATATTTATTTGACTATGACATTTGATTAGGTTTTGAAAATTTATCCTTAAATATCTGTTTGACCATGACATTTGATCAGATTTTGAAAATCTGGTCTTCAAATATCTGTTTGACCATAAAACTTGATCTTCAAATATTTTCAAGTTTTCAAGCTAGTTTCGAGAGAAATTTCACTTCACACTCACAGAACTTCAATTTTTTTTCAAATGAATACATGTTCAAACACAACTTCAACTTTCAAAAAACTCAAAATTTCAAATTTCAGCTCCAATATTTATGATCAAATAGGGAGTTAAACTTCATACATAATAGTATCTCAACGAAGGTAAAATACTAAGTGATGTTTTTCTATATGTTCAAACTCTGATGGTTAGAGTTATCCAATATTCATATTAGTAGAAGATAATAAATATTTTTATAAAATTAGTTAAAATACGCACAAATTGATCCGACCGTCGTCACATTTGAAAATGGAAAGTAGTGGACTTGTGCCGGACGTACAAATACGGATTATGGAATCTATTGGAGATAGTATTTGCAGTTTATACCCTTTTTGTCTGGTATGATTTGTCAAAGTGGTCCTCTTTCTTCTTGTATTTATACATTTGGGTTTGTTAGTTTCTTCTTTTATTCCTTCATTGTCTTCCACAAGTTTTCTAGTGGAGCAAAGATAATATGATACAATTGCTAGATTGAAAATTCTCTGTGATAGGTGTCAATCACATAGAGGTGTTAAATATTTAGATTTAATTTTAATAAAATCATCTTTTAATTAAAATCCCATTTAAATAAACTAATTATTCACCTAGGTACATGATTGATTATATATTAATCATGTACTTATCTTGAACTAATTATTTTTCTTCTTGTTCTATTTTTGTTGATTATATAAACGGCTCACTCAACGTCTTATCTATTTATAGAAATTTCCACTTATAAATTTTACGTTAAAGTCTTAATATATCTATGTCATATAGAATGTAAGATTATAATCGAACCAAATCGACTAAAGTTCAACTAAGTAATATATGTAGGGATATTCTTGAAAGTGGAATTTCAAATATTTCTTTTCTAAAGTACTTTTTTATTATTTTATTTTATGCTTTTCACTTTATTTTATTTTTTTTCTCCACTATCAAAGGAGCCTTTTGATAAGATGCTTTAATTTGGTCCACCATATATAGAATTGATTATAACTATTCAATGTTGAGAGTGATGATCCCTTTCTTTTAAAAATAAATTATATATATAATAATAATAATTCTATATATTAGTGCATTGTGGGGTTCAAAATATTTGACAAATGATCCTTCTGTCCTAATTTGTGTACTCAAATTGAGTATATCAGTATATTAATTTAGTTTATTAATAAAAACTATGTTGTACCCGCACGTACGACTTAAAATTCAAACATAATAGTTTTATCTGAATTTCTTTCGTCGTAAAGTTAAATCGTATATATAAGATTTTTTTATTATTATTATATATATAAAGTAGATATTATATCTTTTTAACTTTATATATTTTTATTTTCTTATATTTTGAATCTCTTTAATAAAAATTCTAATTCCGACGTGCTTGATCCTTATTGCAGATTTATATGCCCCACAATTTATATCATTGATTCTGGTGTGCATAGTATAATAATTATATTCCACGCATTTTCCTTATGTTTAATATTTTTCTTTTGTTATAGAGATTATAAACTTATATATGACTATTCTAGAATTTATTCGTATTGATTGCACAAAATCAATTTTGATACTTTTGTTTTATGGTTAGGCACGCTAGCTTTACATTTTTCTTTTTTATTTTCCACCTAACATTCGATATTTATTTTGGGATCCGATTAATTTGAATTTATGCTGAGAGTTGATCACTTTATGTTTAGACGTCTTTATATATTTATCCAAATTTTGAATCCGAGACGGGTAAAAAGCTTGTGAACTTGTGTTATATATAGCTTCTTTGATTGATTTTTTTTTCTTATTGCTTTTATTTCTTTTATATTAACTAATTAGTTGTGTGATTTTTCTTTTTTTTTTAGTTGACAAAATTAGAATAAGTTGTTTAATGAAATCACTATCTCCAATATCTACCGACCTTTATTTTTATTCTTTTGGATAGTTTTATTTTTTTGCAGTTTTTTGGTTAGGAAAGATATTCAAATCGGATCTGCATGCCCATTATAATTAACAGGTACATGCACTTTTAAATCATTGAAACTTGGAAGGAACTACAAGTAACTCAAGAAGATCATCATCTATCAAAAAAAGGAAAAAAAAATATATAGTCCAGTGCACTAAGCTCTCACTATACGCTGAGTTTGGAAAAGGGCCAAATAACAATGGTCTATTGTATGTAATTTTACCTTGCATTTCTACAAGAGATTATTTTCAAAGCTCGATCATGTGACCTTCTGGTGATCACGTGACAATAACTTTACTAGTTACACAAAGGCTCCCTTTCAAGAATGTCATCTATCGGAATTGTGGAAGGACATATGAGATCTACAATCCCTTATTCAAATATCTCAAGTTCGAACCTCAAGAATATAGAATAAATCTTGGCATGGACACGCTTCTTTTCAGGGTCCTGCGTGGCTCAACTTCTTTGAATTTGTCGGACCAGTAAATTTCAGCACACTCATTCCCGTTATGAGAATGAAATGATGCCCCAGCTTGATTCGAGACCAAAACTCCTTATATATAACTCATAGAAAATACATCCATAACTAGTAATTGATTGAAATGGTAGGTCGTGACGAGTGAGATTTCTATACCCTTATTCAGAAATCAAAAGTTTCAAATTCATAAATCGTGCTCGAGAATGAAGAAAATCTTGATAGGAACATGGCCTTGCCCAATGCCCAATGCCCACACCACTAATAATTTCTTGACTTGCTTTAAAGTCAATTGTGTCAAGCAAAAGTAGATAAAGAGATTGACATCACTTGACCGCCCAAAATAATTGAACCATTTGCTACTATTATTGACTTGCCACATTTTTTGTGATTGTGTGTTCTCCCAAGAAGATTTGGCTGTTTTTTCTACAACTTCATTATGATAAAATAAAGTGACAAACATTCCCCCAACTCTTATGTACACTCCACATTTTTGGATAATGATTATGGGGGCCTATCAATACTTCTTCTTATAGGATGGGAATATGATCATGATATCCTTAGTTTCTTTCTATCATTTGGAAGAAGATGTTGATTTTTGACTAAAAATACAACAAAGTATTCTCTTATGGAAGTTGGGATAATCAATCACTAAGATCTTAATACAAATCGACATGGGTTGTGGGGCTGTGGTGGGGCTGCTCTACCCTTAACCAGAGGTCTCGGATTTAAGCCCTGGCTATGGAGAAAATCATGTTGAGAGCGTTACTCTAAGACTAGGCCATGCAGTGCACGATCCGAATTAGTCGGGGCTCCAATGCGAGCATGGGACACCGAGTTCGAAACAAAAAAGAAGAAGATGTTTATACAAATTTATCAATGCTTGTCTTTTTGCCGGCTAATTTACGCAAAATGTCTTCTTTTTAGGCCACCAATTAAAATTAGTCCCTATTTTCAAATGCAAATATAGCCATTCGGAAATTTCCCTTTCAAACAACCTTAGAATCTGATCTAATATTTGCTCATATATTATTTAATTTTACTGATAAAATATTATACTATCGTTTAAATTTTTGTAATAACTTACAAATTTTTAAACTGTGATCTAAAAAATTCATAAATTACAAAAGAAATTAAGAAAAAGGCCATTACTGTAAAGTTGTCCCAAAAAGGGACTATCAGTTAAATTTCTGTTTTATCCCCTTTGATAAGCCCAATTGGGACAAGAGTGATTCCTAAGGGCCCAAGTCTCAAACAAGAGCCTGTTAGGCCCACTAATGGCCCAAAATTAATCCAAATTACGTTACGCATATTCTTTGTTAAAAATAAATAAATAAATAGGAAAACAGAATTAAAGAAATATCGATACTCTTTATGAGAAATACGAATAAATATTTCAGTATAGTCTTATATTTATGAAATTATAGAAATGACGTTTCGAAAGAGTCATTATCTTTTACGGATAAATATGTCTATTTAAATTAAAACTCCAAATATTACAAACTAATTAACTTAATTAATTAAGGCATTCACAAGGTGGTTGGGCAGTTGAACAAGCATTTTTGTAAAATAATTATTTAGGTGAAGGCAGGTAATTATTAGTACCTTATTATTTTCGATATTTTTTATGTCTAATTTTCCTCTTCTTAATTAATTATAATAAGCAATAATTGTTGTAGTTGTTTGGACTCTTCTAATTAGCCACAAACAAATCATATAACAATAACATACCCGGTGTATTCACACAAAGTAGAGTCTGGGGAGGGTAGAATGTACGCAGACCATACCCTTACTTCAGAGGTGAAGTAAAGAGGCCGTTTCCGATAGACACCGGCTCAAGACAAACAAATCATATAAATTGGTTGTAATTGTTTTATACATTCAAATGTGTTAATGATTCTATTAATATGATATACGTAAAAATTAGGGAGAGAAAATATAGATGAACACATATGAAGCGTATAGACGCGGAGCTAAGATTTCAACTTTATCGGTTCTGAATTTTAATATGTGTACATATTTAATGAATTTCTTAACACAAATACACTGTTTAAGCAGAAGCTATACTGAAACTTGTATCTGGACTTCTAACTCCGCCCCCGAAAGCACACACAATTCATATCTTGAACTTTAATTTGAGAATTATAATGATCAGAAGATTCATATCAGAAGAGACTGTAGTTGGGTACAAATAGGCCGGTGAAAGACAAGTAGGCAAAAGCACGCGAGTTGTACCGATCAGTTTTGAGCTGTCGAGTGACGATTCATCTAGAGTTGATCACATTGTGTTGGTGCAAATGATAAAGTTTCTTTATCAAGATCATGAATGACCATCATATTTTGTTGTTGAACATTTCCAAATATTGACATTCCACTTGAACTTCCCATTGCTAAACAAGCAATTCCCATTCTTGAATCAGCAATCATGTAATTATCAGCTGGCAAATCCATGTCTGCACTTTCAAAATGAAATACCAATTTTGGTACTTCTATGTTGTTTGTGTTTGATGGCAATTTGAAGCAAAGATCTAGTCCTGTTGAGCTCGAATCATCTACCGGAAGGTTTACCTGCACGTTAATTTCACGTATAGTCACTAAACTTTAGCGATTATAACAGTAATAGTTGTGGTCAACCGGCCATATGAATCTTCACTGACCTCATCTCCGAGCTATATTATACGACATAAGACTAGTGAAGTCATAAAACTACAAAAAAATCAAGTAATTGAGCTTTACTCACTATAGTAGTATAGTCGTTGAACTTTATCCACCTTAAAAATAAAGTCACAAATTATCTTCTGTCACATTGAAGTAACTGAAATTTACCTACTATAATGGTAAAATCACTAAACTTTACTCACTATAACGATTAAAATCTATCTAATAAGGTGACCTTATTGTTATAGCAAATTTTGTTATAATGTGACAGAAAAAAGTTCAGTGACTATACGTGAAATTTACCTCTGAGGAGAACTCTTTCTTGAGAAGACTAAATGCACTTTCTTCTAAGTATGTTATGGTTGTCCCAGAGTCAATTATCATTCCTCCAGTGCCATCTTTGTTGAGTGAAAATGTAGATTTCTTGATGGGCAATTGAGTATCACCAACAGATATTCCATGTAAAGAAAGATAGTAAAATGATGGTTGTTTCGGGTTTTTCACTAACGGGGTTGTGATGATATTGTTATAATCGTCATGTGCTATCGATCCCATGAGGAGCGTGCTACTCGTGCTGTCAGCATCATCGTTAATCGAGGTTAGACAGTACGAGAATCTGGACATGTGAAGTTGAGAGACGAGTGATAGTGGGCCTCTCCCAAGGCCCACTAGGCCCGCGCCTTGGCTAAATCCACTACCTTCATTGTCATTCCCACATCCAAATGCAACATTTGGTATTGAAACTTTACCAAATGTGAATGTTTCACTAGCCAAAAAACCTTCACTTGATGAATAATCACCATATGTGTACATATACTCACAATTACTATTACTATCACCACAAGATGACATTGGCAATGCTTCACAAAGTTTATTAGAACATGAAATTTTTCCAAAAGTTAATGATTTTGATGGATCAAAAATTGGTGTTGATTGATCAAAACACTCTTTACAAGGCTTACATTGTGTCCAAATTAAATCACTACCAGTATCCATTATTGCATTATAAGATTCACTTGGACTACCAATTGATATTTGCATGAGAAACTCACCATTTCCAGCATGAATTGTTGACTTCACATTATTATTTGTGTCATCATCTTTTGATGATGATGATAAAGATGTTGCAAAACTATTAGCCACTAGGCTTAACCTTTGTAACCTCGATTTCCCTCGTGCCATCGCGCGTTGTAAACGCTCTAATTTCGTGAAATTCCCACCTGAATCAACATGTTTTAAGCTCACCTTGAACCCCTTATGGTTGTTGAGAACATGTCTAGATGTTGAACTCACTTGCAAAGCAAAAAAGATTGATGAAAAGAAAAGAAATAGGATATTGAAATAGGCAAAGTTTGATGAAGCCATACATATATTTTTGGTAATATAAAGATTAAAGAAAATGTATCATTTGTGTGAATATATATGTATCAAACACTCAAAAGTGCACACAAAGATGGTTGAAGTGATGAGCAATTTCAACATCAAAGGGAAGGTGAGATATCAACTTATTAACATTACACCACTAAAATGGTTGTTGGATATGAAAAGAAAAAATGGAGATGAAGTGTGTCAAATATTTTATTTCTTTTTAATTTTATGTAGACAAGGTTATAATTAACAAGCAATGAGTGTGGTTGTCATTTTTCTACACTATCATAATAGGTAGTGTAGTAATAATTCTTCAAAGTTGTTTAACCTTCCTTTTGAAGGAAATTCATAAATCGACGAGTTGAGATATGATCAAGATTTGAACTTTATGGTTTTGAGTTCGAGATTTTAACACAAAAAATGTTACATCTAAGTTCTAATGGGTGGATAGGAAAAATAATGGTAGCTACTTTCTAAAATGTTGTGTTACCAATTTAGGTGGCACATCTCAAAGTAGGTAATTGAAATAACATCAGATTATTTAACCTACTACCTAGAAAATAAATTCAAATGATAAGAATGAATTATAGAAGATGAACAAATATACTTTGTTTCTTTTTGTGTGATAATTAATTTTTTTTAATCTGTTCAAAATATAATTTGAAACGTCTCTATATTTAAAAATAACTTAACTTTAAACTTTTTATACTAATCTTAATGACAAGTTTTTATTGTCACAGAAATGTTATAACATGTTTAAGACCATAAGCTTCAAAAATCTTCATTTTTTATTATTTCTTGTCTAATTAAATACTATTTTTTCCCTCTATTTTCCCTTTGGTCAATTGATGAGATGATCTTAAAAGAGATTAAGTTAGATGGAGTTGGTGGACTAACTCTTTTCACTACTGATAATCAAACTTGAAAAAAAAAGGTGGAGTTGGGGTTTGTGAGGGGTGGGTGGGGATGGGGGTGGGGGTGGAGGGGGGGGGGGGGTTGCTTGCTTGGTTTGTCCTTCAAGCATTGTTGAACTAAAGATTAAAAAGTTCTGCCTACATATTGAGTAGGTATGATTATTGAGCACAAGTGCAAAGACCACTATTTTTTTTTCCCAATGATAACATTTTATAACTATTGTACATCAATACTTTTGTTTGAAAATATAGAAATAGAAGTCCTTCCGGTCCATTGTGACTGTGAATTGAACGAATAAACAGATGAAATTTCAAGAAACTATTCAAACAATCGAACCAACAAATAGAAGAACGAAAATCGTATGGTTCACAAATGTAGCTCTGATAGTGACTTTAAAAGAAAAAAAGGGTTCAACACACACATCACACACCAAAAAAAGAATCTTGCATAATTCCATAAGAGCAAAGTTTAGATTTTACCTTTTCACCTATCTAGTACCAGTAAAGGGAGTGAATATCCCCCTAGCAGTTGTAACAAGTACATATTGGACTAAATTCAAAAGTCATGAACAAACAGATTATGGCTCTATGTGTCCCCTTTAAGTTTACAAAATACAGTGATTAACAGCATTAACCATGAATTGAAGATGTAGAAACTCTTGCAGAAACCAGCAATGGAGACTTCGGGTTGAGCCATGTCGATATCATTCTGGTCGAGTGAACTTCCAATATTTAGCCAATCCTGGTTCTACGACTCTCCATGATTGGCACACAATGCCGGATATCTGAGCAAGAAAATCTCTTTAGATTGTGTTTCTATAGACCAATCGAGTTGGGCCTAGATTTATTTTTGCTCGATAGCGTCATCAGATTGTCTTCCTCAAGTTTTTTCCTTAGAGCAGCCTCCTCCTTTTGCCTTTGAATAAGCTCTAACTCCCGAAGTCGTTCTTCCTCTTTTCGCTGCGCCTCCTGAGCCTCTCTCCTTTGAGCCTCTTGTACCCTCCTTCGATTCTCCTCAAGCATTTTGTCCAGCTCCTCTCTCTCTTTTCGTGCTTTTTCCTGTTTAATCCATGTGTTTTATTATGTTAGAAACAATGCCATTGAAGGGTTCAAAGATTCGTATATATTTAGACAAAGAACATGAAAGTCTAACCTCGCTGAAATGGGAAGACAAGAAATTATTTTGGAATAGTTAAAAGATAAGATTCATAAATGGAAGAAAGCTAGCTCGGTCTCTAAAGTTGAACTAACAAGTAGTTTCTCAGAGTTATTATAGACAGGAAGGTTTGTGGAGTATATCAGACTGTGCCTAACATCTTACAAGAAAAATACCGCTACTAAAGTACAAGTAGAACAAAGAAGAATTAAACTTTCCCTGCTTCCTTCCTCATCCGAACTAAGAATTAAAATACTTATTTAGCAGTAAAGAACATGTTTTCTTTCATATATGATCTTATTAAGATACGATGACAAAAAGGAGAAGTACACAACCAGAGAATATAATGATTAGTAAATATCAACAATGGGTCAATAACCACCCCAAGAGAAACTTACTTCTTTTAGCCTTGCCTCCGTAAGAGCAGCTTGCTTTTCTTTTTCAAGTTGAATTTCAACATCTTCAAACAGTTTTGTATGACCTTCTTCTATTCGTCTCTCTATTTCCAGCTTAACTTCCTCTGAACTTAACTTTTCCTCGACCCTTTTCCTTATTTCTTCCTCCAATCTCTTTGCAGTTTCCTCTTCTAATTGCTTGAGTTCTGCCTCTAGCTGCAGCCTGAAAGTTATTCAATTAGTTCAAAATACAGAGAGCACGTGATATAAAAGTGTAACTCTTCAACACTTCCCAAATTCGAATTCGAAAATACAAGCACGTTAAAGCAACACGTATGCTGCACTATGTATCTTGAAACATAATGACCTCGAGTGCCAAGAAATAGCACCAATGATCAAGATGTAAGACAAAAATGTACAGCACATAGTCAGAGGGTTGCAGACCCACAGACAATCAAGTCATAAACTCCTCACTTAATAGCCCAACATGCCAAGAGTCTACAGTGGTTGAACACTACACTAAAACCTTTTGTATAAATATGTTAACATGAGCACTAATTTCGTAAAAGGACACACTGGATAACTCTAGAATGATATATAAGCACAAAAATAGATATCATTACCCTTTCACAACGACATAAAAAGATATAGCCCCTGCTTCTGCTTGCTTCTTGATGTGGTACACACACATTATTTATTTGTTTATAGTTTACTTACTGTTGACTTCTTTAACTTAAAAACTACATCAACCTCCGGAAAGCAACAACTTACAGAAGCTCACTATAGTTCAGTTCTTGAGAGCTACTTAAGAACATAGACTATAGCCAAAGGAACATCATGACAGCATCACATCTAACAAACCTTTTCTTTTCTTCTTCTTCTTTTTTCAATTTTTCAGCAGCATTTTTACGCTCGGTGGATGTAAGACTAGGACTTCGAGACTTGGGTACAGGAGACTCTGAGGAACTGTGACTTCGTCGTCTCCTGTGACGTCTAGTCGTCGGGGACCGGCTTCTTTTGCGCCTTGTAGCTGGTGAACGGCTCCGACGGCGGTGAGGGGTACCAGAGCGACTCTTTCTCCTGCGAAATAAAACAACAGTAACTAAAAATGCATAGATGTGATAATGAGAATGAAAAAACCAATTTCAACGAAAATCCGCTACTAAAATATATGCTATTCTGTGTGGTTCACTGTCACAACCTGCTTGTTACAGAAACATAAAATTTCATTGTTGAGTTGAAATTTCAAGGTAATATGACAAAAGAGACTGATGCATGACTTCTACATTATCAAAGACTCTTCTATTTCCTCGTTCAAACATATACTAAATTTGAGCTTTCTTTTTTATTCTCTTCTTATAGCCATAGGTACTAAACTTGAGCTTTCTCACAGCTGAAAATTAAAATATATGACTGGAATTGAATTTGCAATGATGAGAATTGGGTTTTAACCACTGAAATTTGAATTATCTGCAAATGGAATCGACTCTTATGTGCTGAAGAGAGTTGTTTTGCTGACGAAAACGGAAATACCAGCTGTGAGTAAATTTGAAGTGAGAATATGCACGTATTATCTTCCTTATATTGAAAGATATGGTTATTTGCTTAATATATCCAGCAAGTGATTGCCGTGTAAAAGGCTGCAGTTTTAAGTAGAATGCACACACTTACACCGTCTGCCCAGCATTCCTAATTTCTATTCACACACAATTTCCTTTAAATCAACCTTCTTGTACACTCTCTCTCCCCCCGCCCCTCTTTATCCGACTACCACAATCAAACCAGACTATCCAAAAGTACAAGTAGTAATTCAGAAAGTTACATACCTGTAAATACATCGGTGTATGTACAGATATAGCAATTAGGAGATTTCTAGTTGAGATTTTAAACAAACTGCTAAATGAAGATAGATTTTTCAGGCTTCAAAACAATGCAGCTAAAATTCCAACATTTCAACTAAAAAATAGAAAACAAAAACAATTGCCCAAACTACAAGAGACAAAAGATACACTAATTTCAACTTCTATCCAAACTACTTTCATTCAAGTTTTTTTATGGCCATGGTGTCCTGGCCAGCTTGCATAGACTAATTCCACGGGATACATGTCACCTCGCACCAACAATAGTTACCATGTAACTCTATCCACCACGGCTACAACAAATGAAAAAATTGTCCCTACTGAAGTTTGAACCAGAGACCGCATGATGCTAGACGTACTTCATTGACCACTAGGCAACACCCTTGGGCGCATTAATTTAATTTCAGCTTCTATCCAAACTATTTTCATTCAAGTTTTTTTTATAACCGACGGGATACATGTCACCTCCCACCAGCAATAGTTACCACGTAACTCTGTCCACCAAGGCTGGCAACAACAAATGAAAAACAATCACCTAGTGTTTTTGTCCTGTCTCTGTCTCTGCTGAAATTTGAACCTAAGACCTCAGGATGCTCGACGTACTTCATTAATTTAATTTCAGCTTCTATACAAACTATTTTCATTCAAGTTTTTTTTTTTACCAAAAATAACAAAAACTGAACCTTTTGAACAAAAGAGATATGAAAATCATATGAGTATATGAACTGGAAGGCAAAATAGTACCTGCTGGAATAGGGTGAACGGCTTCGGTCACGTCGGCTCCGGCGACTGCTGCGGCGACGATTCACCGGAGATCGAGACCGGCGAGAGTACGACGGCGAACGGGATATGCTCCGTCCCATTATTATTACATACAGTAGGAATTAGCTCAATTTCTGAGCTAATAACGGGTTGGATCCGAGAAGCATTTTCGGGCCCCCGCTTCTTTGCTTTGTTTGGCCCATAAATTGGGCCCATTGTTTTCGGAGATAATGGGTTGCTTTCACTAATATCCATGGGCCCAAATTTAGGCTTCAATTGCTACGTAACAATAAAGCAGGATAGCATTTTGTACCCATATATTTGAATTTGAGGATAAAGAGCTCGCTTGTTATATGGGATTCGACACATCCTCGTTGGTCTGAATTGTGCAGGATCGAGCCTAGGCCTTGGAAGCCATCCATTCAAGCCTTCCCATTCTTTTTTTATTTTTTATCGGACTTTCTAACTCCATATGATATGATACGACTTTCAAGCACGAAATCATTGTTGAGCCAACAATCATCGGAAGGATACCACATATTTGGGGTCTGAGGAGGGTAGTGTACGCAAACGTTATTTCTACCTTGTGAGGTGGAGAGACTATTTACGATTGATTCGCGACTCAAGAAAAAATATTTTGGAATTTGAAAAACAGCCAAACATCTTGTTTTCACGTTTTAATTTTTTTATAAAATAACCACATTTAAATTTTATTTCATATTTAAATCATATTTTATATTTTTTTTAAAATACATTTAAATTCTAGATAGTTATTACAAAATTTATGACCAAAAACAGACTCCAACTTTGAAAATTCCAAATAAAGTAAATTTTTTTTGATTTTCATATCCAAATACCCACTTAATACTCCAATTCTTCTACTCCAATTATCGTTAAGCTCTTAAGAATCATAATATTCTTTTTGTTTAAATGATTAGCTATTGTCGACCTGTAATTATTCGATACCCTTACCAAAATTGATTATATCAAAATGAATTATGGACAAACTAACAAGAATTTAACTTCCCGTATATACTAGTGTGTCATTCGTTTATTAAAACACACACGTCTAAATTTTGAATCTGTCACTTTGCCATATTCCTCGAAATGAAGGAAAAGGACAATGTTACAAAAAAGGAAAACAAGTCACGGATATAAATAAAAGAGTATATAAAATGATTATAATTAATTTAATATATAGTTTTTTTTGTTGTGGCCATGAATAAAAGTATGTACGGAATATAAGACATTGCATGAGCATAACTGTGAAAGTGAGTCCGTGATGCTCCTTTGTCTTTTTATTATCCAAAAAACAAATAAAATCAAATAAAATCAAAAAGAATATTTGTTACTACTAATATTTTACTCTTTCACTTATTGTACCAAACATGAATTATTTTGATGAATGATCTTGTCACATTATTTCCATTATTGTTTAGTTTAATTTCTCGAGACTGGGGGCGGAGCTATAGTATTAGGTTCGATCGAATGGATTTAATAGTTTTTGCTTAGACTTTATATTTGTATTACAAAATTTATTGAATATGTATGAAATATTTACTTGTGGATCTAGTAACTAATTAGGCATAATGCATAAATAAACACTTGAATTTGGCCTTAATTGGCAAGTAAAAACTCCAACTTTGAGAGTGCGCATGTGGACACCTCAATTTGGTCTCTAGTGACAACTAAACACTCCAACTCGTCTTCACTATGCCTTGTGGACACTTGATGCTGACGTGACACATAAATTTTGGAGGTGTCTAGATGATCATTTTGTAAGTTGGAGTGTTCAACTGCCACAATAAACACGAATTGAGGTGTCTAGATGTGCATACTCAAAGTTGAAGTGTTTACTTGCTAGTTGAGTCCAAGTTTACATGTATGTCTATATATCATGCCTAACTAAAATGAGTTATGAGTTCGATGGCAAGTTCAGAACTCATAAACGTTAAAATCCTGATAATCCTTCTCCACATACCCGTGGCGGAGACAGAAACCTCGTCATGACATCTTATCTACACACAGTACAATATTTCGACGAAAGGGGTTCAATTGAGCATGGAAAAATAAAGAGAACAATAAGAGAAATGACATTTATTACTTAAAAACATTTCAAGAAAATGGAAACTAGTTTTACCTTTTGATTTATAGAGAAGGATAAATATACAAGTCCCTTAAACAAAATGCACAATCAATATTACAAACAAACAACTTTTGTGTATTTTGTACAAGTGACTTGTGGACATAAAAAAAAAATTGTTCATTTAATTGAAATGAGGATTTTTTTGAATCCTCCTTGAGAACATCTAATTCTAAGAATTACATAAGAAATGAACCTATAAAGCAAGATAAAACAAACCATAATGAGCAAATTCTTCCTTCTACTTTCTTCACCACCATATCCTTCTTCTTTTAGCACTTGATCACCACTAGCCAAACACATCCCAAACATGTATTGTAGGCACTTTCCAGAACCAGAAAACTCATTAATCAAGAACCCTTCAAAAGGGTACTTAAATAGTGACACATAATGCATTACAATCCAATAATTTGGTATCTCATTCTTTGAAACAAAGTAACCAGAGAACAATGCACATGATCCCATCATACCACAAACCAATGAGTTCCCTATGATGAAGTTTGGTACTAATGCACTACAACAAACAACAATTGAGTTTGCTGTGTATAGAATGAGCCAAATTAGTAACAAAAAGTGCATGAATGCCATAAACTGTTTGTTTAAACCAACCATCCAGTATAATGGGGTTGAGAAAAGCAATGCAAGAATCAACAGAAATGGCAAGTAGACAAGGCTATTTGCTATAGCATAGGATGAAACTCTATAACTCCCACAAGAAGTTTCTTTCATCAGTATTTCCCTTTCTTGCAAGAATATTGGTAATGCTTCTGTTGTACTTGACAAGAGATATGTCAATATGAATGCAAATAGGCCTACTCTTGCTTGTGCTCCAACTAAATTGTCTTCAAGATTGTAAAAAATTGATCCTAACACAAGTCCTGAGAGTAACATCTGTAGTGTCTTACAACCAAAAAGCTCCTTTGTTCTGTATATGATCTTCCAGAACCTTATTGTGAGAATCACTATCTCTTGCAAACTTGAATTTGCAAAGCCACTTGGGAATTCATGGATAGACATAGACATAGGCATAGACATAGACAAAGACTCTTCATTTATCAGTTTAGATTCTTGAAAGAGTTGCTGCAAAGTGAACTTACCTGAATTCTTGATCATGAGTGCTGATTGAGACAGCAATGTGTGGTTCTGTTTCTGGATTGTGTCAATTGATTCGATAGCGAATTCCAGGATGTTGACATGAAGGGGAAGTTGTAATCCCATTAGTATCAACCTTAAACTAAGCTGTTCAATAGTTCCATGATGCAAGATTGTACCATTAGCCAAAAGCAGGATTGAATTGAACAACTTCATGATCCTAAAACATGGCTGATGAATACTAAGAATTATCGTTCGATCACTAGTAACAGCCATGGTCTTAAGCATGTCAATGATCTGCAATGCTGAAGTACTGTCAAGTCCTGAAGTTGGCTCATCAAGAATCAAGACTCCAGGGTCATGAATTAGCTCAACTCCAATGGAAACTCTTCTCCTTTCACCACCTGAAATCCCTCGAATTCGATCATCACCAATCCTAGCACTAGCAACATGTTGTAATCCAAGTTCTTGAATCAAACACTTGACCCTTGAACTCAATTCTTTAGAAGGAAGTTTTAACCTTAGTTTTGCACTAAAACTTAAAGTTTCTTCAACTGTTAACAGAGGAAAAAGAGTGTCCTTTTGTGTAACATAGCCTGAAATCTTCTTGAACCTTGCTTTATCTATTGGTTTTTGGTTCACAAAAATGGATCCACTTTGTGGCTCAATCTTACCAGCTAAAACCTCTAAAAAACTAGACTTTCCAGCACCACTTGGACCAACAATAGCTAGAATTTCACCTGATTTTGCTCTACAACTAACATCCTTAAGTACATGCCTTATAGACTTTGGATTATGATCATTTCCCTTTTCCAATTCTTGAACTCCACTTAAACACTTGTTATGTTGTTTTCTGCTAAAAAAACTAAATGGGGTTTCTCTTTTTTGTGTATAGATAGTGTAGTTGATGCCTATTGCTTCAATTTCACAACCTTGTTTCTTCATTGAACAAGTTAAAACTAGCTAACTCACACACTCACAAATTTTGCTCTCTTTTTTTTCTAAGTTTTTGTTTGTACTTTAAACTCTTCTTGATTTCTGCATTTTGTACTATATTATGGTCATGAGATTCAACAAGTATTGGAAGTTAGTGGCTAGGAGTTGTCAAATTATAATGACCTCTAGTTTCTATAAGAGAATTTTTTGTTTGATAGTTTCACGTGAAGTTGTTTCTTTGAATATAGGTTCACGTGTCAGCATGCATGACAACCTAGAATTCCAATTCAATTGGGATTTGGGAGTATTAGTATTATTGATTAGAGAAACATACTGAAAATTGCGGTGCAGTGGTAAGTACTTCTTCGTTCTTAATCAGAGATCTTGATTTCGAGTCGTAGATATAGAGTCGCTTTCACTAGGGAGGACGAGCCTTGAGTATAGAGTCGTCTTCATTAGAGAGTATTTTATCTTCAACGTGAAACTTTCTGGCAAGAATCTGAATTTAATCAATCCCTAATACATGTATTATACACCGAGTAGAAATAAAAAAAAAACTATATCATAGAGATAATGTTGGTCTCTTTGCAACTTGCAAGTTCTTTTTGTGGCATTTGTTTGTCTTAAATTGATATGTATAACCCGTGATTCTTCCTGTTGTACAAAGTCAATTACAATAACAGTAACAATAACATATAATGTAATTCCACGAGTAAGATGTACGTAGATTTTATTTAGCTTTATGAGATAGAAAAGTTTTTTTCGATGAACCCTCAGCACAACAAAGTTAATTAAACACTTGAAATGAAATTGGAAAAGATTAGAGTATCAAAAAGTGAAGTCCTTTCATTAGAAACAAATATAGTTCTTTTATATCATAAGATAATATTCATAAAGTTGGTTGGATATATGATGCAAATTAAATACTAGTAGCATTAATTTTCTCCTTTTGACCTTGGTAATATTTGGTTGTGCAAACATCATAGCAGCCTTCCATTTTCTTTTCATCTGCAACCAAAAGAATAAATAAAAGAACAAAATTTAAGTTTAGATCCATGGTTTAAAAAATAATTAGTGGGTTTAGCATAGGCGAATCCAAGACGTGAAGTTTATGAGTTCTTATATAACAATCTCAAGTTAATATACAATAAAAAACTGGGTTCACGATCAAATATTTACAGATATTTAATCGATTTCTTAATATAAATACAACAGCTAGACAAAAGCTATTGGATTCCCGTACATCAGAGGCTAGATCTGCCACTGAACTTAGTAATAAAAACCTTTGAAGGTTGGTGTTGGAAATACCTATTGGATTGGATCACCCATAAGGAATGTTATTAGCCCGTTAGCCCATCAACTTGTCTTCTAAATTCTACCTATAACTTTTTTCACCATGATAAGTCGGCTAAGATTTACAAAGAAAACGCTCTGCATCTTCTAGAGGATATCTAGACTATAAATAAAGGAAATTCATCTGTTTCGTGGAAATTTCTGATGATCGATGACACAAAATATCCTTGATTGTTACAGATCGATCTGTTTCCGCTAAGGAGAAATTCGTATATCTCTTAATTAGTATTTATGGCCCTAATTATATTTCAAACAATGAACTTATTAAATTGAAATCTTGGATAATCTATCCTTGTAACCAGGGGCGGATCTAGTTAGGAAATGCAAAGGGATCGGACTTCATCCAAATTAATCCTTTTCACTCAAAATTAATACGGTATATATAAGATTAAAATTATACCTGTGTCGACGTTGGAGCATGACTCATAACAACTAGTGTTATGAGTCATAGCTTCATAAATCTTATGAATTGTGCATCTTTTCATACATGCATCATTGCAAAAAACAGGTTGAACAGAAATTATACATGTAAGTCTGCATAAGGCTTTGCATGATATTTTACTATCACCAATATTTGCTTCAATAACATAATTTGCTAAGATGAACAATAATATTGCAAATCCAAATACTCTTTTGAGATTTTTCATGGTTGCATATACTATATTTTTTTTATTTGATTAATTTATAACAAAGTTCAAAATGATAATGCTATTTATAAGTCAAGTTTGTTCATTCTGCATTTAATAAAGTTAATTATATTGTGTATATCTACACATATATAATCAGATTTTGCTATTATATTAATCTGTCCTTATATTCTTCCATTCCCACTTGGTCAAAGTCCAAAATGAATTAAACTTCTTTCTCTCTATTAATTCTTAGATTATTTTTTCACTAATTGTGATGTCCGTCAAGTTGACTAGTTCTACGGGATATTTATTACCTCCTCCGAATACATATCATAATTATGTATATCAAGACTTGGACATATATAAATAAATAACCTAATATATTTTCTTGCCTCCGTTGATATTTAAATTTGTGACACCATAGTAAAAACAATGTATATTATTCCAAACTAATCTTAACATGAACTCAAATTAACTCAGTCAAATAAGTTCTATTAATCCATGTTTAACAAATAATCCAAATCAATTTTATTTCTTTTAGGAATCAAGCTGGTATATTACATTATTTACAAATGGTTTTACAAAAACTCAAGATGATTAATGGTTGCTTTTAATTTTACCCCAATATTCTTCATAGGATTAATGGTTGCTCTAATTAGTTTCAATATGGTGAAAATTATTTACCTAAGGGGGCGTTTGGTTGGAAACAAGTTATCCCGGGATAATTAATTTTGAGATTAGTTATCCCGAAATTAATTATTCCACCATGTATATGGGATAACTTATCTCATCACTATGATATAAATGATGAGATAAATAATCTCGAGACTAACCAATACCTTCAATCAAACACAGGATAAATAATCCTGCATTTAATCGCGGAACTAGTATTATACCTTATACCTCACACCAAACTAACCCTGTAAAGTAAACCCCACTAGTTAATTTGTGGTGTAAATTTATATATGTTGAATTTGGTTCTTCCTAAACATTGACAAGTGTAGTTTATAGAGCACTTTACTACAGTTTACATTTATCTTTTCCAACATAAAATTAAAGTTCAAAAAAGTAATAGATTGTGAAAAAAAACAGGTGCATGCTTTGCTGTCCTAAGGAACCAAACTTTGGTATTCTTTTGAGAAACACACACACATACACATCAAACTTTAATCTTCAATCACTATATATGAGTTTTAAATCAGAACAAGACATATATGCATATAGGTGGAAGGAAAAGCTTGCAAAGATATATAGCCATCAATTCATTATTTTAATTTGTTGGTAAAGATAATGTATGTACTACTATCAAATAATATAATGTTGGAGGAAGGCATGGTCAAGTGTGATAGTGATTTCATGCTGATAATATATATGCATGTTTATACATTAATGCAACAAGTTATATTTGGAAATGGAAAAGATTTTGTTGAAAGTGTTGCCTCATCAATCAATCGCTGCAATACGTGAATTCAAATTTAGTTGAGCTCAATAGAATGTTGCAATACGTGAATTCAAATTTAGTTGAGCTCAATAGGATGTTCAATTTGTTTTGTTATTTATCTATAATACTTGACTTTTATCTCCATTTGCAATGTGGAACTTGTCTAATTATTACTTGTGCTAATAAAATCTTACATTGATAGTTGATGATTAGAACAAGAAGCAACATGTAATGTGTAGGATATTCTTAATGGCGTGTGACATTTTAGAAAAAATAGTCGAATTTGGTCACAAAATGAAGAGTATGACACATGTAAAGAATATCTTTAGGCTAACTTAGACCAACAATTAATATTAAAGTTAATGAATCGATGAGAGAAGCTAAGCATGGAGATAGCAGAGTGCTCGATTTACTGTCTCTACCCACAGTTACAAAGAAGTCGACATGTGAGCTTTGGTGGCTAATACTCGAATAATATGGATGACACATACGTACGCACGATTAATCTCCAAATAAGCCTATGAATCTTGGACCTTGGTAATGGGCTAGTTGAATATTTCATTTATCTAATATGTTCAAACACTTAAAATTAACTTTGAGACGTTGTTAGTTGCTTTCTATTTTTCATGATGATTGATGTTTCCCCTTACAAGGACTTGTGGACTATTCCAAAAATTGAGAAGACAATAAAGAAAGAAAACAACTTATAATCATAACTCAATTTCATGCTTTCCTTTTCAAAACAACATTTGTTTACGTGTGTCTATTTGTGTTTGCACACGTAAAACACTAGTTTCTACTTTTGTTAAACTTTCATCATCATCCACTTAGTTTCATTAATTTAATTCCACTAATTAAGCTAATCACCGTACGATACCACTAAAACATAATGCAAATATCGATGAAAAAATCAACGGACAAAATCGATTAAAAAAACCGACGGAGAACCAATATATCCGTCGATTTTTGTTTTTTTTAATAGAATACGACGAATGTAATCCACCGTACTGCAAAAAGCGATGAAGCAAAATACGACGAACGTAACTATATCAATTTTTTGTCTCTTTTAGCCAAAAAACTGTCACTTTTGATCATTGATTTTTGACAAATTTTTAGTAGTGATACTTATCCTAATAGAATTCTTTCCATCTTTTTTTAGTTTTAAAAGAGAATTAAATGAAAAAAACAACACGTAAAGATGTTTTAATTTGTATAAGTGAAGTTACTTCAAATTAAAGTGACAAAATTTATCCACTTTTTGCAAAAATATAAAGATTACCAGCCACCTGTGAACTCTCAAGAAACGTTATCCACTTCCCTATTTTTCATTTCTTATCGACATGTATATACCCTAAACTTTAATAGTGGTTGAGCTTCGACTTTTCATCGAGAGATTCAAAATATAAAGAAGTAAACACGCAAAAATAATTAAAGAAATTTTAATATATGTATAAATATCTGTATAGAATATATCCATATATATATGATTTTAAGAAAAAAAGAAAATTCGAATGAACCCCTTTATTCCCTAGCTTCGCGTCTGACCTAGTACACTACGGGATCCATGGATATCCAAATTTTGTTATTAGATATAGATCGTGATATTCACTGTATGGACTGCTTTGGACGATTTTTCTTGAGCCGAGAATCTATTAGAAATAATCTCTTACCTTTATTTGAAGTAGACGTAAAGTCTGTATACACTCTACTTTTCTCCATTTTAGACTCTGCTTTGTGAGATTAATATACTGAATATGTTGTTATTATTATTTTATAATCATGATATTCACCATTAGGATCCATGGATTTCCAAATAATTTTGTAATTAGATATGTAGAGATCATGATACCATTATCACATGTATATATGTATTTAAAATTGACAAGATCTCCAAAAGATATACAACAAGATATATACTTCCTATGTCAACAAGTAGAACAATGTATACATGAAGACTAAATTCATCTTATAATAGAGTATTAATTAATTAGAAGAGCAGCCTTTGAAAACTTAAAATTTGTTTCATCACTTGAGCACACATTCTTCATTTCTAATCAACACCATTTAATTTCATAGTCCATTACATATATTAATTTTAAATTATGATATTCTTCATAGGAAATTAGAACACAAAATATCTAAAAAGAGCTTACGTTATATAAATCGCTAATTTGAGAAATTTCTACACCATCATATCACATCTACTTATTATTCGTAGCAAGTAACCTATTACAAGTTTCATATTTTAAAGAAACTTACTTATAAATATGAATAACCACAACCTCCTTAGCTTACATTGACAATATATATAACTTAAATTCCCGTAAAAATAACACAATAAGAAATATATTAATAGAGGTAAAGTAGTGTGGGGTCTATGTAACTATATATATTTCTTCATCTATAAAAAGAAAACAACAACATTCGTCAACTTTTCTTTAATTATATATATCATCAACTCCCAAACTAAACCCTAATTAAAAGAGAACCTACATATATAACTAGCAAGAAGAAGAAGAAGAAGCTATATATAATATAGTTGCTCATATATATATTTTTTAATTTTAATATGATGGAAGATCAAAGGGTTGTGGATCTTCCACCAGGATTTAGTTTTGATCCAACGGATGAAGAGCTAGTTATGTATTATTTGAAAAGTAAAATAGCTGCTAATTTGCCCTTCAATATTCCTGTTCTTGATTTTACTTCTTCTCATCCTTGGGAACTCAATGGTACGTATCTATGTTAATTAATTTCTTCATATTTTATTTAATTAGTATTTGTATTTTCGATTTGCCCTTAATTAAAATGATGATTAACTTCTTGGATTAGCGAGCTATAGCTTAATTACCTTTAATTAGACTCGTTTCCCAAGAAGAAATTATCTTTTTTGGAGCTTGAGTCGACCTATTTTTTGATTGATTTTTTGGAGTGTACTTTAGAAGACGGGGAGACTTGGAGTAACGGGTGAATAGGCGGAATCGCCCCCCCCCCCCCCCGAACCATCCTGGGAAGAGTAAGGAAGGAGAAGGGAACGGGAGTTTCTCGCCTCTTGTTGTCATGTCATCAGGAGGTTACGAGTTCAAGTCGTAGAAACAGTTTAATTTTAGTGTAGCGGGCTGTCTTTTAATGTACTCTAAACTAATTTTTTTTCTTCTTATATCCGATAAATAAGATCAAGATTATTTTTTCTTCGAGTGAAGTGTATATTTTTTGAAGGGGAATCTTGAAGTAACTGGTAAAATTATTATCATGTGACCAGGAGATCACGGGTTTGAGTTGTGAAAACAACCTCTTGCAGAAATATAGGGTAATGGTGGAGCTAGAAAGTGAACCCCTGTTGATGAAAAATTATAGTACTATTTATACATGGTTAAAATTATTTCTTACGTATATATAGTTGATGTTGAACCCCCTTTGACCTCTTCCTGTGTTTACTTTTTATATTTTGAACCCCCTTTTAATAAAAATTCTAGCTCCGCTATTATTTATGGTCCAACCCTTCTCGAAACTCACAGATAGCGAGAGCTTAGTACGCTGAACTGCGATCGTATTATTGATTCACCCCACTAATTAAGTTCCTAGAGGATCAATCAAAAATTAGGATGGACAAGTAATAGACATGAAAGAAACTATAAATACATTCTCTTTAATAACGTGTATATATATATCATAATTCTATCTCTCTCTTTGGCTTCTTTCTACAAATTAAATCACAAACTATATAGTATTATATTCTTGTGGAAAAATCAAATTTATTGTTGAAATTTGAATTTCGTTGCTTTGAAATTAAATCACAAACTATATCAAAGTGGAGTTTAATTTAATTATTTCTTCTCCATATTATGCAAAGTTTTTCTAACATTGTTTTTTCATATGTTTGTTTGATTAATAGAAAGGGCTTTGTGGAGCAAAAACCAGTGGTATTTTTTCAGCCAAGTGAAGGAAAATAATAGAGCTACAGATAGTGGATATTGGAAGGAACTAAATATGAATGAGCCAATTATACTCAAAAAGAATTGTGGAGATCAAAAAATAATAGGGACAAAGAAGTACTTTGTGTACTATATTATTAATATTCATGAACAAGTACAAACTAATTGGATTATGGAAGAATTTCACCTCTCTAATTCCTTCAACAAGAGAGAAAATGAGAAGCTATTTGTAAGTAAATATTACTCTTCCTTCTTATCTCATACTTATAAGTTATAACTTTATTCAAATTTATTCAAATTCTCTAAAAAAAAAAAAAATTGATCAAGTTACGATCTATGTTGCTTGCACTCTTCAAGATCCTCTTAGCTGCGTGTCGGATCCTTCAAAAACAGTATATTTTTTGAGAATCTGACACATATACAGCAATTAACAGTACTTTTGAAGAGTCCGAACAACATATATATATAGATTGTAACTTGATTTTTTGTTTAACCGATTGTAATATGTTATATATATGTTTGCATCCTATACTCCAATATAATTTGATAGTGTAAAAATTAATTAAAATTTCATATCAAATGTTGAAAGTTACTTACATTTTCAAAAATTTAATGAAGAATGTCAAAATTTCACTTAGCTTAATTAATGTCGAATTTATTTAACCAGTCTGTAATGTTAATTTAACATCGATTTTAGAAAATTTAAAAATGGAAAAAATTAAAAGTTTTATTTATACACCTCTCTTGAAATTCATGAATTTTTCACCTTGCATTTTGATTTTATTTTATTTTTCAAATTTATATTTTTTTTATATATATATATATATATTTTCAGGAATGGGTTGTATGTAGAGTACATGAATCTAAGAAGGATTCTGAAGGGATAAATTGTGATGATAATAATGATGAAGTTGAACTCTCAGCTTTGGATCAAGTCTTTTTATCATTGGATGATGATCAAGAACAAGACGAAATCACTTTTCCATATTAATTATCGGGACAGTTCGATACACTGAACTTTTGTTATGCGTTGAATTCGAAAAAAAATCCAACCACAAAGGTTTGTTAGAAGCTAAGTAATATTACTATTAATACATATGGTGTGCACATATATATATGGTCTCTCATATAAAAATATACTTTAAAGTAAATATGTGTAGATATATAAATGTAATAGTTTAACATATGATATACATATGGTCTTTCATATAATTATACTTTGAGTACATATTTGTATGTACGTTTATGTATTATCATGGCGTCTACTTTGAGTACATGAATATTTGTACGTACATTTACGTAATATCATTCTCGTATAATTATACGTTGTGTACATCGATTTTGAATATTTTTCTTAATTAGACCATATGAGAAACAATTAAAATCCATTATTGACATGAGCTAGCTAAGAAAAAATTAACCAATATGAATTTTACCCAAAATTGCATGTGGGGTTTTATGAGGAACGATTATAATTAATTTTCCTATGTTATGGAAGGTGTTTTTCGCAAAATTTAAATTTATCGAATCAATAAATTTTCGAACAAAAAAATGAAACAGGACTCTGGAAAATATATAAGTATCAGATTTTGTGAATTTTAAAATTTGGCCATGGATGAGAAAAAATTATAAATCTTAATTAGCAAGACTTTGTTCACATGGACATCTGTAATTCATTGTGACTATAATAATAAAATAATTAATTATATATACATTAAATCATTCATCAAACGAACCTAATCATCAATTCCTATTCGAGATTAACTCAAATTATATTTTGTGTAATTAATTAAGCTGAGTATCAAAATCAAAATGTATTCTTTTAATCGTAAATCTCTTTAAATTGACAATTTAAACATATTAATTGGTTGGTTATTTAGTAAAAATAGTACTTAACTAACCTATAGCAACAAGTTATATTATACTAGTAATGTTAAAAAATTATATATATTATTCATGTATATAACTTAAATCTACTTCTCTTTCTCTTGACTCTTATTAAAAATTTATGAAATTATAGCATATTAAAAGTTTTTTAAAAATGAAATTTGTATTTTTGTGACCATTGACTAAAAAAAATGAAAAAGTGGAGAGGCATAACTAGAAAACAAGTAATTGCCACGATCTACTTCTTATCCATGTGGATTATTTTTTTAGTAATAAATTAATAATACTTCCATTAATAATTTTAATTTCATTTTGCTCCCTAAACAAAGGACTTATGATTCTTTTAGACCCTTTTGTTATATTTACATTGATACTTAACTCCTCTAAGATTACTTCAATATAAACATAACCCAATCATATGATTATTTCAATGTAGAGACCTTAAATCCATTAATTATTACTTTATTTTTATTGTTTTGTATCTCGCATCTGACCAATACAACGAATAGTTGCAATTAAAATTACAAAAAATACTCATTTTTCTCTTGTATATGCTACTCGTCAAGCAGAGGTAAACTACATGCTGAAGTAGAACTTGAGACCGAAATTGGAAAAAGAGATTCTAGTTCTTTTAAGTTATAGGGTTCTAAAACTAATAATTTGTACACATTAGATAGATTTCTTGAAACAAATACAGAGTTTGAACCAAAATTACTCGATTCGGCCGAATAACCTATCTCAACGGCTAGGTCCGCCCCCCACCTTCCCGACTCTACTGAACTTGTAAGCAAACTTGTAGCTCCGCCCCTGACCCCAAAGGTCAAACGGGGTTAAATATGATCATAAGAATTAGTTGAGGAGGGAAAGTGTAGTTTCTTTCAAACTTGAAAGGGTGCAAATTGAAATGAGGTCAATAATAAAAAATTTGTCATATTATAGAAATGATCCATATCCTTTATTTTCAAGAAAATCCAAATCCCACATGATCTCTCCAACAATGCAGCTCTTTGTTTTCCTTACGTTAAAACCTCTCTGTTGACATTTTCATTTCTTCCAAAACTCCATTAAAAAGTTTCCCTTTTTTTATCACACAAAAAACAAAGGCAAAATGGCTGCTATGTTCTTCTCAAAATCAAGAAAATTGATTAATTTGAAACCCAAGATTGGATTTTTATCTTGTGTTTATCATCATCATACACTTATATCATCAAATCTGAGAACCCCATTTGGAATTCTTGGTTTAAATCATCCCCATTTTGCCTCTTTTCGTTTTGAATCAACCAAAGCTCAAATACAGTTGAATCCCATGCAGAGCATTGATAATGATTCCCAGGTTTGGTGTTTTTTTTCCTAATGTACATATTTTACTTGCTTAAAGTTTCTTTCTTTAGTACTGCTCTTTTACTATCTGCTGATTCTTGTACTTCCATTACTATATGTTGTTTTTGTTGAGCCGAGGGTCTATCGGAGACAACATGTCTACGAACCTCTGAGAGGTAGGGGTATCGTTTGCGTATACTTTACCTTCTCTACACCCTACTTTGTGGGTTTACACTGGGTATGTTGTTGTTGTAAAGTTTCTTTCTTTAACTTTGATTGATCATCTCTGGGCTATTCTCTGCTTTAAAAGCTTAATTATTTACTTATTTTTTGTCTTCAACATGCCCCTTCATGTGCAGGCCTAATACTTTTTATTGGTAATATAATAAGTGAAGGGAAACCTTGGAGTTTACCTTTGTCATGTGACCAAGAGGTCACGGGTTCAAGCCGTGGAAACAGTCTCTTGCAAAAATGCAGGGTAAGGCTGCTTACAATAGACCCTTATGGTCCGTCCCTTCCCCAAACCCTGTGCATAGCGGGAGCTTTAGATTCGAAGTTCGCACCTTACGTTTTGTCATTAGCTTGAAGGTACCTTGTTTGGGATCTTTTCGTGTTGTTATTGGTGTTGTGGGAGTAAATCTAACTGAAAAATCTGGCTGCTGGAGGTTCAGTTTAACACTCAAATCTTTTATTTCTACTAATGGTAAAGTATAATTAAGGTTTGTTATGGTGCTAGCTGTGATGGTTTATCTTGAAAGAAAAAAAAAGTGACTGTTTTGGAATTATTTTTTCATCTGAAAAGAGTTTTTTGGATAACTGTTGCACCTAACCTCAAGAAAATGGAAAAAACGTGTTTGGTACAAGTCTTTGTCTGAATGATAAAAGTATATAGTATCCACTTTCAGAAATATATCAGAAGTGTGTCCCTTCACATTTAGCTCCTTTTTTAAAAAAGAAACAAAACATGATGTCCCTTCGACTAATTTTACGAGGTACGAACTGCCTCCCACTAGTGCAAGTATTGAATAACCTGTCCACCGAGGCTTAAACAGATGGAAAGAAATCACCTAGTGTTTTTCCTCCGCTAGAATTTGAACCTTAGACTTCATGGTTCTGAAGCAACTAAGTCTCACATGTATATGAGTCCTCTATAGGTGTTAACAAGTGCAGGAAGAAAAATAGGATTTTTACCAGTTATTTTGCAAGTTTCAGCATATATTCTTCTTTGAGTATGCATGATCATAAACTTTCCTCTTGATGTTAGGTCCTGAATTTCCCTGGAGGCAAGGTCAAATTCACCTCACATTTGAACTTTATTCCTGAATCAAGGGAGGAGAGAGTACACTGCTACCGGGTCCTTGACGACGATGGTTACCCAATCACTAGCAATTTCGCACAGGTAATCTAAATAGACATTTAGCTGTTGATGCATGTATCAGGGTAGGTTGCCTACATTGCATCCTTCCTCGAACCCATCATAAATGTGGGATGCTTCGTACACCGGGCTACCCATTTAATCTAAGAGCCTGTTTGGATTGACTTATTTTAAGCTGCTTTTTTTAAGTTGGAAATCCCAGCTTTTAGCTTTTAGCTTTTTTTTGCTATTTTGACCTAAAATTAAGTGTGCAGAAACACTTTTTTACCTTACCCAAACACTATAAAACAGCTTAAAAGCTATTTTAACTTAAAAAGCACTTAAAATAAGCCAATCCAAACGGGCTCTAAATAGACATTTAATCAGCTTAAACTTTGCATCAAGATTCAACAGATGAATGTTTATATCTTATCATTGGGCATTCATCTTGGTCAGATTGAGAAGGAAGTTGCGTTGAAAATGTATACTGATATGGTCACACTTCAAACAATGGATACTATCTTTTATGAAGCACAACGACAAGGAAGAATATCTTTCTATCTTACCACACTTGGAGAAGAAGCTATCAACATTGCATCAGCTGCTGCACTTAAGATGGACGATTTCATCTTTCCACAGGTTAGTCGTTCACATAAACTTGCTTCTAATCTGCAAAAAGTCACAATTTATTGAACTAAAGATATAAATTGGGATAGGAAATATATGAAAAGCTGTACTTTCCCAAGGCATGGCTCCCCAATCGACCTTCTTCCCAACGAAATAATGTCATTTAGTGAAAACAGAAGGAACATGAGTATTGTCTTTGGTCGCTATGTGTTATCAAATGTTGAATTAAAGCTAACACAAACAAGACTGTTGAATCATCCAAAAGGAAATGTGTTGACTATTCAGTTCCGTTGAGTGAGCGGGGAGGTATTTTGACTCATTTCAACAAATTACACAAGTCCTGAACCAGCTGCATCGCTGCCAATCTTCTATACATTGACAGAGCTGGATACAGTGCCCTCTCTACTTTCGGTTCAAGAAGAACGAAACATGTCATTTTTCTCTGATGTGCACCATGTCCAATTGAGTTTCTTTGAAATTACTTGAATCTAGTATTAAGTATCCATTTATTAACATTCTAGCTTTCTTCTTCTAGTATAAATCCTCAAGCTTCTTTTCTCCAGCATTAGTGGAAGTCTATGCAAAGCAAAAAAACGATTTTGCTTAGCGAATTAGTCAAGATTATTTGTTTCAGCCTAACGGTGATTAGCAAATTCTACAGAATTTCTTGTCCAATGATTTGCCAAGTGATGTCAACGCTATTCTTTTTTGTCGTTGCAGTATAGGGAGCCCGGAGTTCTATTATGGAGAGGGTTTACCATTCAAGAATTTGCCAATCAGCTGTTTGGAAACAAACACGATAATGGAAAAGGCAGGCAGATGCCTATCCATTATGGATCTAATAAGCACAATTATATTACTGTTGCATCAACAGTAGCGTAAGATACTCATGCTTTTGTACTGATACTTCTATTTTGATATTTCCAAACATCTTTCCTAAGCATTATATGATGTAAATAATTGATGAATAGAAGTGCTTATTTTGCTTCAGTACTCAGCTTCCACATGCTGCTGGTGCTGCCTACGCTCTGAAGATGGACGCAAAAAATGCATGTACAATTGTATATTTTGGAGATGGAGGCTCTAGTACGGTATATGTTTCAACTAACTTGTGGACTTTTTAACAAATTCATCGAACGAGGTTCCTCAAACCTCAATCATACTCAGATTTTGACAGTGTGTGTGTTATGATTTTGTTGTTGTTCTTCCTGTTAAATTCATTGATTTCATCTCAGGGAGATTTTCATGCTGCTCTGAACTTTGCCGCGGTGTTAGATGCACCAGTTATCTTTTTCTGCCGGAACAATGGTTTTGCAATAAGCACGCCTGTTAGTGACCAATTTCGAAGTAGGTGCCTCTCTTAGCTGCTCAATATTTGCTGCTACTGTAATGTAGTTGGCTACTGATGAAGACTCTTTTCTATTTATGGTTACTTAGGTGATGGTGTTGTTACCAAAGGGCAGGGCTATGGAATTCGTAGTATTCGTGTGGATGGTAATGATGCTCTTGCTGTGTTCACCGCTGTCCATGAAGCACGAAAAATGGCTGTTAATGAACATAAACCTGTTCTAGTTGAGGTAAATTGCACACTTGATTGGGGTCGAGGCTTAGTAGACAACGTGAATCATCCGTCTTTTTTTGTTTTTAAGTGCTTCTTTTATCTTCAACAGGCTCTTACTTATAGAGCAGGACATCATTCAACCTCGGATGACTCGACCAAATATCGTCCAGCTAGTGAAATCGAATGGTGGAGAACAGCAAGAGACCCTGTAAGTAGATTTAAGAAATGGATTGAAAGAGAAGGCTGGTTGAACTCTCAGGTTGAATCTGAACTTCGCAGTAATATCAGGAAACAGGTAAATTCTGCTCGTTGTTGCATGTTATAGCTTTCTAGAGCAGAAATCTAACGAAGTATTTCTAGAGTAGATAACTTATAGTGCTAGGAAAACTAAGTTGTTATAATAGACTGAGACGGACTTAAATGGAGCAACATGGACCAGTAAGAATTTCATCTAGCCGACTCCAACTGTTGGTTTTCTGAACTCGCTTTCAAATGTTGTGCAACAGGTATTGCAAGCCATTCAAGTTGCAGAAAAAACAGAGAAGCCCCCTATTAAGGATGCATTTACAGATGTATATGATGTTTCTCCGGCCAACCTCCAAGAGCAGGAAACATTTATTCGCGAAACAATCAGAAGACATCCACAGGATTATCCTACTGATGTTCCTTTCTAGTTGATATTAACTGAATTAATGTAACTAGCAAAGTTGTCTCAGAAGGAAAATACTAATTGGTTATCAACGTCTTCGATCTGTACAATCTTGTCCCCAGAGTCCGATTTGCTATTTAACGTGTGACACTCGTTTTTTAATGGTCTTCCAGCATCAACCAGCATTGCAATAAGGACAAGATCCTGATATACTTGAATGACAAAACTGGAATTATCATAAAACACATAACAAGAGAACTACATAATGTTATCAAAGTTGAGGTGACATAACAATCAAAGGGCTACAGTAACATCACAAATGTGAAACAGGAGAAGAACATGAACAGGTGAAAATGAGCAGCTGCAAGTACCATTCTGGGCACTACACTAAGATAGCTGCATTTTATTGTTATTGGTTTGATCATCATAAAGACGAAGCTTTCTCATTCAAAGACTCTTTAACAGCCTTAAGGAGAGCAGGCATCAGCTTTTGGTTGGTAACGATAATGCCTTCATGTAAATCAAGGTATCTTCCCTTGGAGAAGTCCAAGGGATTTCCTGCAGCATCAGAGACTACCCCTCCAGCTTCTGCAAATTAGATGACAAATATCTTATGAGTAACAAAAGATGCTAGCTTAACCATTCAAAGGAGGCCTAGAATGATATAAAACACGACGCATAGCAATATATTTCAACCCCTTTGGTCTATCAGATCTTGCATCTAAACGTTAAACCTGTCTCCAACCAATAAATCTGATGCACTTAAAGCCCATATAAAGCAGCTAAATTTTTATAAGATTTTCTAAATTTAGCACATCCAAAGAAGCTCAATTGTATGAGAGTTTGCAGTTCGAAAATTTGCTCAACAATGATGAGTGTTGCCAAGGGAGCAAATTGCTTAAAAGGAATTTGAGCATCCATCTAATAATTCTGTGTACAGCATCTCCAAGGGGTGTGATAGATAGATCGAAGATATCTTTGTGTCATTAACTTTAAATGAAACATCAATCATATAGCTGATAAGAGCTTTATGCCCAGATACAGAAAAAAGAACATAGCTTTCTAGTGCTCAATGGCATGGACTTACACATTGGGAGTTTAGCTTGAATTAGGAGATACTTTTCAAGGGTTGATCGACTACTTAATGAAGTTCGAGAGGAACCTGGATAAAATGGAGTCCTCAAGTGGCGCAGTATTCATAGGCAAGGAAGGCCAAGAGTAAGCATGGAAACTGATGAAAAGAGCAGGAGAAAGTGGTAGAGTAACATAAAGTGGACAAGGGGATTCAAACTATACAGTGAGATCTGCCAATAAAAGGGTGACCTGATCTCTCATGTGAACAATGAGTTGGAACTTTGAGAGGGAGACTCTTAACCTGAACTCTCGAGCAAGGGGCAGAAAGTTGCTTTTATGCTTGACACCCTTGTAATGTTGTTGGGGACCTCTAGTGAATTGTATAGAATTGCTGTTAGAATATTGTGTTTTTCTAGATCAGCCATCTCTTGGGGTTCAAGGTTCTCTCTTCTTCGGTTGAGGGTACTAATACTATAACTTCTTGTTATCATAAAGTTCCAGCAGTTGCAAATGAAATTCCTTATGCTCAGCTCTTCGTTAAAATCATAGATTCTCTGAGCAAGAATACTGATGAGAAATGATGATCTGAGTGAAGCAAAAGGGAAATGTTAATTTAGAAAGCAGAAAACATATTATGGACCTGCAACAACAAGATATCCCGCCGCATGATCCCATATCTTCTCGCGGTAGCCTTTATGAGGAAACCGCAGATATATTGCTCCATCTCCACGGGACAAAGCACCATACTTTGCCTGGCTGTCTATTCGAACTGGTGGCGCTCTGACACCAAGTTTCTGTTTATAGAAGAAGAATAGGAACCTCATTCACATATGCATTAAGATGGAATAAGAGAAGCCATGCATATTAAGAGAAAACGGAAAAAAAAAACGTTGAAAGAGAACTCATACCTTTGCTATTAAGCTAGATAGGCCGTGCAAAGAATGTGCTGCTTCAAAAGATTCAAAAAAAGATGCCTCTTCAGGGTTGTCTAAATCAGTTACATGCACCTGAAGGCAGTAGACCAACCTATCAGCTGATTAGAAATACAAAATTTGAAGTTGTTAGTGAAAATTACGAAATACTCAGAACATGAACCTTTATTGGCGTGGAGCCATCAAGAGACTGCATATAAGTTCCAGAACCAACTTGGGCATAAAAAAGGCAACCAACTTTTTCTTGATCATCCTGTGGATTGTGGGAGGCAAGAGAAGATAATGGAAGATTCGGACAGGCTAGGACGCCCAAAACCACCTTCCCTTCATCTAGCAATCCCAATGCAATTGCATATTGGTCTCCCCTCACAAACCTGAAGAAAGATTAAGACCTTTTGAGAAACTCATAAATATGATTTGTAAGCACTTTCCTGAAATCAAAGAAGCAAAAGTTACGAAGTAGACATAGTAAAAAATCAAACATGTGAGATAGAAACAAGAAGGTGGCATATCCCAGAAAATTGTTGAGTTTGACGGTAAGCGGTAACAGCAAAATTTCACTGGGTAGTTTAAACATGGTTCGGCAATATCAAATGTACAAGCAACAGAAATCATGGAAGGGTGAGGGGAGAAGGAGAGCTACCACAAACTTAATTCACATTTTGGCCTATGGTGTCAGCCTGTTTTAAGATAATTTACCAATTATAATGAGGTTAACCAGTCATATCAGGAAATATACAATTTAACCTGATTTACCAAATATATAATTCTTTCTATTTATCTCGCAAAGACTGACATGAAAAATCTTATTTCCACTCACCCTTTAGTACCGTCAATAGGATCCAACACCCAATGCTGACCAGAAGGACCCCCTTCAGATCTACCACTGTCAATGGCAGCAAGCACATCTTCTTCAGATAATGGAGCATTACCATATGTTCCATCACTAGCAAGTGTTTCATTGACAAGCTTCATGATACGCTGTAATGTTTCTTTTCCCTCTTCTTTACGAAGGTCTCCAGAGTCCTACAGAAACTTAGATTTTAGAACTCCCATCCTTTAGTTTGATGCAAAGAACATACATTTTCCACTGAAATGGGGAAATGAATATACAGAGATAAATAACAAACTGCAAAGCAGAAATGATTTAAGAGAATAGGAAACAACACATAAAACAGAGGCAGACTGGTAAGGACAACGACAAGAATTTTCCTAAGATGTCAAACCCAGTAAACTTTGCTTTGCTATGAGCTCTCTGGGATTTTCCTTTAAGAAATCATCAGCTATTAGGAGTACAGAAGCTCATCAAATCAAACGTATTAGCTGGTTATGTTTCAAGGGAAATGGAGGAGAGGATAAGTTAAAAAGGGTGAGCCTTTCAATTGCTTTAATTTCATGAAATGTTAAAAGATGATACTATGAGGTCCATGACCATCTTTCCGCTATTCACTCATATTGTGCCCCAGGAAGAATATGCAGAACTCCATACATCAGTCATCACTTGGGTTGAGGCCGTTAAGCCCAGAATAAATTGGACTAGTTGAGCTCCTGAGGTGTTGTGTGTCATTTCTAACCATGAAGATGCTACGAAGAATCCCAAGATAAGGTATCTAGAATACGTCCCTTTATTAGCTGAAGAATTGTTAACACTTTTTGTTACTTTCTGCCTTCTTTTCCTTCAAAATTAATACTTTGCCTCGAATTAGATTAGCTATGCACAAATCGTTCTTTGTTGAAAATGTGCAAATTTTCAGAAAATCTTTCCAAGGTTTCATTTGAACGCTATCTTAATGAATAAACACCGAAGATAAACGCAACATGGACTTAACAGCTAAGAGTTCAAACATTACCTCCTCAGCCACTAATGAAAATGAAGCAGGACCCAACTCTTTCTGCAAAACAACGCTAACCACGGCCTGTGAGCCTGATAATCAAATGTAAGTCATTTTCAGAAGGAGAGAATACAAGGCAAGGCTCCGCAACATGATAACAAACATAAAATGTATATTTGGTTCAGAACATCAGTTTCTTAAATGCAGCTATGAGAAGCATCTTGCTCCATGAGAGACATCTTTGTTCTCACTTTTGAAATCTTTATTAGCATGGAAGCATGTAATATTAATATACCATAATCAGCCACCGTCACAGGAGATTTGTCAGACTTTGATTGAACATCTGCTTGCAACAGTGCTTTTTGGACTTTCTGCAGAAAATAGAGAAGATGTTAGCTGAACTACATAAAGAAATTTCCAAGTTGAATATGCCAAAATAAATCAATCCGGTTCAAACATAATATCAATGAAATAGACACCTTCTAGTGCAAGAGTGAATGCCACGAACAAGTCCCCCCAACGCAAAGAAATTACAAAAAGCATGAAAGCCTTTTGGAGGCATTGAAAGGCGAAAGCTAGTAAATTGTACATTTAGAAAGGCTTCATGATAGGCAATGATCTGGTAGTAGTTCAAAGACTTAAAGGGCTATAATGTGAATATCAAAGGCTGTTTCTTTTATGCAGATTTGGTAAGAAGAAGAGGAAATTTAACAGAGAACATAATAAACCATTTTAGGTCCATCTGCAGCATACCCTTGAGGAAAGATCTTTATTACTTAACTCTAATGAATTAGAAGGATTCCCACTGGGACCTATTCCCTTTCCACTCTAATGAATTAGAAGGATTCCCACTGGGACCTATTCCCTTTCCTAAAACTAATTCAAACCAACTAGAAAAATGAGCCGCTCAAATTTCGAACCGTTCATTAGACCTGTTAAAAGAATGAATCCACCCTTTTCTAGCATATTGTCATCTTAGATGCAAAATCTCCTTGCTGCAAAAGACATTCAAGGAAAACAGAATGAAAAAGAAACAGCAAATCTAATGTAAAAGACTCCAAATCCACTAAGTTAATTTCCAAATAGCACCATTGACCTCAAAATAGATCAAGTTTAGTGCTTCCCAATTGCAAGCACTTCTATCAGACATTTTATAAAATTCAAAGGCTGCTTCTTTAATGTCCTATTTTAGTCCGACTTTAACAAGGCAAATCCCAAAATCTAATGCTTGGGAAGTAGAATCTTGCAGAAACAAAAAAGAAACAGCATATCTAATGTAAAAGACTCCAGATAGCTCCATTGACCTCAAAATAGATCAAGTTTAGTACTTTCACATTGCAAGCACTTCTATCGGACATTTTATAAAATTCAAAAGGCTGCTTCTTTAATGTCTGATTTTAGTATATGGAGTATTTCCACATTCAATTCAAATGAACTTTTACATGACACCCCAAAAAATATGATGTACTAGAAACACACAGAGAGACACCCTCCCTCTTCCCAATTCTAATACAAAGAAAGAAGCTTTTCACTTTCTTGAAGATAAACAAAAGCCTGTTCACCTCCCTCACCATCCGATATATTCATTGCCAGAACTCTCAATCTCTTAGGTATGCAACTAATGACCTAAGATGTAAAACAAAATATTGATAATAATCTCGTGAAGACAACTATCCAGCATATATTTTGAGCTCCCAAATTGTCTAAAACTCCATGTTTCATACTACCACATCAAGGGTTATAAAAGTAAGAACAACTCACCCCTTTAATAGATAAAGGGCATATTTATCAGAAAGAAAGATAGGAGCTTTCTCCACTCCACAATTACAATTCACACAAATTTAAACACAACCATCAAATCAAACCATATCAAGGGTAATAAAAGCAAGAACAACTCATCCCTTTTACAGATAAAAGGGCATATTTATCAGAAAGATAGGAGCTTTCACCATTCTACAATTACAATTCAAACGACCATCAAATCAAACCATATCAAGGGTAATAAAAGAAAGAACAACTCAACCCTTTTATAGATAAAGGGCATATTTATCATAAAGATAGAAACTTTCTCCATTCCACAATTACAATTCACACAAATTTAAACACAACCATCAAATCAGGGTAATAAAAGCAAGAAGAACTCATCCCTTTTACAGATAAAGGGCATATTTATCAGAAAGATAGGAACTTTCTCCATTCCACAATTACAATTCACACAAATCAAAACACAACAAACAACAACAACATACGCAGTGAAATCCTACAAAGTGGGGTCTAGGGAGGGTAGAGTGTACGCAGACCTTACCACTATCTCTTGGAGGTAGAGAGGCTATTTTCGAAAGACCCTCGGCAACAAAATTTAAACACAAACATCAAAAAACAAGCTGAAATAATGAGCAAAGATTACTTGACAAAGTCGAGCAGCAAGAGAGGCAGCATTCTTGGCAGCATCAAGTTCTTTATCATACGACATTGAAACAGCTGCAAGTGTTGATTTAGATGCTTTGAGAGTGACACAAAGAGAAAAGGACAAAAGGGGTTTTGTATTTTTTATTAAAAATGAGCTCAATGGCAGGGTTTTTCTTGTCAATGAATTTATAGTAACAGATGATAATGTGAAAGTAGCCATTTCCATTCTTGGAGTTGGTGGCAAAATGGGGTTTATTTGCTTTGGTCAGTGTGTAAATTTATTAAAATAAAAATTGGAAATATACAAAACTCCACTTATTTCTTGTAAAGAAAAATATTGTCAGAGATTTAAGCCGAGAAAACAATCTCTCGTAAAAATGCAATATAAGGCGATATGCAATAGACCCTTGTGATTCATCCATTTCCTGAACGCAAACATAATGAAAAATTTAGTGCATTCAACTATCCTTTTTTTTTAATAAAATGAAAATGTTAACACAAAGTATTAACCACTCAATCGTCATTCTGAAAGTCAATCTTTTCCTAAAGATTTTTTAGTCTCAAAATTTTGAATTTTTGCAAAAACTGAAAATGTAGCTAGATTGTGACATAAATTTTAAAAATTTGTCTTCAATTATTAAGTTTAGCGATGAAAATTTGGTCAGGTTTTGAAAATCTAATCTTCAAATATTTTCAGCCATTTTTTTGAAAATTTTTTACTTTCAGTCACTAAACTTCAATTTTCAAATAAAATGCATGTCCAAACATAACTTCAAGTTTCAAACATCACATGTTCAAAATTCGGTCAAATGGGAGTGTAGTCTTTGGAGCTTTCGAAGAATTGAAATTCGAGCTTTGGAAATCTTTTAATAAAATATTGTGCAAAAGTATATCAAACAATTATTTAGAAATTGAATTTGAGTACGATGGATTATACTTGTTTGGTTATAAATATTATTTCATTAGTTACAAATATTAAAGTTTATTTTTTGTAAATAATGGTTGATCATGAGTATTTGCAATATTGAACTTAAGCCCCTTTGACAAATTGGTAAATTGTTGAAAAAACAAGTGGATTTATGACTTCCATCCACAAAATTCTAATTTTTCTTGAAATTCATATCCAAATTAGTACTTCAACTTCAACAATACATTATCCCAAAATGTAAATAAAAGAAAAAAGAGCCATGAATGGGCTTGCTATAGTTTAGAAAGGGTTTGGGCTTGTGACTTTGAAACAATAGGGCCTAGGGTGGCCTAATAGTTGCACCCAAAATGGGCCTAAATAACTATATTCAAATGGTAATTTAAATCGAAAATCAAATAAATCAGTCGATCAATCCTCAATCGACAGTAACTTTGTCTTGGCAAAGTAAAGTCTCTGCCCCTCTCCTATCTCTACAAAAAAAAGTAGTGGAGTGCATAAGCCCTTTTAGAGATAGGGGCGACTTTTGGCTGTATTAGGGAGGGAATCTAATTCCTTAATTATTTTTCTTACATCTATAGAGTTAAATTAATTTTTAATCCAAATAAGTCATACTTATGAGATAACTAGACTGTATTTTTCATAAAACAACATTTTTACTCGTAAACCAAGGAGTTATTCCTGCTTTTCTGTCCCCACGTGAATATTATAGAATTATATTTTATCAACGGTTTGATAGTTGATTTGGAAGTGAGTCATGCAAGTATTAAATTTAAATAAGTAATAGTACATTTTGTAGCTGGTCAGGAGGTAAATTATTCATGTATAAGATTAATATAGTGTTAGATTTGCAATTTAAAAACTCGCATAACTAATCTATATATTATTTTATGCAAGATAGAAGGTGGAATAACTATACATGTATAACTAATGTATGAATAACTAATAATTTAAAATAAAATAATATACAAATTTCTTCATAACTAATACATATATTACTAATACTTGCATAATTCTAACACGCTGTCAAACGACCCCTTAATTAATATTGAAAGAGTAGTTGGAAATTATAATATATCTTTTTTTCTGGTCCCATTACTAAATATAAATTGTTTTTTTGTTTTCTTTTCACTACAATTTCCTAGGCATCTTTTTAATAATATTATTCTATCCTGAGTTTTAAAATATTAATATTTCAAATTAAGCACTTCACTATAATTAGTTATTAATTAACCAAATGTTCAAAAATTATAATACTAGTTCAATCTGCTTATTTTTTTTCTATAGCAACTTTAGTTTATCTAATATTATAAGGTTGAAGTTGAAACTTTTTAAGTGGCAGACAAGATTGTACTCAAAGCACACAAAATTCTCTAAATGTTAAATATTGTATTTTTTTTTCCTATTTCTTATGTGTTTTGGGTGCATCAATTGCTTTTCATGTAAGGTCGTGTATAGGTGACAAAAAATTTAAACATATGAGGTGCCAGTAATACGCATTGAGGATAAAATACAAGAAGAACATTTGAAATAATTTACACGTAACTACTATAGTAAAGGTGTTAAAAGAAGATGAGGTAGATCTAAAATCACGTGAAAGGAAGTTATCTTGAGATACCGATAAATTTCTAGTATAACTGCATGCTTAACTAAAGACAGGACACCACGAAAAAAGAAAATATTCATATAGGTAATATCTACTAATTGAGAATAGAGTTTAGACTTGTTAAATAACTTTTATTATTATTACTACTATTTTTCACTTTTATTTTATTTATATGATGATGATACAAAATGAAACGAGCTTAAATGAAGAAGTAAAGATTCATATAGTCAGACTTAATTTATTTGGAACTGAGGCACAACTTTTTTATTTTTTTTTACAATATAAGAATGTAATAAGTCACATCAAATGCAAATTTACTATGTCCAAATCTTGAATCTGTATATGTGATTAGTTTATGTACTTAATAACTAAAAAACAAGAGATTGAGAGATAAGATCATAGGATGTGCATATGTTTTATATTTGACTATTATAGTCACTACTGACCAATTAATAGAATCATATATATACTCTACTCACTTTATGTTATGCAAAAACAAAAAAAAACAAACAAAAAAGTGGACAATATTAGCTGGAGTTGTTGCACTTTGACTAATGGAAAAAACAATATGCCTTGTTTGGCCAGTCAAAAATATAGGCTAGTTGCTTATTACAACATAATTACTTTTTTTTTTTTTAAGAGTGAAGTATCAAAAACACATCTAAACTATTTTTTTTTTTTGAGTTTCATATTTAAACTATTGAAAACGTGAGTTTCATACCTAAACTATCACTCATTAGTTTGAGAAATACACCTCAACTAATATGTGATGGTGTGTGTACTACACTCTCTCATTTATTTAAAAAAATATGACACGTGGCACTCTGCATGGAAAAAAAAAATCACGTTGGCAGTAAATAAATAAATTATTAGTAATAGGTCAAAAATTAAATACTCACCGTGTTGAGAAATGATGAAGAAGAAGGGGAGAGTTTAGGGTAAAATCAATTGAAAAATAATAATAATAAAAAAAAGACGTGTCAGCTAAAAAAAATAAAAAAAATGCTACATCATCAGAATATTTAATGGTCAGACACGCCTGAATGTGCTTGTATACAAACATTTGGTCTAGTCAGCGTTGAGATGTGTGTTTCTCAAACTAATGAGTGATAATTTATGTATAAAATTCACACTTTTAATAGTTTAAATGTGAAACTAAAAAAAAGGATAGTTTAGATGTGTTTTCTATACTTTCACTCTTTTTTTATTTATATAATAATTAATTATGGATACATTCAATTTTAATTTTGATACATGAATGTCAAAGTTAAAATCTTGTACGTTTTTGCATTCATTAGTAATAGCTTTTTTAGTTCTTTTATACCCAACTTGTAAGTAAGAGAATCATATTTGGACTCTCACCTATAAATACTCTTTTTGCCCAAAGTATTCTAGAACATCAATAGGGAAAAAAAAAGGTGAATGAAAGCATGAGTTAATATTTATATTTTTTTATTTGAAACTTGAGTATTGAAGTACTTGAATTCCAAAAAAGCACATGAAAATGATATACTATAACAGAATTAATTTTAATTTTTTTTTGGAGAAAGAAAGCTTACACAAACTAAACTTATGTTGAAGATTACTTGTCACTAAGTGACAGAACTAAATTCATTTAAACAGTGTGATAACTTTAGATAGTATTAGCTACGCGAATAAAGTCACACATTAGTAATTGAAAAAAAAAGAAGAAGATATATACAAAGTATAAAAAAACATCCTAATTGTATGAGGCTTTCTGGAGAAAATTGTGCGAACCTCTTTAGTAGAGCGTTTTCTTTTTAAAGAGCTTATGTGGTGCGAATTTAAATTAATCGGGTTGAGCAGGCAGACAAAGAGATGCCTTTTATTTAAAAAATAATATAGTATTTTTTTGTTTTGTGGTAAAGGATATGTCACATCTTTCATATTCAAACAAGTATAATTAGGGGGGATTCAAAGTTCAAAGACATGAACTTTTTGATTGAGTGTTTTTATTTTTGGGTGGGTCAGTTTGACTGTAGTGTTAATCTATTGCTAAAAAGAAGACAAAAAGATGGTCCTACTTACTCTCTCTTACTAAAATTATTCTATACCATTAGTTGCAATCTACCAATCTTTCTTTGCTTTACTTAGATAAGGCCTAGTCTTTCTTTTGGCCAACTCTAGGCTCTTGTGTTTGTATCTCTTTGTTCTCTTCTCATTATTTGGCCTACTACTCCTCATTTCATGTGCTTTGTTCCACTTCAAACTTACAATCTTTGGCCTACTCTTCCACTATTTTTCAAACTTTCTTGAATCTATAAATAGACTAGACATTTTGTAGTACTAGTTTATAAGGATTGATCTTAATTATAATCTCACAAGCTTAAGAAAAGTTCTCATCTTTCTTGGCTTATCCTTTTATCAAATGTCTCTCAATGATCAAGAAAACTCAATGTTCTAACTTTCTTGTCATTTCTACACACCCTCTTTGGAGAAAAACTAAAATCCCACTTCAAAGTTTTGATCTTTCTTGGCTTATCCTTTGATCAAATGTCTCTCAATGATCAAGAAAACTCAATGTTCCAACTTTCTTGTCATTTCTACACACCCCCTTTGGAGGAAAACTAAAATCCCACTTCAAAGTTTTCTTTTTTTACTTGAATCATATAAGTATATAGTTGATTCTTGAATCTTTTTTTCAATGAAGGAGCATGAAATGGGAATTCCTCTCTTGTTTAGGTGTCCAATAAGCCTAGATTTGTTTAAAGATCCAGTCACTTTATGCACAGGCCAAACATATGATAGATCCAGCATTGAAAAATGGCTATCTTGTGGGAATTCAACTTGTCCTGTCACAATGCAGAAGCTTCATGACTCTTCTATTGTACCAAACACCACTCTTCGCCATTTGATCGATCGATGGCTTCAAATAAACTGCAGTAATGGTTATGATCTTGATTACTTTCAAACACTTGATGATTCATTTGTTGTTCTCAAGCACAATCTTCAATCAAATGAGTCTACATTGGAGACAAAAGTTGAAGTACTTGAGAAAGTTCTTGCTTTATCAGAAGATCTGCCTTTCGAAAACTGTCCCTTGATTCAGTTAGATTTCTTCCAAATGATTCTTGAATTAGCCTTGGAAAATGCAGTTGAAAGTTCAAATTTTGAAGGAAATCTCATGTTTGTGGAGAAAGCACTAAGTTGTGGATTGAAATTGTTGCCATTTAGTGACTTGGGAACTCTTAACATGCTCAAAGAAGATGAATCAAAGTTTACAAACTTCTTGATTCTGTTCAAGAAAGGAACTTTGATCATCAAGAAAAGCTTGTGTCATTTCATAGTGGCAATTTCATCATCATTGCAGTTAAAAGAACTTTTAGCTATGTTGGGTAAATCCAATATTCTTGTTCAAGAACTTGTTCATCTTATTGAGAACAAACAAGATGGCTTTGAAGAATCAATCAAAGCTCTTTCAGCATTATCTTCACTCGAACAGAATCGCGAAGTTATAGCAAAGGAAAATGCAGTTAAGGCACTGATAACATACATTGTGAATGCTCCAAAGTGTCAATATAGAAGCTTGTTAGCACTAGTTATGGCAATGAAAACAATTGAGACATTGCTAGTTGCACAAAGTGCTAAAGAGGAAGTTTTGGATCATCCAAATGGTGTTAGTGAAATTGTGAAGATGGTATTTAGAGTGTCATCAGATAATGAAGCAAGTGAAAGTGCAGTGAATTGTTTAATCATTTTGTGTCAAGATTTCATGGATGTAAGGGAAAAAGCTATTTGTTGTGGAATTTTGACTAAGTTGTTGTTACTACTTCAAAGCCAATGTAGTGAAAGGACCAAAAATAAGGCTAGAATGTTGCTCAAGTTGTTGAGATCCATGTGCAATGGGGACCAAAAATGAGCCTTCTAGATTTCCATACATTATTACATGATTTTACAATTGATATGCTCTTTGTCTTTGTTATTAAAATTATATCGAGCTTTCTTTTGTAACAACGCCTCAATCCACGAAGTCGACTGAGGTCGACCGCATGAATTCTCATCGATCATGTTAAATTCATAACAATGTTAAATTCATAACAGGCCGAAAAATCTCTAAAAAAGAGAAAAAGAGGCATGGTTTATAACATGAACTTTTGCACCAAATGAAAATTAATTTATTTGAAAGGGCACCTTTTTAGGAAGAAAATATGCAAGATTTTAAGGAACTTTTTAATATTGTCCTCACAAGATAAATAGTTCACATATGTATTGTTAGGACAAAATTTCATATGTTAAAGGAAAGGTACACTATGTATAGAGTTGGACTTACTTTAATATACAAAATGATAATTATTTTATCAATATATTTTAATGTGAAAAAAATCCCTTTTTTAAATATTTTTATTGTAATGGAAAGTGTTGTGACTAAAATAAAATTTAATTCCCAATATCTGTCTAATTTTTCTTTAGAAAATACACATCATGTTGAATCCTTCTAGAAAAAAAAATATTATTATTATTTTGTCAAAATTGAAAAGAATGTTCTATTAATTGATCATAACTTTGCTACTTTAAGATTTTCTCAGTCAAAATATTATCAGTATATAAAATAAAAGTGGGGAACTATTACTTATGATGTTGATCTTTTATTTATCAAAAAATGAAGATATCACATTTCTTTGATCATCATTGAAAAGTAAAGAAGAAGATAAAAATCCAATCTCACAATGAAAAGACAGAAAAGTTGAATAATTCACTTAAGGAAAAAAAAAAAGTCTAGCTAGATGTGTAGCAGAAATATGATTGGGACAGCTTCCTGATCACATGACAGAGACGGCTTCCTGATCACATGACAGTAAAATTATTTGTTATTTTAAGATTCTTAATTAAAGCACATATAACTTTCAATAATCACAATGATCATTTGATTCCTTACGTAAAAAGTATGTTATATTTAAATTACAATTACATTAAAAATATAGAGTGACAATACAAATTTAATGTACAATATAGACAATTAAGTGGCCAAACAATAGATAACCATTAGTATAAATTTGTGAATATTCACAAGCAAATGGATCAAAATTCAAAAGTGCGTGTTTAATTAATTGAAGAATAAGCGCTCTTATTATACAATCCAAAATCAAAATTTAGCAATAATTAAGGTAAAAATTTCATGGGACGTCTTATTTTGATCGTTCATTTAACTGGTATCTGTCATGCATTTTATTTTATACGAATATCTATTTCAGTGTTTAAAAGAGTGTAAAAAGACAATTTTGCCGTATAATATTCAAAAATAAGTGTTTCTCGCTTTGAAGTTTGACTCCCCATAATTTTATTGTTTACAAATTTTAATACTTAATTTAAGTGTATCGGTATAAATCTAGCCTATATATATGTACGAACGTCAATCCCATAGGTTCGGCATGATAATTTTTTCTTATTTTTTAAATTAGTTTAAAAATATATATTTCTTATTTGTTGACATATGTAGTTAACTCATAATTTCATAATATGTTCGATCTTATAGGTCCATGATTATATTTTACTTGGCCTTTGTATTAAAATTAGATATTTCATCTTACTTATTCATTTTAGCATATCAAGAGAGTTTCAAAAGCATCAATAATAAAATTAGTTTAATAAATATACATTTAATTATATCTTTCTTAAGTAGTGTGTTAGTATTCAACAAAGGCCAAGTAATATATCAAAGATTATGTATAGTTATTTATCCATTCAATTAAAAAAATAAAATAAACAATGATGAAAATACCCCTTAAACCCTTCACTTTTAATGACGAAAATACCCCTTAAACCCTTCACTTTTAATGACGAAAATACCCCTTAAACCCTTCACTTTTCTTACTGTTCTCTTGTATGTTCAAATTCCTTAATGCCCAAGCCACCAATTTTCATTTATTGTAACGAGTAATGACCTTACGCTAAGTAAAACAAGTTTCTTAAAAATGAATAAAAAATAATTTCGTTTGTGAAAATAGCGAATGTAATTACATTAGTGACACTTCATATTAATTATGTCCTCCTCGATCTTCAACGCTCCTTATCTTGACCTCCACCCTTGTAGCCCCCAATTTTCACCCTCATTTTTCATAGTATTTGTTGAGATTATAAGATGGTATTTTTTACTAACATGTTGAACACAAAAACAGAAGTAAAAAAATCACTTATTTTACTGAAAAATATATTTCACGTAAAACAATGAACACACGCTTCCAAGTATACCGTTCATCATATCTAGGTTTGGATCCATACCAGTTCTAATCCGCTTTTTTTTTTCACCCGGTGTTCGATACCCGCATTGGAGCCCTGACTAATTCGAATCGCGCGTTATAGGGCCCATTCTGAGGGTAGCGCTCCCAACATGAATCTGCTTTTCTTCCTCTCTTCGCTTTGCCTCCTTTCTCTTACTCTCAAACACTTATTCGCCAACACCGTGAATTTGTCACTGAAAGTCACCACCACCACTCGCTACCAAATCCACCGTTATCGAAACGTACTTCATTTACTCCGGTTACGAGTCCACACACATAATAGTATTTATTATTTACGTATCGAACATAAAAACATAAGTAAAAAAATCCTTTATTTTATTGAAAAATATTTTTCAAGTAAAACATTTTCGTTCGTACCAAACACACCCTCTTTATCTTTTGAATTACCGAAACTACCCCTTTTCTACTTGTCAACATTCCAATTATACCCTTGTCATCGGAAAGTGCTCCATTTACTCCGGTTACGAGCCCACACAGAGTCAGACATTCTGTTCGTATTTAGGGTTTTTATCAAATTCGACCTTTTTTTCTCTTATACAAACTTTCAGAAATGCGAGTTTTTCAACGAATCTTAACAAATTTCTCGCAAAACCCACTTCCTAAAACCCTAAAAAAATTCAATTTTGTGAAGCCCTTTTCTACTGGTAATGATTGGAGTGGAAATTTCGGGTCTAATGAAGATTTGGGTTGGGATTCGGGTTCAAATTCATGGTCTACTGGGTTAACAAAGGAGCATTTTGATGGAGAAGTTGTGGGTCGACAAATGGGTTCGGACCCAAATGCAGCACGATCTGCTCCGTCGTCTGGTGGTGGGTTTGGTACAGCTAGGTGGACTGATGAAGAAATGGATAAAGTTAAGGAGCTTCAAGCTGAGAATCAAAAAGGGAAAGCTTTTGTTGATGGATGGGATGAAAGGATGAAGGATATGGGCGTTTTGATGAAGCAGGTGATACAGATAAAACTTCCTTTTTCTTCTTATTTAACTAATATATACATTGCAGTTTAATTGTTTTTTAGTGGTTAGGGAAGGTTAGATAGGAAGGTGTGGAGGGCACAAATTAGCGTAGAAGGTTAGTAGTGGTTAGTAGTTGGAGGACTACTCTTGTAGTTTCGTGTTCTTCAGCTTTTGCTACTTTATAGTGTTGCGTGTAGTTCGGATATAGTTTTATTTTGTTGTAGTATAGTTCTGTGACTATATGTTGTTTTCGTTTATTGTCTATATCTCTTGTACTTTTATTACGTCCTTTTGTGGTCCTATTTTGTCTTGAGCCGGGGGTCTATCGGAAACAACCTCTTTACTTCACCTCTGAGGTAAAGGTATGATCTGCGTACACTCTACCCTCCCCACACCTCACAAAAGTGGGAATACACTGGGATATGTTGTTGTTGTTGTAGGGAAGGTTACTACCCATAATTTTTAGTTTATTAACCCATGTTTAGTGTAGACAATTACCTGATAATGAGCTCTTACAACAACAACATACCCGGTGTAATCCTACAAAGTGGGTTGGGGTCTGGGGAGGGTAAAGTGTACGCAACAGACCTTACCACTACCTTGGAGGTAGAGAGGCTGTTTCCGATAGACCCTCAGCTCAAGGAAAATAAAACAGTCTAAAGCAGTAAAGAGAGAGAAGTAATGGAAATGAAGGAAGTCATGGCAAAAATACTATAGACAACTTGGCAAAACTAATCCTAAACGGTAGTCATAAAACGATAATCGAAGTGTAAAAAACCGCAGATAATAACTTAACTCAAAGGACAAGAAACTCCAAGAGTAATACTATGACTAATAGTATAGAAGAATAGGCGAGATAATGCTCAGCTATCTTAACTGATTAAATAGTACGAGCATCTTATTATGTTAAATATTTTGTAATGCTTTTGTTTTTTGGAATTTAATTGTTTGTAGGTTTAGTTAGAAACTATAATGTTAGTATGAGTAATGTATAGTGTACAGGCTGATAAGAATTTATAGATTTATGCTTTACTAGAATGATATCGAGAATCTATCAACTGTATCGAGATATGGTACTGTGAAGGATATAACTGATGATTCCTTTGTGCCTTCCCAAAATGTTGATCCGTGTACACCTATTCATTGAATCTTGTGGTGAGTCTTTGTTAGGTGTTTCTACTGGTGTTGTTACTTCTTGGGGTGCCAATGCAAATCGGTTTAGAAATCTAAGTTGTAGTTGTTGTATTTTCTGTTACTTAATATTTTCTTGGTAATTACATGGAAGCTTTTCATTGCCGAGGCTGCAGTATGTTTAATAGTATTATCCATGTTATCCCTCTGAAAGAACTATAACAACAAGGAAATTGTGGATGTGCGCGCGTGGGGTGCATCAAAACTATATCACCTTGTCTTTGTTCTCTCTGCATTGTAGCATATGTTAACGATTTCCTGACTTAACTCTATAAACTAATACAAGAAGTTGAGGCTGCGATTGAAAGTCCATCTGCACCAAATTGGAGGAACTTTTTCCTTGTTTATTGATGTTTTATAACGGTAGTGTTCTAACTAGCTCGTGGCATTGCGTGCACCTCGACTAATACACTGGGTACATTGCTAGAGAGGTCATTTTATGCACCCAAAATATTCTATCTGAATATTAATGTCACTTATTTGCAGTAGATACTAATCTCTTCGACTCCTCAGAAGTTCGAACAATATGTCCCCAATTTTTGAGTGTGTTCTCCCCTTTTGTTTCATTCTAAATATAGGTTCAATCTTCTTGTCATCCCTGTCAATTACTATTTGGAACTTTATGTGCTTCCCATTTTCCCTTTTGAACTTTTTAATGGAAATTAAGATATGTTAAATATTTTAGTTTGGATATTTGCAGATTGATTTTAAGGTCTTCTGTACCTACTGTTGGTTGATTTTCAATGGAGTGTATATTTTGCTATCTTTCTATTTTACAGCTTGAATGATACATATTTGTTCAACTTTATAGATCAACTAGTTACTCCAAAAGTGGGAGTCGAGCCATCCCTTTTATTTTGGCGAACCTTCAAAGATAAACTAATTCATTGAAATGTAAGATTTCTAGCCCTAGCTTTATTAGTTAATGCGGAATATGACTCGCAAATCATAGAAGACCTTTGAAAGAAACTTGCACTTGGTACATGCTTACTACAAGAAGTTGGTGGGAGTCGAGCCATCCTTTTTGTTTTGGGTGAATCTTCAAAGATAAACTTAATAATTGAAATGTTAATTTTTTATGCTCCCCCTTCTCCTTATCAGTGCTAATAATATTATTCTAGTATTATCTTTGGTTATCCTACTTTTTTTGCTCTAGATACTTTCATTTCCTCAGTATTTTCACCATTTCTTCTTCACTCTCGTATTTCTTCAAACTGATTTACGAAAACGCTTTTCTTGAGCCAAGGTTCTATCGGAAACTGCCTTGCACAAGGTGGGGTAAGGTTTGTGTACACTCTACTGTCCCCAGACCCACTTGTGGGATCACATTGGGTATGTTATTGTTATGCTTTACTAGAATGGACGCGAGTATGAGGGTTGAATTGTCTAATTTTTGGGTTTATCTAGAATCAGATTTGCTTGTTTTTGGAATACAAAGTCGCGTTCAGCCATAGCTTCCAAAGATTTTCACTTCATTTGATATTTATGAATTTGGAGTTGGAGATGGAGTTGTGTTTGGTTATACTTTTTGTGAAGGAGAGAAGATGGGAATTTACAAAGATGGAGTTGGAAAACAGATTTGGAGCACTTTTCCAAATGGGAATCCAACTCCAAATTGGATTTGTAAATTTTATAAACAAACACTGATTTTGAGACAAAGTGAAAAATATTCTGGAAAAATGTGAATCATTCTCATGTCCAAAACGGTATGAAGTTTGCATACTTTTTGAAAATGGTAACTGTATCTATATATTGTAATGAGCAAAACAATATATGCAAAAGTACTCCAAAATTCTACTGTTCTATAATTATATTGAATCTAACAATCAATGATAGAAACAATATCATTTGAGTTAACTTTTTTTTTTTGTTGAGAAAATTAACATTTTATAGACAAAATTACACCAATAGTGTATTTCAAAGGTAATTACATCAGGAGAATACAGTAAGTAAAAACCAAAGAGAAAATAGCGCCTATACCCCTTCTAAACTATCTAGAAAGTGAGTAATGTCCTCCACCTCTTTGGGAAGGGCATAGTTACACCAGAAATAAAAAGTAACTAGGCAGTTCAACTTCAAACTCTGGAAAGGTATACTCTTGTTTTCAAAGCATCTCTGGTTCCTCTCCTTCCAAATTGTCCACCAGATGCAAGCAGGGAAATCTTCCATCTCTCCTTGTGGCCTGAGTCCTGACATATTCCCTTCTCTATTCCAGCATGCTAGAACTTCTAAGCTGGTATGCCTTGGGATAGACCAACTGATACCCCTCAAATTAAAAAAATACCTGCCACAGTTTGTCACTCTGCAATGGATGAAGATATGGTTTGTTGTCTCTGTTTCAGATCACAAAAAAAACACCTGGAACATAACTGCCTACCCCTTTTCATGAGATTATCTTGAGTTAGCACTACTTGCCTAGCTACCAACCAATTGAAACAAACCACCTTGTGAGGATTTTTTTTCCCCATATCATCTTCCCAAGGCCATGGTAAGAGAGTTGGTCTGTCAAGATGTCTGTAAGCAGATTTTACTGTGAACTTCCCATTGTTTGCCCTCAACCATTTTATTTAACTTTTTTTCCCCCAAAGAGGTAAGAAGTCTGTCAGACAGCAATGAGACCATCTCCAGCCTGGCTCCCCAGGCTGAGAATGATCCTCTACTGCGCTATCACCAGAGCGGGCGATGGGAGGCTGTTAATCATGCTCTACTCTCATGGCCACAGTTCATCCACCAAATTTGGTTTACCGTCTCCATATAACTCAAGGATACAGTGGTACGAGCCTATAGAACAGATCCTGTTCAAGTAAGGTCGTTACTGTTTGAGTATAACTGATTACACCAAAAATACAGGATCAAGATACAATTCAACTTGATACTCTTCATACTTTTCTCTACATTCTCAAAACATCTAGAGTTCCTCTCCTTCCAAATTGTCCACCAGATGCAGGCAGGAGCAGTTTCTCCATCTACTTCTGTCTTTTGTCTGTAGACCTGCCTCCTCCCAACTCTCTCTTAAGTGCTTATGATACCTTTCCAGGCATAGTCCATGAAATGCCTTTGAGATTTAAGAATATTCTCCAAAGTTGTCTTGTGGTCTTGCAATGTAGGAATAGATGATTAACGGTCTCTGCCTTTTCACCGCAAAAAAAACATCTGGAACATAATGAATCCTTCTCCTCATCAAACTGTCCTGTGTAAGGACTACTCCCTTAGCTAGTAGCTACCCAAAGCAAGCTACTTTGTGTGGTATTTTGGTTTTCCAAATGAGCTTCCTAGGCCAGCTGTTTAACTGTTGATTTGGGCTGTTCATCACTCTGTAAGTTGCATTAACCTTGAAAAAGCCACTGTTATTGCCCAACCACCATAATACATCTTCTCCTGTCTGAAGCCCAGCTACCATAAGAAGTAATGTGAAGCTTTGTATTTATGAATCAGAATTTTGATAATTCTGTAAGCATGTATGGTCTAGATTGAAGAAATAATGTACAGTACTTGCTTTGTTCCCAAAATTGATTGTGTTTCAATGTGTAAGGCTTAGATTGTTTAGTTTTTATTTTTGGGCTATTTTGAAGTTTTTTGAAGATAAAGTTTTACTTTTGGAGAAACAACATATGCTGTAATATTGCAAACCAAACTTTCTTGCTGTAGTCTTCGTAGTCTTAAGGAATTTCTTGTCATTAGCATATAAAATGGGATTGGGAGAAAGTAACTTTCTTGTTGGTTGTTCAGAATTGTTTCTGGTACAACACTAAGAACTCGATGAACAAATAAGGATATGAAGTGGTAGTATCCTTCCCAACTGTGATGGATTATCAAAGTTTGGTGTTATTGGAACAGGTAATGGAGCCAGGTGCAAGGGGGTCTTATTTGAAGGATTCAGAGAAGACAGAAATGTACAAGAAGCATAAGGAGAACCCAGAGTTGTATACGGTTGAGCGCTTAGCAAAAGATTACAGGATCATGAGGCAGAGGGTTCATGCAATTCTATGGCTGAAGGAACTTGAGGAGGAGGAAGAGAAGAAGCTTGGGCGTCCATTGGATGACTCGGTAGAGCTCTTGCTTGATACATGCCCAGAGTAAGTGAATTAGATTCTGAAGTCATTTCCTTTAAAATATTCAAGATTATGTTGTTACTTTTAACTTTGTCCAAATTTGATTACTATTATTTTATTTTGAAAATGGTACTTTGTTAATGTTTAGTACCAAAAGCGTACCACAAAAGTATAAAAGTTGAAAACATGAGCATATCAACAGTCACAACATTAAGGCTTTCCACAAAATCCAAAAGAAATGCTGGATTTTCCATTGTATTGCTCCTGTACCATTAGTGTAAGTTTTGTATACATTTATACGTTAGAAAGAAGTATGTCGTTTTTCCCTTTCCAAAACATTTATTTTTTCTTTCCCACCAAATAGTCCACATGATGCAAGTTGGGATAGTCTTCCAAGTTGATTTTAGTCTTCTATCAGTTTTCCGTCCCTGCCAACAATTGAGTAGGCGTTTCACATGTTGAGGTGTCTCCCAGCTAACTCCAAATATAATTTAAAAAAGAGTCCAAATCTTCGAAGAAGTTGCAATGCAAAAAGAGATGCCTATATTTTTCTGGTGAGTCTTCACATAAAAAGCCTCTGTTGCAGCCCCTTTCTGTAATACATCTTGAGTTAAGCATGCTTCTTTTGCTGCTGTCTATCCAAAACTGGATTTTTTTCGGGTGCTTTTATTCTCCATAACATTTTCCATGGGCACTCAGCCTCCCATTGTCCTGTTTGTTTTTGCAGTAGACTGCAATAACTTTTAACATGAATACACCACTACTGCTGGCCATCCACACTTGTGCATAATACAATCTGCAATAAGTGCATCTATTCCAGAACTATATTGTATAAAACAGGGAACACATCTTTCAGAATCCCTAGGTCCAGCCATCTATCTAACCAAAATTTGATGTTCTTCCCATTCCCCACTTTTAGTTTAATATTCTCATTAAACTCATCGTATTTGCAAGTGTTTTTCCACACAGCCACACTGCTAGGCCTCAGAACAGGTTTAGGAGACCAGGATCCTTCTTTCCATATTTTATAGTGATGATTTCCTTCCACAATGCTTCACGACTATCATTCAATCTCCAAAGCCGTTTACCTAGCAACTCCCATACGCCTCCCTTTTTACATTTCAGAACTGCGGGCCGTCTAATTGAAGTATAGTTTCTTTCTTTGCGAGTTACCCTCCCAAAGGAAATTGTTTCTCAAACTGTTTATTCCTTTTTCAATACAAGTTGGGATAGGGACGAGACATCATATAAGGTTGGAAGACCATCCAAAGCACTATTTACCTATGTTGCTCGAACATTGTGGTACGGATCTAGAGGTCAGTTCTTCATCACATAAATTTTAGTATTCGGGGGTATGGATCCGGATGCTGGGATACGGCCAATAAATGTATATTACAGCATATAAAGTATATATCTTGATTAATTAAAGCTATGAACTAAAACTAATAAAATTTAATTCTTTATAAACATCTAATGTTTTATTCATAAGATATCTCGTGTTAGAGAAAAGCATTCTCATACTTTATATGACTATATATGTTTATGACATAAACCCAAAATTAAACCAAGTACCCTATCAAAGCACCCAAGGTAAGTTGACCAAGTCTAGTGTGGATCCCATACCCACACCCATGTCGTGTCGACACGAGTGCGACATGAATTTTGTAGAGTCAGAGCAACATAGCTATTTACTCGCATAAGTCTTCACCCCAAAGGATAGATATTATCCCCCCAAACAGATAACATTTTCTCACATTTCTCAAGCACACCTTGCCATATCCCTTTATCGTTTTGTTTTTCACCAAAAGGCAAAGCCAAATAGACGGTAGGAAAATTTTCAAACCTGCCGCCTAAAATTTTCAAATTTTAGCATAATCTTCACTGTTGAGAAGAGGCTTGCAGGTTAGCAGAAACGATATTTGTCCAAAAGCTTCAAAAAAGTGCTTATTAAGAGCACTTTATCGAGCATCCCTACTTATTTTATGTCCTTGTTCCATGCCCCTACCAGTGTTACAAGAAAATTGGGAAGACTTCTAAGAAACCTTTTTGGGATTTGGTGAACGGGGCAAGGAAGTATCATTTGGTCTGATGGGAGACCATGACAACTCCTAAGAGTTGGGGAGGGCTAATTTTATTTTGGTAAATATGATATATTGATATGGTTAATCTTGTTCTAAAATATCAAAAACACTTGTTTTCTTGGGAGAAACTACCTTTTCATCTTCTCCTTAAAAGTTGAAAAACTGACACCAAAAGCTTGCCAAACACCATTTTCTCTAAAAACAGAAGCTGAAAAAGTAGTTTCTGACACCGAAAGCTTGCCAAACACCTTCTTTCTCTAAAAAGTGTTTTTGTTTTAAAAAAATAAAAAACATGCTATTACTCTCAAACTATGTGAATGCTCAAAGGTCAACAGAATGACTTCACATAAAAGCAAGGTCCCATTCACATATAAAATGTGAGAAGGGGCAAGCTTGAATCCATCCATTATCTTCAGTTGTTTTAAACATTAGACTCAAATCTTCCTTCACCATCACAAATAGATGAGACGATAGTAGAGTTCCTTGCGTTAATCCCCTTATGATTTGAAATACCTTCCTGGCTTTCATTTATACAACAAACAACAACATGCCCAATATAATCTCACAAGTGGGATCGCGGGAGGGTAAGATGTACGCAAACCTTAACCCTACCATTGTGGGGTAGGAAGATTGTTTTCGATAGACCCTCAGCTTAAAAGAGAAGTTATTCAAAGCGGGGTTGCAAGAAAATATGACACCAAAAAATCAAGATACAAAGCAGATGACAGATAAAACACATTGAATAATAAAAAACTACGATTACTAAATACTACTACTAATAACCCCCTGACCCTCCCACCTAAAGTGCGACAACGCTCGACTACCTACTAATCTTCTACGCTAATCCTCGACCTCTATACCTTCCTATCTAAGGTCATGTCCTTAGTAAGCTGAAGTTGTGTCATGTCCTGTCTAATCACCTCCGCTTTCGACCTACCTCTACCTCTCCTAAGTCTTAACCATGCTACCGCCAACCTCTCACACCCCCTAACTGGCGTATCTGCGCACCTCCTCTTCACATGTCCAAGCCATCTAAGTCCCTCGTCTTGCCGAAGAAATACAAGATGAAACGGCCAATTGGCATGGTTAAAGGCCTTCTCTAGCTCTAATTTATCATTCCCGACTTCCCTTTTCTCAAATATTGATCCAAGCATTTATTTGCAATTAAGGCAGCATCTACAATCTGTCTACCTTTAACGAATGCATGTGGATTTCCAAAAATTAGTTTGCTGATCACCAACTTAAGTCATGCAGCCAATACCTTAGCTATGATTTTATAAATGCTTCCAATCGAACTTACAGATTTGTGAAGTCTTTGATCTCAACTATTCCTTTATTTTTGGGAACAAGGGCTATGGAGGTAGCATTGAAGCACTTTTCAAATGTACCTTCATCAGTGGCTTAACGCTGATTGAGTGAAAGCTTGGGCTGAAATTGTTTTAGAATTTTGATTTTTTGATAAGAGAAATAATAATATTAACACTGGGGAAAAATCTTGTATAAAAGTGAAAGGGGTGATTTTGATAGCGGCAAATCTTAGAAAGTGAAAGGTTGTATGCGTCAGTTGGTGTTACATGGGTAAGGAGGCGGGCAAGGGCGTAAATATCTTCGTTAACCATGAAGTTATGGTGGGATATGCTTAGGTGGTTTGACACTCCATGGGCAATGTCTAAATCTGTGAAAGATTTGATTTTTAGTTGGAAGAGGCGAAGAGTGGGAGGAGGAGGAGAAGACGAAGGGCTTGTAATGTGGTTCCACTTGTTTTAATGTGTGTAGTTTGGAGAGAGAGAAATATAAGAGCTTTTGAAGGTGTAGAGTCGAGTTTCTCTCAATTGAGTAGTAGTCTCCACTCCCTTATTTTCTTTTGGTGTAAATAGAAAATTTCCTGTTGCATAGATGATTGAGTGGAGTTTGTAGAGAACCATATTTTGTAGATTTTTTACTAGTTGATATATTTTTTTATCAAGTAAATGATTTCATGGATAAAAACAAGGCCAACTTGGCCGTATACAAGAGGTGTACAAAGAAAAGGAGAAACCTACAAAATATAGTTCTCTCCAAAGAAAACCCAATCCTCTATAAAAATAGGAACTACATGGGTGCACCAAAAGAAAATAAGGGATCTGAGACTACTTCTCAATTGAACAAAGCTCATCTCGGCCCCCTCAAAAGCTCTCATATTTCTCTCTTTCCAAATTACCCACATTAGAGCAAGAGGAGTAACATTCCACGCCTTGTGCCTTCTTCTTCTAACTCCACTCCTCCAATTGAACATCAATTCCTTCATAGATCTTGGCATTACCTGTTGCTGGTGGGAGGTGACATGTATCCCGTGGATTTAGTCGAGGTCGCGAAAGCTGGCCCGGACACCACGGTCATCAAAAAAAAAAAACTCGTGGCTAATTTGCAGTGTAACATAATATGATCTACGTCCTTTCCAGCCTCCTTGCAAAGGAAACACCAGCTCAAGCAGACAACCTTCTATTTTCTCAGATTCTCCGCTGTCAAAATCATCCCTTTAGTAGCTAATCACGTGAAGAAACACTTTCCTCGGCACCTTAGGTATCTAGACCGAAACACATGGGAAACTCTCATCTGTCCTACCCATGAGCTTTTCAAAAAAGGAATCAACGGAGAACACTTTGTTTTTCCCCAACTCCCAACTCAAAGCATTAGATCTGTTGAGTGGTTCACATTACTTTTGATGTAAAACTAGCAGTCTTTGAAGCTCGATCACCTCCCAATCCTGAAAGTTCCTTTTGAACCTCAAATCCTGAAAAGTCTCATCCCTTGTGTCCCCCTAACTTGCTAAGCAAACAACTCCCTTTGGCAAGAAACCCTATACAAACTTGGGAATTCACCTCTAAGCACCAAACCTCCACACCACTTTTGTCCCCCAAAACTAACTCTACTCCTATCCCAACCTTAAAACCAATGTTATCATTTAAGGCTTCCCACCCCTTCATAATGTTCTTCCTCACACCACACCCGAAAGGCATAGTGATCATATTGTTCTCCATCCCCCTTCCATTTTTCCATATTTATCCACTATCACTCCTCTCCATAAAGCTTCTCCTCCACCCCAAATCTCCACAGCCATTTACCCAAAAGTGCTTTGTTAGAAACCTTCAAATCCATAACCCCAAGACCTCCCAACCGTTTAGGAGATGTCACGGTCATCCATCGGACTAAGTGAAACTTCTTTGCCCTCTCCGCCCCATCCCAAAGTTTCTTTGCAACCTTTCTAGCTTTCCTATAACAACAGTGGAAGCATTGAACAAGGACATGCAATATGTGAAGATACTCGATAAAGTGCTCTTAATAAGCACTTCCTTGCCTCCTTTAGACAAGTATCTTTTCTTCCAACATGCTAACCTCTTCTCTACCCTCTGAATGACCAGATTTTAGACACCAATATGTCTTCCTTGTATACAGCCAGTTTAGCCATGTTTATGAATGAAAATATATTTACTTGATAAAAAAAAAGTTTGCAAATATGTGCTAGCTTCAAATGAATAGTTCATAAACATGAAATCATTGAAAACATATTGTTTGACTTATGATAGCATTAAAATGCATCACAATCATAAAACTAGTGTAACCCATACCCGCTCATAAAACACAAATCATCGAGGAAGAGTTATGTCTCCCTTACCTCGATTTCGATCTTAAAAACTAGAACAACATATTTTGACAACCAACTACCATGCTCAATGGGTGGATGGTCTTAGAAGTTTTGTAAGAAATGGCATATGAAGCTAGAAGTCTACTGTTTCATTCTCTTGAGGACACAAAATTCCTTTGATGCCGAAAGCATCGATAATATAGTCATAGAAGCTGGATTGTGGTCTATGTCACGACTGTACTAGTTCTCAGAATAACTATACAAAGTACACGTGAAGATTGGAAACAAGAAATGAAGCTACCCTCTGGGCTTCAAATAGGAAGGGGGATGGCAGTTTGCTAAGCTCCTGGTCTGCCTTAGTAGTATCGGCTATAGCGTATTAAGGTCTAGTTTGGTCAACTAAGTATTTGGCTATGCTTCTAGAATATATATACTTATATACATGGTTTAGCTATTATATTATAATATTAATATTAGGCTTCTGGAAATATTTATTATCTACTTTTTAGCTATTAAGAACTAATATAGGGCGGCTGAGAAGCTCCTATTTTGACCTACTTAATTTTGAAGTAATGGTAATGGAACATTATAAAATTGTCCGGATACCCATGTTCTGGTGGTGAAAGGTTAACTTAGATATGGTATATGTATTATATTACATCTAGAATGCTTCTGGGTTCTCAAAATAACTCAAGTCTCTAATCTTTTGTCACTGTTAAAAGTATTAATCAAGTCCTTACAGTCTACTTTAATTTTTTGAAATTGGTAACTGGTACGAGTCTACTTTAATTTGGTATTTGTTTGAAAGGAAAAGTCGTAATAATAAACTATCTAGGATTATACTTACCGAATTCTTACTAATTGATCCAATCTCAAAAGAGCACTATACCGTATCGTTGTTTTGTTTTTGAAAAAATATAATATGAATTTTCTTTTTATCATCCTTACTCTTCATAATATTTAAGGCACACTCGGAAGTCAGGATAGGGGTAGCAGCAGACTGGGCTTTACCTGATTAAAGAAAAACCCTTCACTAGACTTTGATAGTTACCTGATTTGATTGTTCACTTTCCTGGTTCCTTATTTGCTGGTTGGATAAACACATTCTCATTATTACCTGATTAAATATTGTTTATGCCACTACAATATTATTTTCTACTAACCTAGTATGTACCTGTCAGAAGCTAAATATAACTTAGAAAATCCACTAAAATAAACTTGGAAGAAGTTAAAGTTTTAACGGATGTGGTTCAAGGTTTCATTGTTAAACGGTTATGCAGTGGTGCTTGCCTCACATACAAGCATCTTTATCTTCAGTGATATCATCGTGAAAGTGAGCACGGGCGTGCTTGCTTTAGTCTAGCAATATGTTTGTGTTGATCACCTGGAAATTCTTATGAAAATGGTTAATTCCATTAGAAGAACTGTTATGATTTATGAAAATACTAATCTTGCTTGTTCTACAGATTTTTCAATTCTCATGACCGGGAATTTCATGTTGCAACTCTTCCTTATAAACCTGACTTCAAGGTCATGCCCGAGGGTTGGGATGGGACTACCAGGGATCCTGATGAGGTGCACTATGAAATATCAATGAAGGAAGATGAGATGTTGTATCAAGAGTTTGTTCAAAGGATGAACTTCAACAAGATGAAGGTTAGCATGTCTAGGAACCAATGAAACAATAAGTTGTAACCATAATGATCTGATGTATTGTTGCACCGAAATAAGATTTTGATCTGTTATGTGTACTGTTATTCTGTTTTACTAACTCTGGGCTACGTGGTTCTCCTTTTGGTTTTAGATGGCGAAAAAAGTGAAATGCCACAAGTATAGCCGCAGGCGCCCTTCAAATGGCTGGAATTTCACTGTTGAGATGCTAGGATCTCGAGGCAAGCGCGGGAATGGTGGTGGCTGGAAGTTCGTTAGTCAACCTGATGGTTCCAGTCGACCCCTTGACGAGTTCGAGAAGATGTTTGTCAAGAGAGAGACCCCACGTCGAAGGAAAAAAATTCTCCCTTGATTTTCTGGCGTATGCAAGGTAGATTCCAGTTAAAAGACTTGTTCTTAGATTTTGTCATAATTTACGCATTTCATGCGTTTCTGGAAGTTGTTTTTGTTCGTCAGAGCCAGTACACACTATTTTATAAAAGTGTGGTTGCAGATTGATCACAAGTGGTTTCTACAGCTCCTGTATCCTCTCATCAAATTGATCAAGTTAAGAGTTATAGTGGATCATTTTTCTACCTCCATAACTTCACATAGTTTTGTTATAGACTGGTCATCCAATTTTATATGCTGGCTTTGCTACATTGACATGTGCTAACTGTCAACATTCAATAACACGAGCTTTTGCTAAGGCTATGCTTATGTTTGGTGTTCAGCTAAATCACAAAGCCAGATTTGGATGTACTATTGGTTATGCTTGAATGTTGTGTATCCTGCAAATGATGGATATGAACTCGGAAGCACACAACTTGTTTGGACAATATGTGGTTAAAGTAGAAAAGGGGTATTTGCATGCATGCTTTAATTGTATCATAGCTTTGCTTCTGTTAGCTTTCATCAGTCAAAATATTCTAGTAGCCTATAAGTTTATGGGAACTCTAACTACTTATTTTGTTGTTTGTAGTATAAAAATGAAAGTGGGGGCAATGCTACTTGTGATATTGAATCCTTCGTTTATTAAAAAGAAAAAGAATGTCACTTTACTAGTTTTCTTTCATCATCATTACTACTTTGCTAAGGAAAAAGCAAATTCAATGTCATAATGAAAGTTGAATTCTCTTGAGACGACAAAAAATTAAAGCATATGAAGTCTAAAACGTGTGGCCAATGCAATATGAAGGTTTGGGGAATGCTAAAAAACTTTTTGTCCTACTACGTATGTTGTCGTTGCAGAGATCTTGGTTCCCACTTATAGGTTATCAGATCGTTTTCAAAGGATCCACCAAATTTTAGGCGAAATGGAGTCTGCAACCAATTTTAGAAAAATCAGCATGAATTAATACACGAAAAAAGATGAAATTCATAAATAACATTGAATCATCAAAATAAATGATGTTGGTCATCGTGAACATGGTAATTATTGATCCGTAGGACGTTCCTAATAGACTCACGAAATTTCCGACATGAATAATACACATGAAAACAGATCATTAGTGGCGACTGTAGTCGCTGCTACAGCCGTTAATACATTTAAATCCGCCGCTAAAAGTACATATTAGTGTCGGTTTAGTCGCCACAATTCTTACAAAAAAACGCCACTAAAAGTATGTTTTAACCGCCGCTAAAAGTATATATTTCCGCTAAAAATTGGTATTTAGTGGCAGTTTAGTCGCCACTAATTGTCATAATAACCGCCGCTAAAAGTATATATTTAGTCGCCTAATAACCGCCACTAACAAATATAATAACTGCCGCTAAAAATTGGAATTTAGTGGCAGTTTAGTCGCCACTAATTGTCATAATAACCGCCACTAAAGGAAGGTATTTAGTGGCGATTTAGTCGCCAGCAATTCATATAAAAACCGTCACTAAAAGAATGTCTTTACTGGTGATTTAATCGCCACCAATTCATCTAATAATCGTCACTAAAAATATGTCTTTACTGGTGATTTAGTCGCTACAATATATTAACCGCCACTAAAAGTATATATGTAGTGGCGGTTTTGTCGCCACCAATTCTTATTGCTGTCGCCGCTAATACATACAGTAACCGCCACTAAAAGTAGGTATACATTGGTAGCGGTTTTGGTCGCCACTAAAAGCATGTTTAGCTTCTGTTTTAACAGCCGCAAATATTAGAATATGACGCCACTAAAGGCTTGTCATTTTATTAGTATGAATAAGTCATTTCAGTGTCTTTGCACTCAACATATACAAGTAAATGACCACCAAAGAGTCATTTAATGGTGACTATGGTCGCTACGAATAAGTATAAAAATAGCAAGAGTATGGGTTAGTTTATAATTGTTCTTTACATCTCACTATTTATTTTCAATGCCAGTTTAGGGTTGTTTGCGACAAAAGTACCAATCAATGTGTTCCTAGCGCTGCCACTGAACTAAATGAATTTAGTGGTCACAAAAGTTACCGTGGAAATTATTTTAATGGCTATTCTAGGTTGCCAACTTTTTGAAACCATGAAGAACAATCGCTACTAATAGTAAACCTTTTTTTATATGTATTACTAATTTCCAACAATATAACAGTATTTCATATTCACAAATACACTGATAGCATGATCGATTCTCACAATATTTTCAAAACTCCATTTGCTTTCTCAAGTGCATCTACAAATCCTGCAGATTTTATTCAATCGAACAATCTTAAATTTAGATAATTCATACAATCTCTCCATTACATTGATCAAGAGAATAAAATCTTTCTTAAATCTGTCACGCTAAAAATGATAAACTTTATGAAAGTCTCCCTCCTATTCTTGAATACACACGCCTTCAATAGGATTATGTGAATCAACCTGAATTCATTGGTATTCCACAACGCAAGGATGCAAACCATTTGTTGCTTAACTACAGAGCCGTCATTGTTTTCTTACGCATCGTCCAGAAAGCAGCATAGTATCGATTCTGCAATGAAAAGACTGAGTTTAGTGTAGATGTATAACAATACCAAAGAACAATTCCACATGCAACAAAATAGGAAGATTTATAAGGAACAACCCAAGTTCACATGGTATGCGTGTTTTTGGGCTCGATGATAGCATAGTCCGAGAGATAAATTCATGAGGCATGTTGGGCAAAAGCATACAATATATTCCATGGGCTTGGTCATGACAATTTAAAGGAGAATATGAAGACCAAAACGAAAATTGTTAACTATCAAAGGGAAGGAAAAGAGTAAAACAACTGTATAGAACAGATAGCTAATAATATCAAATTTGTTCTCATCAATACAAGAGGATTTGTTTGATTGCAATCTAAGATATGGTGTTACTAAACCACTAGGTATCCTAATACATAAAGCATGGTTTTCAAACTATGAATTTCCCAAGCTTTGCAGAATATGCCAACACTACTTCACGTGCTAGTTTAATTTACTGCAGTTTTGATATATAGCGTTCGAAGTTTTCTCATTTGTAAGATTTTGATTTCACTAGGAGTTAACGAGTGAGACCACTGTAAGATATATAATGCTCTCGTTTGATCATGAATATATGATGCATCATCTGTTGAGCAATATATAAGTGGTAAATTTGCATAGTATCTAATTATTTCAAGGAATTGTCAATCTTAGTGAGCATTGGAAAATGAAAACAACATTGTTAAAAGGAAATAGAAGCTCCTAAGCTGATGGAATGGAACTACCTGTTATCACTTAGCCAGGTTTTTTTTCATTCTTTCACGACAATCATATAGCATCTTAACGCAAAGGATAACAAATTAATAGCATGGCAGTCAGATACTTTAATACAATAAATGAATTTGCAAAAGAAGTATCAGATGCAACTCAGTTGGTGAAATTCCACATGTCATTCAATCAAAGTGGAAGGCCTAAGATATATCATCTATTAAGTCATCACTTGTCGTCTTTAGATCTAGTTGTTTCCATCAGATGAAATTGAGGCCCAGCCAGAGGCCATAGCTATTATTTCTGTAAACAGGTAACTGCTAACTGCCGATGACTAACAAAAAAATACAGACAACATGGAATTGATCTTCTTTGCTACTCTTATATTGGTACTAGACGTACCAGCTGGTACAACAAGAGCTTACTGACCATGATCTTCTTTAGTATTTTTTTGGTGTGAGTTAGTACACAGATTATTCGGTATTTGTTTGACCCACTTCGTTGGGCCCAAAGAACAGGCAATGCCGAAAAGGCCTAGGTGACCAATAATCATTGCATTTTCGTGACTGACGTCTCTTTTTTTGGAGTTTTGGGGTCACAAAACAGGAATTCACGATTATTCAAGTTTCTCGGTGTGTGTTGTTAGTCCATAGATTATTCGATATTTGTTCGACCCACTTCGTTGGGCCCCAAACTTGGTCAGGCAAGGCCGAAAAGGCCTAGTGACCAGTACTCATTACATTTTCATGACTGACGTCTCTTTGTTTGGCGTTTTGGGGTCACAAAATAAGAATTCACGATTTTCCAAGCTTTTTCGATGTGTTAACGTCCATAGATTTTCCGGATTTTATTCGACCGACTTAGTTGGCCACTAACTTGACCGGGCAGGTCGAAAAAGCTCTACTGACCAGTTCTCATTGCATTTTCATGACTGGCGTCTATTTTTTAGGCTTTTCGGGGAAACGAAATAGGAATTCATGATTTTTCATGCTCTTCGATGTGTATTAGTCCATAGATTTTCAGGAATTTGTTCTGCTAACTCTATTGAACCCCAATCTTGGCTAGGAAGTATTGAGAAGGCCTTGTGACCAGTACTCATTGCATTTTCGTGACTAACGCCCCTTTTTGTGTTTCGAGGTCACAAAACAAGAATTTACAATTTTTAGGTTTTCCAGTGTGTGTTAGTCCATATGGATATTTTGAAATTTTGGTCGACCGACTCTGTTAAGGGGTTTTGGGGTCACGATACAAGAATTCAAGATTTTTCATGCTTTTCGGTGTGTTTAATCCATGGATTTCCAGGAATTTGTTCGACCGACTATGTTGGGTTCCAAACATGACGGAAAGGGCTGAAATGTCCGGGTAAGTGGTAACCGGTACTCATTGGATATTTCATTACTGACGTCTCTTTTTCTGGAGTTTCATGGTCATGAAACAGGAATTAACAATTTTTCAAGCTTTCCATGGATTTTCTTGATTTTATTCGACCTACTTTGTTGGGCCCTAAACTTGGCGGGGCAGGCCGGAAAAGGTCTAGTGACCAGTATTCTTTGCATTTTCGTGACTAGCATCTCTTTTTCCGGCGTTTCGAAGATACGAAATAGGAATTCACAATTTTTAGGCTCTACGATGTGTTTTAGCCCATAGATTTTCAAGAATTTGTTCGACAAACTACGTTGGACCACATTCTTGGCTAGGAAGTGTCGAAAAGGCCTTGTGGCCAGTACTCACTGCAATTGTGACTAACGTTCCTTTTTTGGCTTTTCAAGCTCACAAAACAAGAATTCACAAATTTTCAGTTTTTTCGGTGTGTTAGTCCATAGGTTTTTCGAAGTTTGGTCGACCGACTCCGTTTTGGGGTTTGGGGGTCACAACACAGGAATTCAAGATTTTTCATGCTTTTCCTTGTGTGTTAGTCCATAAATTTTCAGGAATTTGTTTGACAGACTCGATAGGGTCCCAAACTTGGCGAGAAGGGCAGAAATGGTCTAGTGACCAGTAATCATTGGATTTTCATTACTGACGTCTCTTTTTTTGGAGTTTCGGGGTCACAAAACAGGAATTCATGATTATTCAAGCTTTTTGGTGTGTGTTGGTCCATGGACTATTCGGTATTTGTTCGACCCACTTCGTTGGGCCCCAAACTTGGCCAGGCAAGGCCGAAAAGGCCTAGTGACCAGTACTTATTGCATTTAAGCGTTTCGGGGTAACGAAACAGGAATAACAATTTTTTAGGCTCTTCGGTGTGTGTTAGTCCATAGATTTTTCAAAATTTGTTTGACTGACTTTGTTAGGCCCCAAACTTTATCGAGCAAGGCCGAAAAGGCCTCTTGGTCACCAGTTTTCATTCCATTTTTGTGACTGACGTCTTATTTTTCGGTATTTCAAGCTCATGAAATAGGAATTCACAAATTTTCAGGCTTTACAATGTTTTAGTCTATAGATTTTCCAAAATTTATTCGACTGACTCTGTTGGACCCCAAACTTGGCCGGGCAGGCCAGAAAAGGCTTGGTGACCAGTACCCATAGGATTTTCATTACTGACGTCTCTCTTCAGCGTTTTGGGGTCACAAAACAGGAATTCATGATTTTTAACGTTCTTTGGTATGTGTTAGTCCATAGACTTTTCGAAATGTTCGTTCGACTCTGTTGGGATCCAAACTTGGCCGAGAAGGCCGTGTGACTAGTACTCGCTGCATTTTCGTGACAGACGTCTCTTTTTTCAGCGTTTCAAGGTACCGAAATAGGAAATTCATGATTTTCATGTTAGCTCAAACCTCCTTGTGAGCACTCCTTAAATTATTCTTTTTCATGTTAGCTCAAAGTCTCAAACCTCCTATATGAGCACTCCTTTAGTAAGTCATCCTATTGTATGTTGTGACTTGTGAATCACCAACTTCAACAAGAGTTGTGTCCCTTCTTTTCTCTGTTGACACATCTATATATAAACTGCTAATTAAGAAAACTACCACGGTACAGAGAAAATCGATCCAAGGAGTTTTAAGTTAAATGAATTTTATATTCTCCTTGATAAAGAATATTAAATCTTAGATTCAACAACTAAGAACTTCAAGGCGAGAACCTATTTCCTTCATCTTCTTTACAGATTGTCAAAATTTTGAAGAGCACATGGAACATGACTTAATGTTAACAGGAGAAAATGAGTATGAATACCACATAGCTACCACAAGATGTTAAACTTACTTGCATCATTGACCTTGGATTTGTAGTATATGTTGTCTCAATAGTTGATTCTTTCTGCATAAGAAAATGAAGCACTCAATCCTAACAAAAATATGGTGCAAGCCATGACAACATTCAGAGGAAGCTGAGGATACCTCGAATATAAATCCATAATGAAGAGCAACCCTTTTCACATCCTCCAAGCTCAGATCAATTGACATTTCCTGGATTTTTTAGGGTGGGGGGAGAAGGATATGTAAAACAAGTATATCATCCATTTTAAATACAAGACATGCAGCTATTTTTTGGTTTTGTAAACAGAGAGCTTACATCTTCCGGACTATACATATCTGCAAAATGATAAAGCAAGGGGCCCAGGTTTATCCAGACCTGCAAGGCAAACAGATCATGCATCATAAAATAAGTACATAAACGATGAACAAACAAATGATCAAATTTTTTGAAAAATATGTCGAGCTTAGCCATATTACTTACTCCACCATCTTTGAGGACTTTTGAGATTATCTCAATATACTCCACAATGTTATGGGCAGTATCTAGGAAGAAACAAGTGACAACTGCATCCCAAACTCCTGCACATTAATATCTGATAAGAATAGCTTCTATCATAATGTTACCAAGTTAATGAATTACAATAACTACAATAACTAGAATATCTACAGAAGACACATGATGAGACTTAGCAAACTGCATTTGAACCAGTCATGCAACCCCGCCCCCGCCCCCACCCCCCCAACACACAAAACCAAGAAAAATACCAAACAGATGCAGGATAATTTTACTAGATAACTGAGTTTATGGTGATCAATCTTAAGAAATGCATGTCTACAAAAGAAAGCAAAAAGCAGACATGTACAGTCAATGTGAGTGGTTCTAATGAGCTGAAAGGTGAGGATAAAACTTAACTTTGGGACCCATTAAGATGCAGGTATACCTATAGCCAATTGCAGCTCTCATTTCCACAAGGTATAGATGAAATATCAAAATACATTTTCCTTGTACGAGCTAAATATAACCTAGGTCAGTAGAAGGAGCATTAGATATTCTGTTTAAGGTCCTGAATCTAATGTACATATCTGTATATATTTCTACATGAAACATCACATAGAAATACCCCAATTGCAGCTCTCATTTCCACAAGGTACAAAAACAGCAACAACAACATAACCAGTTTAGTCCCACAAAGTGGGGACCCATTTCCACAAGGTATAGATGATATATCAAAATACATTATCCTTGTACGAGCTAAAATATAACCAAGGTCAGTATAAGGAGCACTGTATATATTTCTACATGAAACATCATTGGAGGGTTCCTCCGGAATTTTCTATCTCCTCAGACAAGGAAATGCCATCAAGCTACCATACCTGCTTGGCTTGGATCACTATAAACCTCAACAAAATCACCACCACACATGGAAAAGCCTTCAGTAATTCCTGCACTGTTTCCAAAGGAATCGATTAGAACTAAACCAAATAGAAGCAACCAAATGGTACAAACCATTGACTGAATTGCAGAACTAAAAAAATGAACGGCCGGGTTCATACAATGAGTTGCATATAACATACACTATTCTCTCACACAAGCGTAATTCAACTTACTGCATCTAGCAACGATATACCAAACAAAAGTTTACTATTTATGAAAACCAAGCAGAAGACTTAAGGATAAGGAATTAAATGATGACATCATAAGATCTAGTCAACTTCGGTAGGAGTTTCACTAAGTGAGACTATAAAATTGCAAATATATGCAAACAAAGGCTACTTTGTATTTTTCTTTTGAGAATATCTGTCATTTCGGATCAGAGGCTTTTTTTCTTACTAACTCATTTACTCTGACAGCACTTCCTCCAACCTAATCCTGCACTCTGCACAACAAAGTTATGCTTGACCTAAATCATTTATTCTAGTATTACTTTCCTCTGACCAACAACTATACATACAGTTATAAAACCGTCAATGTTATATAATAGTGATCTTGGAAATGACTGAGAGGAAGTTAACTAGATGGAAGGCACAGTATTTGTCTCTAGGTGGAAGACTGATTAATCAACTCTGTACTAGACTCACTACCTACTTATGTGATGTCTTTATATCCAATCCCCGCAAAAGTGAATAAGCAACTGGACAAGCTAAGGAGAAATTTTCTATGGCAAGGAAATAAAGAAGAGAAAGGTTATTGTCTAGTAAACTGGAAAACTGTGCTTCTCGGCAAAGAAAGAGGAGGCCTGGGAATCAGAAATCTGAGTTTGCAAAATGAGAGTTTGCTGATGAAGTGGCTATGGAGACACACTGGTGACGAAAGAGCTCTATGGAAGGAGGTCATAGTAGCAAAGTATGGTGAGTTAAGCTCCTGGTGTACAGAACAACCAGGAACCTTGGCCACTGACTTATATCTCAAGGTGGGTAATGAAAACAAGACCAAATTTTGGAAGGATGGCTGGATTGAGCAAACTCTCTCGGGGATCTTTTCCCTGATTTGTTTCTAATATGTGAGAATCCTAAAGCTAGAGTTTGTGATTGTTGGACAGAACAGGGATGGGACACTCATTTAGAAGATTGCTAAATGATTGGGAAGTCGAAAGGGTGGCACCTTTATTAGGAAAGCTAGGTGGAGTTAATAGTCTCAACAAATGCAGACAGAGTTATTTACACAGAACCTAAGAAATCTACTAGTTGTTCAACTTCTCTATACAAAGTTCTTTACACCAAAAATAAAATGTAGCAATACAGCTTCCTTTAGCTTTCTGGATGTTGTTAACTTTGTTTTCAAAACATCTTCCATTCCTCTCCCTCCAAATTGTCCACCAGATACATGATGGAATTAGTCTCCACTCTCCACCATTTCTTTTGACTCTTACTGCCCCCTCTCCTAATCCAATAGCTTAGAAGGTTTGATGTATGCTCAGGCATAGTCCATTTGATCTCTGTTAGGCTGAGAACTAGGACCATAGCTGAGAGGTGAATTTACAGTCAGGAAAGAGATGACTATTTGTCTCTCCTTTCTTACGGCATAGGAAGCACCTGGATGCAATGTGGAACTTCCTTCTTTGTAGTCTCTCATGAGTGAGGCATGCTTTTCTGACAATTAGCTAATAAAGCAATTAACCTTTGTTGGTGCCATATTTCCATGGAGAACTCCTATTTTCCATGGAGTTCTGTTCATTAAATGGAGCCTCACGTAGCTCATTATAAGTCTCAATGAAAGTTTTTGCTTCTTCGGTCTCCTTTTGGGCCAAACAGTGAGTCGGTTAACATTGTCTTCAACAGCTCCTGATAATGGTGTCAACCACTGAAACTTGATGGGTAAATTCTTCCAGCGTCATTCCCCCTTCATGATTTGTTCAACGGTACAATGGTGTCCACCACTGAAACTTGACAGGTAAATTCTTCCAGCACCATTCCCCCTTCATGATTTGTTCAACGGTAACTCTAAAAAAGCAAACTCAAAGAGAAATTTGCCATCTCCCATCTCATGAGCATGCTAAAACTGGATGATCGACTGATCGCTGAGAGGATGGGGATCTCCAAGGTGTTCATGGGAAGGTACCAACAAGGCATTCATTGAGGACTTCATTCCGGGAGTGGAGGGCCTCTTATATATGGATGGGTTCCCCCCTCATCAATGACTTCTTGGTTAGACTATTTAAGGCTTGTGAGAGCCTCTGTATATGGGAGATCTTTCATTGTCAAACTCAATCTTAGTTCTACAGCATTGATTGGAGATCCCTGACTGCTTAAAATCTACCAACCTTGTCGGATAGAGAATCCTACCCTGCATTAAAAGCCACTTCCGGTATGATAAGGACTGATCTTCTCCTTCCTCTAATGTTGACAATACTGATGTACTGACCTATTGTAATTTCTAGAGCAAAAAGTCTAGGAAAAGTTAGTCTTCTTCTTCCATCTTCTCACAAAATTCCTTGAACCCTCGATGCTTCGAGTAATGTCTGGACAGACTCCTGATTAAGTCTTTGCTTCTCTCAGTCCAACCGAACCATGACTGTTGTATGGGACGATCTAACAATATCGAAGGACTTAAAACCAACTGCAAAATAAATGCAATCCTCCATCTGGAGCAGAGGATAAGGAGAAAAGAAAGGAAGAAGAGAGAATGCAAAGAGAATGACACTGGTTTAGGAGAATGGGGAATCCGGAGTGGGAGAAGATGGTCGTGACCAGGAGACGTCTAGAAGAGAAAGAAAACTGGAGGGAAGAGTTCGGGGTTATGTCGGAAATCGGGTGAGTCTTTTCTGATGGGTAAATGGTCTGTTTGGTATTTTTTGTTAGAAACAGAACTCGCCGGCAAAGGGAAAGTGGTCGGAAATTTTTTTTTAAGGAGAGAGAAGGTTGGAAAAAGGTTCTGGGTTATATCAGAAAACTGGTTAGGTTGATCGGAGAGAATGTTAGAGAAGAGAGAAAGTCGGAATAGGATTTCTTAAGACTTACCTCGGGATTTGGGCCTGGGAGCATTTTTCATATGGATGTTTTCTTTTTTGTTGAGAACCATTATCACCTCATACTTGAAATGTTTATAGAAGAAGCTGCAATAACCAACTAAATGCAGAGACGTTGACTCATAGAATTCATGAAACTACTTGAAACAATTAAAAAGAGAGAGGGGGGGCGCTATTCTAGCTCCTAAATAATCCAGTTTGGACCCCTGCTATGCCTCAAAGTTCTGAAATTTAAAACTCATGTGAAACAAAACTAAAATCTAATCTCGACTATTATTGCATCATATTATTGCCATCCTGCTACTTGCAAGACAGACCGCTAAAAATGGTGTCATAAGTTAGCCTTCATCATGCCATGCACCACATTCACAGATCTAATAATATCGAATGTCAGATAATTTCACAAGTTGAATCCACAATGGTTACACGAAGTTTTCAAATCATTATCAAGAAAGGAGAAATTCATTTGATAAGCATGATATGATGAGAGCAGTAGAACTAGAACACACAAGATGCTATAGACAAGTTGATGGATACCTAGCCGGATGAATATCTGGAACAGAGACAGGACGAAGCTGATCATTGTCCGACACCGAATTGCAATTGCTGTGTATCCACGGAAAGATTGTCCATTCACCGACAGCTTGAGTACTATAGATGTAACAAAGGTAGCAAGGTCAGAACCACAGATCTACATTCTTTAGGAAATGCTGACCTAAAAACTTACTTATTAAGAATAAAACTGGAGCATATCATCATGTAGTATGAGAACTCGTTTCCCTGGCTAGCAAAACCTGTTTTCAAGGTTCAATATTGGGTTAAGCAAGGCTCTTAACCAGATTATGAAAAGGTTCCAACTCCACGAAAACCTACCAAGACATGAAATTTCTAGAGCAAGCCTTCCAAGTCCAGCGCCAGGAACCAAACAGGCTGGAGGACTACTCAAGAAGAACTAAAATTTTAGAATTTTCCAGTTGACAACAAAATAACGCATAGCCTAAGAGTAAAGGCAATCAAAACTGCAAAAGGAAGTGACGAACTTTTCTTTAGATCGATTAGGAAATAGGCGTTCAAGCTCTTCCAGAATGGGCCTATAACACTGATCACGTTCTTTTTGACCCTGTACAACAAAGACGATAAAGCATTGATCATCATTTTCTTATTTTCTTTTTCAGCCTTTGCCCCTGTCGGGGACATTCTTAGATAGTTTACTTGACAGGAAGAATAAATCAATAAAGAACTATGTCTACCTCGTTGGCCCAATCTCTTACAATGTTTCTGATGATACAACGAACCTGGAACAAAAATTAAACAAACTATTCAAAAAGCACAGAGGTCTCCTATGTATAATGACACAACAAAGAAAAAGACAACTTTTTTTTTGATGAAGAACAAACAAAAAGACAACTTAGCTAAAACAATGAACAACAGAACTTTGCCTCCATACCAATCTAGTTGACAGCAATATGAATCCTCTATATCCATTCCACTCCATTAGGGCTTCATTCCAATAATAACGGAAACTATATAACATATTTGTAGTACATCTTGACGTGAGAATGGGATTTCACTGACTTCTAGTTACTCTGACTTTTTTAGGTATGCCGTGTACTAAATAAATTTTGTAGCTGGGCAGAGACGTTTGTTTCCTCCCCACATGGCTAGAAGTAGATAAACAAGAATTAATTCTAACTCCCACGTGATGAAAAAAAGTATGTTGGATGGAAAAGACCAATCTGGATATGCTAAACAAAATCCTGTAACGAGCGGAAACAAGAAATATTCCACACAACTTCTTTTTTAAAAAAAAAAAAACTGTCATCCTGAACAGCTGCAACTTTACTGCATTAAAAAGAGAAAAGACATCAAAACACCCCTAAACTTGTCCCGAAAACTTACTTTAGACCTTTAACTCTACGGGTATTTATTTACCCCCCTTAACAACTTTAAAGTGAATTAAATACCACCCCTAATGCTGACGTGGCATAAAAAAAGGAAAAATAAAAAAAGAAGCGCCTTTTTAAAAAAAAATGAGGTGGTCCCATTATTATTATATTATATATAATAAAAAAATAAAAAAAATACCCCCACCCCTACCCCTTTCTTCTTCAAACCCTCCCACCCCCTCCGCCTTTGCCCCTTTCTTTTTTTCAAGAAAATAAATTCATCTGATTCTTTTCCAGTTAGTATTACCACTTCATTGTATTCTTTTCCAAAATAAATTCATCTGATTGCTTTATTTTTCAAAAAAGAATGAAGAAAATTAAACACTGGGTATTGGGATTTCCTTCAATAGAATTTGGCGTTCTTCTATTGGGTGTGAAGGAGAGTTAGCACGATGAAGATGATGAACAGGGGAGAGAGATTTGAAAGACCTTAACTTTTCCATTCAAGAATCAACAAGGACAAAGAAAAAAGGGTAAGTACAATAAGGGAAGTCAGGAAAAAAAATGGATATTTTAATGGAGTTGATACAGAGAAAAGTTTTTTTTTTTTTTTTGGCAATGGTGTGCGATTTGTGGCGGTGAGATTAACAGAGAGAGGGAGAAAAAGGTCAATGAATGTTGAATTTTTGTGTTAAATAAAGTTGAGTTTTTTGTTACAGACAGAGAGTAAAAGTTGGTCATTGCAACGGACCTTGTATTCCAGTAATGGAGGAATCAGACCGGTGAATCCAGACCGTACAGTTGCGAGAGTGGCGATGCGTGTGAGAAGAAGGAATTATTCATCGGCCTTAGCCCTGTTGAATTCATTTTCAACTTTATTTTATTCATAATATACAGGGGTGCGGTGGGGGGGGGGGGGGGGTGGAAGAGACAGGTGGGTGGTGGTGGTGGTCTGTAGAGACGGAGGGAGTGGTGGTGGTTATGGGGCGGGGGCCCAGGGTGTTGCGAGGAAGAAGAGTTGGGGGGGGGGGGGGGGGGGGGTTATTCCTTTTCCTTTTTCTTTATATATATATATATACAATAAAATAGTGGGGTGACTTTTAAAAAATGACGTGGCACTGATTTGGCGGTAACATGGCGCGTGTGCAATTCACTTCCCATTGTGAGAGTGGTGTTATATTCTTAGGGTGGTATTTAATTCACTTTAAAGTTGTTAAGGGGGGTAAATAAATACCCGTAGAGTTAAAGGTCTAAAGTAAGTTTTCGGGACAAGTTTAGGGGTGTTTTGATGTCTTTTCTTCATTAAAAAACTAGTTTAATAGCTCACTCTCCTGTATGGTGCCCTCTGGGACAGGTACTTATCATATTTCAAAAAGCACTACCAAAGACAACGAGATACCTTATCCACATCAACCAGTGGAACATGCAGCTGCAAAGATGGGTCCAACCAGTCCGGAGGTGATGAAGATACCTGAAACTGCAGATAGTAAGGAAATAAGTATTGGCATATCAAATTAACTACCTCAAGAGTAGGTAATCATTAGAAGGAAGCCAAAGGACAAAGTTATACAAGAGAGAGGAAAGAGGGATAATACTGTTCCTTTCTCCTTTAGGTGGTTCATCATGTGCAATAAGAAAGAAAGACAATAAAGGTACTTACTCTTTCCAATCAAATTACCAAACATCAATTCAAAACCTTTAGAAACTCTATATGAGAACTTATTTCTTATGGTGTGGGTCTTTTCCCAAGAAACCACTTAGACCAATTAGTGTATTAGGTGTAGACTAAGAATACCAATTGGGCACGAGAAAAAGGCATTCCTCGCAGACCTCTAAATGTATATTGTTTCAACTGGTCCTCATGCTCATGTCTATTTAACTAACTGAAGCTAACCGAGATCGACAGCTTTCTTATCATGCAGCTCATGTGATGATTTTCTTCACTTCAAAGGATTTAGTGCTTATTTTTGTTGATTCCTATTGTTGTTCACTACAATTATCTAGTTATCACCAGACAACCATCCCCTCTCATTAAAAAAGAGGGAATGGATTGACCACTGTGATTACAACAACGTCGTACCCAGTGTAATCACACAAGTGGGTTTGGGGAGGGTGGTCTGTACACAGACCTTACCCCTACCTTGTGAAGGTGGAGAGGTTGTTTTCGATAGACTATCGGCTCAAGTAAAGCATTTCAAAGCATGTATGAAAAGGGAGTACATTAGTGAACAAAGAAAACAACAGGTAATAATAAAAATTGAAGAATAAGATAATAGGAGAGTAATAATAATAATACTGATAAGGAAAACTAGACAACACTAGACTACCTACTAACCTTCTACCCTAATCCTCGACCTTCATATCCTCCTATCTTGGATCATGTCCTCAGTAAGCTACAAGTGTGCCATGTCTTGTGATTAGATTTATATATTTTTTATCACCCACCTGGATTTTTGATAAGGTCCCACCTGATGATTTAATTCTCCTACTCAAACTCATAGATAACATATCTTTGAGCCGTCTTTTTTTTACGGCCAAGTGGCGGGAAAGATGTTTTAATTCTCCTACTCAAACTCATAGATAACATATCTTTGAACCCTCTTTTTTTTATGATTAAGTGGCGGGAAAGCTCTACAAATGAAATTTCAACATTCCTTAGAGGTGTTCAGGATGTGTGTGCGTTTTTTCTTTGTATGTGTGTGTGGAAGTGGAGGGGGGGAATTGGAAGTTTCAGGTAGGTGCTTTACATTTCCATTGCAACAAGCAGAAGCATATAACGTGTCCTGGTCTGGAAGGCTCTTACAACCATCAATCGCTTGCTCCTGTTGTCATCTACAAAGGTCAACTCCATAGTAAAATTAAAATAAAAGAAACAAGGTAATCACCAGATATCAGAAACTTCCAACAACTTCATAGAAGCAAGGAGACCTTATTAAATTTTGTTGGTGCCGGGTACTTCCCATTGCAGGTCTCTTTAGAGCTCGGTTCAGCCAAGCAGTGACAATCTACTCCACCACTAGTTGAGGTTGACTCACATAAGCAAAGGTTCCTTGACCTAGAAAAGTGATGACTACCTGACACATCATCTAGATGTTGGTTTTCACAAATATCAACATCCTGGCTCATATCAAGAGGGGGTTCAAACACCTACAAGTTAACAATTGGATCTCAGCTTATTGTATCATACAACCAAGCTGGTCTTTCTAGGTTTAAGACCATGAAATGGCAGAAATTAATGATAACCCAATAGGATGGAAATAACAAATAGAGTAGAAGGAAAAAAAATGATAAAGAGCTCATCACCTTTAACATCTCAAATATGAAATATGAATTTTGAGCGATGCACCTGCACCACAGAAAGGATGATTGGTTTGGATCACAAAAGACATTGCTAGAGAGTTAGGAAGTGTGTCAACCATTGCAATTCTTACATATTAGAAGACAAAGTAGTATGTGTAGGACCATATGATAAAATTATATTAGAATAGTGAGAACAGAATTTAGCTGAAATGCAAAGGGATTCTTGGCAGACATGCACGTATAAATGTAGACATGGTTTGTCCCCGATGGGATGACTTGGTGGTTGAGGCATTAGTGTCAACATCCCAGGTTCAAATTCCAACTGCAACACGTAGTGTCAGTCCATCTACCCTTGCCCTAGGCAGATTTACCCCACACTTGTGCTTGAGGGGAATAGGAGGTTTGTTGCACTAGTAGGGTGAATGCAAATAAATCCGGATACTATCATCAAAATGAAAAAGAAAGCGCCAACATGGCTTTTGAGAGCATCAGAAAACTGATTTTCCATCAACAAACCCCAAAAAAATTATTTTTATTTTTTTGAGACAAGTAACATCAACAAACCCCTAATATTTTTAAGTAGGATGACAAAATTCTTGCTAACTTATCAGCCCCACGCCACTAGTGTGCTCATACTTTGTGATCAAATTGTCAGGTTCATGGTTTATGGAGTGGAATAATATAAAATTTAATACGGCTGAACTTAAATTGAGTCACATAATTAGAGTATGTGGTCACATAATTTCACTCTTATGCTAAAATAAGAACGGTTTGTGGTACATCCTTATTTCATGTTTGTTAAAGAATGGATGGGTCTAACTCAACCCCAAAAGTTAGCTCATAGGGTGAGGATTGTCTAAGTCCATATAAGGAGACCAACTACCCATCTCATATTCGATGTGGGAGTCTTAACACTCCCCCTCACCCACGCCCAAACCTCGTTAATTGGAGTGTGGACAATATAATATGGGGGCCCAACATCGGTGAACAAGGAATTGGGATGAGTCTTGCTCCGGTACCATGTTAAAGAATGGTTCTTGAGTCTAACTCAACCCCAAAAGTTAGCTCATCGGGTGAGGATTGTCCAAGTCCTTATAAGGAAACCAATTACCCATCTCATATGCGATGTGGGACTCTTAACAATGTTGAGAGAAGAGAATTCACTAAAGGAAACCCCAATCAAACGACTTAAACAATAATACTACTGCCAAACAAAATGAAACAAGGGAGAATGCAAGTACCTTACCATCCACTTTTCAACCTCAATTTCTTCTTATGAAAAAATATAACATATCTAAAAGAATAAAGAATATGAAAGAGGAGAAGATATTGAAAGATATGAAAGAATGAATACTCTTTAAAAATGTTGCTTTGGAGGTTTGTCAACTATATACGAGAAAAAAGTCCTCCTACCTAATACATTCCCATGCCAAGGTTACTTCCTTTCCCAAACTAAAGCTAGATGCAAAATTTTATCCTGGAATACAGTAGCAATATGCTTTATTAGCAAACACACCACACCCGTGTCCGGTCTTAGTTTATCATTGGGATTCAACCATGAAAACTTCAGCCCAATTCAGGTTCCTTTAGCCAGCCAACCACCTCACATACTTCCTTTTCATGAAAGCAGCCTCACCTTCGCAAAGCTCATCTTATCATTTAACTAGTTTTCAGCAAGTGTCTGGGAATTATAAATAATTCCACTAGTTTACAATAAAAAGTAATTCCATTACGTCATCATATTCATCATTTCCTTCAATGGGTACCTACTGGTTCTCTTCAGCAGCTTATTTCGCGCTAGTTGATCCACGGAATGAAAGAGGAAAAGGTTTCTCTGGAAGACATGCAAAATTACATTTCTAGGAAGTAGTTCTGCTCACATCATATGAAGGAAATGGAATGAATGTATAAAGTTGCTTGTAATCCTAATGAGCAGTATGGTAAAGATAAATGTACCATCTAAGTTTCTGAAACTTCAAGGGTAGGTGAGATAGTAGGGCCTGCAGAGCACATAGCACAAGTATCATAAGGTTGCTTCAGAAATGAAAGTATGGTGCAACAAAATATCTATCAGGGACAACGAATACCTTATGATGCGGAGGTAGTTTTGTAAGAGACCTCTCCCATCTTTTCACATCCTCTTCTGCAGCTTCAGGATAACTGTACAGAAAGCCACACAAGTAATCAGAAGATATTATTTTAATAGTATTGTTCCAAACGGATATAACCTTTGTTTAGTCATATTAATCTATTACCAAACTAAATGCAACCAAAGTAAAGAGTATCTCTCAGACATAGGTTTCCAAACTACTGAGACTTAGGGGCCATTTGGTAGCTGGTTTAGAGGTAAGTTGTGGAGATATTAAATCTTATATAAGTAATACCACGTTTGGTAGCGGGTTAGGGGGTAAATTATTCATGTATAAAATTAATAAAGTGTTTGGTTTGCAATTTAGAAACCCGCATAACTATACATGTATAAGTAATGAGGGAATCTATGTAGTATTTTATGTTGGATAGAAGGTGGAAAAACTAATACATATATAACTAATTCCTGCATTTGGATTGACTTTTGGCTTTTAGCTTATTTTTATTAATGGATTTTGGCTTATTTTTATTATTTTTGACTTAAAATTAAGTGCTTAAAAGCACTTTTTTTAATTTACCCAAACACTACAAAATTTGGCCTAAAGCACATAAAATAAGTCAATCCAAACAAGTTCTAATACTTGCATAGAATAATACATAAATTCTAGCATAACTAATCACTACATTACTAATACGTGCATAACAAATAAACAGCTACCGAATGACCCCTTAGTGTTATACAACAGCAAATTAATGCAGTCAACCAGATAAACCCGCATAACTACTGGTTTGCAATTCAGAAACCCGCATAACTATACATGTATAAGTCATAAGGAAATCTATGTATTATTTTATACAGGATAGAAGGTGAAAAAACTAATATATGTATAACTAATCACTGCATAACTAATACTTCCATAAAATAATACATAAATTCTCGCATAACTAATCGCTACATTACTAATACATGCATAACTCTAACCAGCTACCAAACGACCCTGGTAGCTGGTTAGAATTATCCAGGTATTAATAATTCATGTATTATTTATGCAGGTATTGGTTATGCGGGTATTAGTTATACATGTATTAGCTATTTCACCTTGCACCCTGCATAAGATAATACATCAGATCCCTCATAACTTATACATGTATTAGTTATGCGGATTTCTAAATTGCAAACCAAGCATCATATTAATTTTATACATGAAAAACTTACTTCCTAACTAGCTACCAAACATTGTATAACTTGTACAAAATTTAATACATGGATAAACTACCTCTTTACTAGCTACCAAACGACCCCTAAGTGTTATACAACAGCAAATTAATGCAGTGGCCGGACTAGTTAGATTAATTACTACATGAATCCTCTCTATGCATCCTGCTTTATTCAAGTCCAACATTGAACAATAAGATTAATTTACACAATAATAAGTTAATACACGATGATTATTATTAAAATTTATGAATAGATTAAGATAACTAAGTGTAGAATGGAGAATTGAAGAGTGTGTGTACTTGAGGTAGGCGCTGATGATACGGCGGAGGGATTTGACTTCTAAGGCTTCTTCAAACTTTCTCCGATGAAGTTCCTCCTCCGTTTCTATTTCCGACATTGCCGGAGACGATCAACGCACTGCACTTTCGCCGGAGACGGTGAGGTGAAACCAATGAGGACAAAATGACAAAATGGTCCATTAAAGTGTTTCAAGTTAGGTTTATAAATGGCCAATTTTGTTTTGTTCCTTAACTATATAAAAAATTATCAATTTTGGTCTTTTAAGTAGCCAAACGGCCATGAGAATTTTGCACTCTTTTTCCGGAAAATTATTTCACTTTTTTCGGAAATAGTGTTCAGCCATAAAAATTTCAAATACAACTCTGGAGTTGTATTTGGAAATTCACTTTTTAATTATTTTTTAAAAAAAAAATCCTAAATTTTTTATTTTCATAAAATAACCTCATTTAAATTATATTTCATTTTTAAATCATATTTTATGTTTTTTAAAATATATATTTAAGATCTAGATAATTATTGCAAAAGTTATGGTCAAACACAACTCCAACTCCAACTCTAACTTTGAAAATTCCAAAAAAGTGATTTTTTTTTTATTCTCATGACCAAATGGCACCTAAATTTGTCAAAAAATTGTCATATTACTCCCTTCTTGTCAAGTATTTAATCTAATACTTATATTTATTATATTTGATAAAAAAAAACAATTTTAACATAAACAACAATAAAGTCTCATCAAATTTTAAATATGTCATACAAAAAATTGTATTAGAAACTAAGAGATATAAAAGAATATTATAGAAATTATACTTTGAAATGTTGCACTAAACTCTAGATTAAAAACGATAGAAACTAAAAAATTGTACCTCTAAATGTAAATTTTCACTAATCGATTTCTTTTCATAATATCATCAAATGTAATAGAAATAGTTTAATTTTGATGAAGATTAAAAGCTTGTTTAAATTGGCTCATTTTAAGTGTTTTTAAGCTAAAATAGTTTTTAAGCGTTTTTTGTATGTTTGTGTAAATTAAAAAGTGCTTGTAAGCACTTGATTTTAAGCTAAATTGATAAAAATAAGCTAAAAAACATAAGTTAGAATTTTTAACTTATGGACATAAGTCAAAAGCCAAAAGTCAATCCAAACGTGCTCTAAGAGTGTTAACTTTGATAAACTTAATGAATCAAAATTGTTTATTTTGAATTTAGCCTCAAATATAAGGGATCGTTTTTATCATATACATTGTTATACAAGACATAAGCGAATAAAAAAAGTTACAGGTCTAATTTATAAATTATAGATAGTCCCCTAAAGTTATGATACTAATTTCACTTTAACATTTCAATTGAGGTTGATTTCAATTGAATACTTATAGCATTTGACATATTAGACAATTTTTGTTTTGCTTTCCTTTAACGCATAAACAAATATTCCATATGTTTTTTTTTCAACTTGAACACTTAAAAATATGATTATTATCTAAGTAATTGAAGAAGAAAAATATAAAAAAAAAAAAGTCTCAAAATGATTATTAATTTTTTGGCATGTACTTTACACGTATATTCTATATCAGTGATACTTTGTTAAAATATATAAAAATGTTCTTAAGCACTATCTTTGACTTACGAAAATGATTAATGTCGAACCACCACTCTGTAGAATTTGCCTTTAAGTTTAGTAGGCACCTTCTTATCACACAAGACTCCAGATGCGAGCCTCCATTTCATCCACCCAACACCAATACGGTGAGTGACATCCTCATCGATCTCTCCATTTTCCTGGATAATAGACCCAAGATACTTGAAACTCCCTTTCTTTTGGATGACCTGTGTATCCAGCTTCACTTCTACGTCATCATCCTGAGTCGCCTCACTGAACTTGCACTTCATATATTCAGTCTTGGTCCTGCTCAACCTAAACCCCTTAGACTCGAGGGTCTGTCTCCAAACCTCCAACTTAGCATTAACTCCTCCGCGAGTTTCGTCAACCAAAACTACATCATCCGCCAATAACATGCAGAATGGCACCTCACCTTGTATTTTCCGCGTCAATACATCCATTACCAAGGCAAATAGAAAAGGGCTCAGGGTCGATCCCTGGTGCAACCCCATTAACAAGGGGAAGTGCTCTGAATCCCCTCCCACAGTTCTAACGCGAGTCTTGGCCCCCTCATACATGTCCTTAATCGATCTGGTGTACGCCACGGGTACACCTCGAGCCTCCAATCACCTCCAAAGGACCTCCCTAGGGACTTTATCATACGCCTTTTCTAAATCGATGAACAACATGTGCAAGTTCTTCTTCCTTTCCCTGTACTGCTCCACCAGTCTTCTAAGGAGATGAATAGCTTCTGTAGTCGAGCGTCCTGGCATAAAGCCGAACTGGTTCTCGGAAATAGGCACGATCTGTCTCAACCTCAACTCCACCATCCTCTCCCAGACCTTCATAGTGTGGCTTAGCAATTTGATACCCGTATAGTTGTTGCAACTCTGAATATCGCCCTTAATCTTGTACAAAGGAATCATCGTGCTCCATCTCCAAGCTTCAGGCATCTTTGCCGTTCTGAAAATACCCTCAAACAACTCGGTTAGCCACTTCACACTTGTCTCCCCCGAGCTCTTCCAAAAATCAACGGGAATCTCATCTGGCCCCGTCGCCCTACCCCTACGCATCTTACGAATCGCAACCTTAACCTCCTCAACCCTTATACGGCTACAGCAATCATAGTCACGACGCCTCTCTGAGTGTGCCAAATCTCCCAGCACAAAGCTTTTGTCTCCCTCTTCATTCAAGAGTCCATGGAAGTAAGACTGCCATCTCTTTCTAATGAGTACCTCATCTACTAGTATTTTGCCATCTTCGTCCTTGATGCACTTCACTTGATCAAGGTCCTGAGTCCTCCTCTCTCTAGCCTTTGCTAACCTGTATAACTTCTTATCCCCACATTTATCCTCTAAAGCCGCGTATAAGCTTTCAAAGGCTGTCGTTTTAGCTGCCGTTACCGCTAACTTAGCCTCCTTCCTAGCTATCTTATACGCCTCCCTATTCCTTTGCCTCTCCTCCTCATCCTTACTCTCTACCAACTTCGCATATGACCCCTTTTTTGCCTCCACCTTTCCTTTTACTTCTCCGTTCCACCACCAGTCCCCTCGATGCTTGCCAGAACGACCTCTCGAGACGCCCAACACCTCTCTAGCCGTCTCCCTTATGCAACTAGCAGTCGTATCCCACATATTATCCACATCCCCACTACTCCCCCAAGCCCCCCTAGTCATCAACTTCTCCCCTATTTCCAGTGCACTGGCCATAGTCAGGCTACCCCATCTAATCCTAGACCGGTCATCCACAATCCGCTTCTTTTTCTCCTTCTTGATCTCTAAATCCATCACTAAGAGTCTATGTTGGGTCGAAAGATTCTCACTTGGGATAACCTTACAGTCTTTACAAAGACCTCTATCACCCGTCCTAAGGAGCAAAAAGTCTATCTGAGTCTTGGCCACCGAACTACGGAAGGTAACCAAGTGCTCCTCCTTCTTCGGGAAACTAGAATTAGCTACTCTCAACCCAAAGGCTCTAGCGAAATCCAAGAGTGCGGCTCCCCCTTCATTTCTATCCCCGAAACCAAAGCCTCCATGCACGTCGTCATAACCTCTCGAAGATACCCCGATGTGCCCATTGAAATCCCCTCCAATGAAAAGCTTCTCAGTATCAGGCAAACCTCCCACTACCTCGTCCAAGACCTCCCAAAAGCGTTTCTTCTCCCCCTCATCCAAGCCCGCTTGTGGTGCGTACGCACTAATAATGTTCAAAGTAGACCCTCCAAGGACTAACTTAATTGACATCAACCTATCGTCGACCCTCCTAACCTCCACCACTTGCTCTCTCAACTCCTCATCCACTAGGATACCTACCCCATTCCTATTCCTCACACCTCCTGAGTACCACAACTTATACCCGTCTACCTCTCGCGCCTTAGTGCCCACCCATTTAGTCTCCTGGACACACGCTATGCTAATCCTCCTCTTCCTTAGGACCTTCACTAGCTCTATGGACTTTCCGGATAAAGTCCCTATGTTCCAAGACCCTATTCTCAACCTAGATGTTTCCTTAACCCCCTTACCTCTCCTTCCCCTCGCCCCCGCCCCCGACCCCACCCCCGACCCTGCCCCCAAACCCGAGTGCCTCTAACTAATGCTTTTGTATAATATTATGACAAAAACTACCCCGCCTTCTTTTTTTGAGAATGAGATGACTGTCTTTTTTATATATAAAAAGTAAATAAATATATTAAAAATTATCTTTAATCTCCAAAGTATCTTTCGATAAATTTTTTGACATACAGATTGTTAAACTTTATGACAAAGAGTAATGAATAAATAATATGAACAATAAAATGTCAAAAGATCTAATAAAATTAGATATGATCACAAGTGATACATAACCACTATATATAGCATAGCTTGTTTACATGGTAATCTCGTATGTATACATTTAATTATATCATCAAAAATAAAGTCATGAATATTCATAAAAAATAACAAAAACAAATAAACATACCTGATAAGTTTGCTACCTTCCTTTATTGTTTGAGTTGAGGGTTATATATATTAATGTTTTACGCGTCTATTTATACAAAAAATTATTAATTTGATTGCAGAAGATTGAGTACTAAAATTCATGCCTTTAAGTGTAGAAAGTTTTGAAATAACTATAATTTTTTTTATACAAAATTGCAAAGTCAAGAGAAATATTTGACCTTACAGAAAGTATATACAATTCTCATGTAATACGCCTCACTGTAAAAATTAAAATTTCATTGATTATTGATTGCAAGAAAAATTGCAATGAAATGTTGATTGAGTGCTTTATCAATATGAACATTATTGAAATTTGTAAAAAAAACATCACAAATTATTATTATACTTTTATTATTTATTGTGTTCAATTATCGTGAAGCTGGTATACATATCTCTGATAATTCATAAAAAAAATATGCTTTTTCAACTCACAATTCATATTTTGAATAGGTCTAAGAAATTAGTATATTTAAAAACACATTTATCATAACAATCGAAGTTTATTGTTTGTTATTGTTGCAGCTAAAAGTCTAATACTAATTAGATATTTTTAATGAAAGCATTTTATGACATAAATTCTTGGGATCATTAAGTACGACAAATTACATTCAAAAATTAATTCTAATAATAAGATATCTATTGATTCATTGAACAAATACCTTTATTCATTTTCACCAAAAGAAGTTATAATTTCTTTTTAAAGTACTTAACATGGAATTAGATAAAAAAAAGAAGCCACGACAAAATAAATTATAAATTATAGTTTATGTTAAATTTATATGTAATCACAAATATTAAACTCTAACAATTTTCAAAAAACTAAATACTTTTAAAAATCAAAACAGTAAATTACAATAGTACATAATTTATTTCTATAAATTAAACCACGATCTCATTAATTTATTATATATAGAGAGTTTATAAACTTCCGTAACAACCTATTAAAGTATATTAGAATGATATTTCAAATAGGTAATATATCATAAAACTTATAGTAAAAATGTGTAGTGTATTTCCTTTTTGAAAATTGACTATATGTATTTGCATAACAAATACTAGATTATTGTGTTTAAATATTCATATTTTCTATATTTTCACGATCTTAAAAAAAATTGTTGTAGAGTTACTATCATGTGATCAGAAGATTACGAGTTCGAGTCGTAAAAACCAATCTCTTGCAAAAATACAAATAAAACTAATAAATTCTTTCAATTCGTCTTTTTTACGAGCTCCGCAAATAACAGACGCTTAGCACACCCAGACTGACCTCCCAACCTTAAAAGAAAACAACAAAACAAATTGTAATAGGGGTATTCTTGTAAAGTAACCAACAAAATAAAATATAAAACAATAGCATTATGTGATCAAAAGGTTACAAGTTCAAGCCGTAAAAACAATCTCTTGCAGAAATACAAATAAAATTAATAGATTCTTGCAATTCGGCTCTTCTTCAAACTCCACAAATAGGAGAAGTTTAGGACACCACACTACCCTCACAACCTCAAGGGATCATTTGGTTGGGAACAAGTTATCCCGGGATAATTAATCTCGAGATTAGCTATCTCGGAATTAGTTATCCCACCATGTATATGTGATAACTATTTCCATCACTATAATATAACTAATCCCGAGACTAACTAGTACCTCTAATCAAATGCAGGATAAAATAATCCTGCATTTTATCCCGGGACTATTATACCTTACGTCTCACACCAAACAACCCCTAAAAGAAAACAACAAAGCAAATTGTGATAGGGGTATTCTTGTAAAGTAACCAACAAAATAAAATATTAGTATTATAGTAGTACTATAAATTGTGTTCCTAAGACGAGGGAATTCAAGAACATAGAGAAAAGAGGGGACTCTCCGCAAGCACAGCGTACCACCACCGCCTTCCTCTCTCTCACCATCAACTTCCCAACACTCTTAATACTACCCCGCCATATCCACAATCTTCATCTGAATCTGGTAAACCCTTTTTTTCCTTCATTATTTCTGCTATTTTTATGCAAAATTCTTGAATACTTTACTGGCGGGAAATACATTTCTTCCACTTTTTTTCTTTGTCCAGTGGGATTAATATATCGAAATTGTAATTGGGTTTTTTGATTTATGCATTTTAATGTAATGCTTGTTTGTTTACATTAGAAATGTAGTGTCTTTGGTATATGTATGCACGAATGAGCAGTCAATTTATTTGATGCTGTTTTCTTGATTTTGTAGGGTTTTGTGTCATGTGGTTTGTTGGGATTTATTTGTTGCAGCTAATTTTGGGATTCCTAAATGTTTTATTTCATAGGGTTTGTCTAATATGGAATTTCATGTAATGCTTGTTTAGCTACATTAGCATCTGTGCCTTGGAATATTTGCACGTGGGAGCCGTGTGAATGTATTCTTTGTATCAAAATTATAATTGGGTTTTTTTGATTTATGCATTTTTAATGTAATGCTTGTTTGTTTACATCAGTGTCAGGTGTAGAAATGTAGTGTCTTTTGGTATATGTATGCACGCAGGAGCAGTCAATTTATTCGGTTTTTTTTTTTTTTTTTTTTGTAGGGTTTTGTGTCATGTGGTTTCTTTTTGGTCTATACTAATGTAGCATGAATGCCATAAATGTCGGATCTTTATTGAAATACAGAAGTGAATTTTGTTTGTTGCAGCTATTTTGGGATTCCTAAATGTTCTATTCATAGGGTTTGTCTAATATGGAATTTCATGTAATGCTTGTTTAGCTACATTAGCATCTGTGCCTTGGAATATTTGCACGTGGGAGCCGTGTGAATGTATGCTTTGCGTTTTTTTGGAATTTTTATGTCTTAATTTTATAGGGTTTTTGTCGTGTCGTTTCTTTTGTTTTGGTATATTGCAGGGATTGGAAATGCCGTTATATAAAAGAAAGCCATTTGCTTTGGTGGAAAAACCAAAGGATTTGAAGCCTAATGAGCTCGTGTTCCAAGTTCGTTTTACTAAAGAGATATTTAGGGATTATGGGTAACCTTTCTAAAGTCATGATTTTTGTTGAAATTTTTGATATTTTCTTTCTATTTGTGGTATCATTCTAATAAAATTACTTTGCTGAAAAATGTAGTGAATATCTGAGACGGATAAACCTGTATCGCCATAGGGTGTGGACATGCAAATTGACAGGAAAGAATTGCTTGACGTATGAGGAGGCTTTGGTTTCAGAGAAGAAGGCTGCAGAAGAAGTTCAGAAGTTCCCGGAGGAACTAGTGGCTCCAGTTCTCCGCGATGTGCAATTTAGTACGTCAATACATTTTTTTAGCTTTCTTGAGTATAATGGTTTTCTCACCTAACTTAAATTCTGTTGTTGTTTTTAGTACTAGATATGATCTTAATTTTGCTCTCTCGTGTTTCAGTTGAATTACTTAATCTCCTAGAATTTATTTTTTAAGGTTCCGATATCACTGCATTTCATGCTTTAGCCTTGTGTCTGAGAGTGGTGAACACTACCTTATTGCAATGTTTACTTCATGGTTTTGCTGCTTGAGTACATGCAACTTGCTCCAGCCATCCAAGGATTAAGTGCAAAACTAATCAAACTAGAACTAGGTTTTTCCAATTTAGATAAAACACCAACATCAAGCTTATTGTTGAGCAGTCCCAAGCGGTACGTTGTGTTTTCCATGGTTTTTCCATGTTACAACTTTCAAAAATAAAAGGAAACGTATGCTTGTATGCACATTAGCTTTGCTAACTCAATTGATCGGAGTAACTCCAAATTGCTAGTCACACTTCCACATTCTAGATCATGAAAGTTCAAGACTCACTTGTCAATGCTCCCAACACTTGCTAGTGTAATTGTGTTATACATGTTCTTGCTTAAGTGTTGCTTCAGTTTGTGGAGAACATTAGTACATTTCGATGTTAACTGATGGTTTTGCCTCTTGCGTTCATGCAAATCTTTCCAGCAATTTTCTCTTTCTTAAATGATCCAGTGAGCTTGTTTATGTCCTCATTTTCAATTTACTTAGCAACAACAACAACATACCCAGTGTGATCCCACCAGTGGGATCTAGGGAGGGTGAGGTGTATGCAGACCTTACCTTTAGCTTGTGTATAAGCCTATAAATTGTAATGTAGAGAGGTTGTTTCCGGTAGACCCTCGGCTCAAGAAAAGCGTAGTTTAGCATTACCCATAAATGAACTTTTGGTTCAGTATTATTAGGTTTAAGGATTCTGCAAGCTACTTTTTCAAACGAATGTGGATGTAGATGTGATCTGATTTGCTGTTGTGTTACAATTCTGGTGGTTTTTTACACGTTCATTCTCTTGTAGTTTTTTGTATTGTTGATCCTTGGTAATGACTGAATTGCAGGTATGCTCAGTTTAAAAGATCTCGGGGATGCTGTTGCTCAAAAGCTGCAGGGCTGTCTTTCAGAAGGTAGTGAATTATATGGGAGGAAAGACAATCATGTATATTCCTGCAAAATTGAGAGAGTTGTGAAGGAGGGTGAGAGAACTCGTTATGAGGTTGCATGGCTAGACAAATATGAAAGACTGCCTGAGAATACATCCATCGATGAAGAAGATCTGATTAGGTGCAAACTGCGGTATAGTAGAGCTTTCCTGAGGTCTTTTATCAGAGAATCTACATATCGAAGTATTCCTTGGGTCTTACATGAAAAATTGGCAAAGAAGCATGGGATTCCAACTCATCCTCCGGATGAGCTTAAAGACCAATTTTTTATGCAGGATGGAGTGGTTGTTATAAATAGGAAGAGAAAGAAAAGTGAAGATAGAGTAAGTGCTCTAGTAACTTTTTACATACTGTCATGTTAATTTTGTCGCTTCATGTACTAATAGTCTAGTTTATTCAGGAGGCAAAAGAGAATGGCTTCCAAGATCCTCACGAGATAGGAAGAGGTAGTGTTGATAAATGCTAGCTTGTTCTTATTTACTTTCTATTGTAGAGAGTTGTTTCTTCTACTTATTGGTACTTACATTGTCAAGTCTGATCAAGTATACTTAGATTGCACCCAAGGTGTGTCACAGTGGTCAATGAAGTGGGTTTAGAACCATGAGGTTTCAACTTCAAATCCCAGTTGAGATAAAAAAGACACTAGGCCTGGTACATGTTGTTGGTGGGAGGCTACATGTATCCTGTGGAACTAGTTGAGGTGTGCGAAAGCTAGCCTGGACACCACGGTCATCAGAAAAAAAAGTCTGACCATGGATACTACCTCATATATGTGAATATTTACTCAACTAAGTTGCATCAGATCTTCAAATTGTTACACCTCTTGTAAATGTTACATGCTTTCTTGAAGTTTAACATCTTAGGTGTATTTGCTGTGACATATTATTTAGCAACACATTTATAAGTTTTACTAGAACATGAAATTTAAGTAATTGCTTATAAGGAAAAACTTGAAAAGAAAAATCACACAAATTGGCATCACTTACTTTTCCCAGTCACAAATTATTATGCAACAACTTGAATATGTTTCATGTTTACTTGGAAAGTATTATATTGACTTAGAAATGTCATGTTTACTTGGAAGTGTTACATACTTGGGATTTTATAATTTGATAGAATCTTTTATCTAAAGAAAGATACCTCGTATTCCACCTTTATCCTTACATGTTGGAACTGGTATAATTTAATAGCATCTTTTATATTTCTGCTGTCTATTTTCTCATGCACCATATTAATGCGTTGTCTTCACTGCATTGACATATGCAGAAGACAAACTGAAGGCACAGTCCATTAAATATCCAATCGATGATCTTTTGGTGCAATACACAGAGTCCGATAAACAGTTGGCTGAACGCCCTCCTCCATGCAGGGAAGTTAACATCCCAATGGAATGTGTAGGGGATCATTTGATGGTCTGGGACTTCTGTACCTCATTTGGCAGGTTATTGCAACTGTCACCATTCTCCCTGGAAGATTTTGAAAGAGCTCTCTGTCACAAAGGCAGCAACATTGTTCTCATAACTGAATGTCATTCAGCCCTTCTTCGCTTTCTTTTGAAAGATAACAGTGAGTATTTCATAGCTGTACAGAAGAAGAGACCAAAGCTGAAGGTAATATTTGAATCATGTTATGTTCTCTTTCGAAGGTCATGAATTCTCAACTCTTGAAGGATTTATATTTTTCCCAGACATATGATTGATTAATCTTCTTTAGAAAAAAACTCTTGAAGGATTAATGTTTTTTTCTCCGGACATATGATTGATTAACCTTCTTATGTAACACAATCTGATCTAGTACCATATTTTATAAACTCTGATGATATTAATAGCTTTAAAAGGCAAAAGTTGGAACTTGTTCTGATGTGAGGCAAGCTCCAAAAATCCCGAGGACTATTGGAGGGAGAGAGTCTCAAGGGCTAATTCCCCAATGGCTCGATGCTGGGTGGGTGGGGGCTTTCACCCCCCTGCATGCTTAGTGTCTTGGATGTTTGCCGTGGTCGGAGTATTTTCTTTCTTTAACTTTTTAAGGTTTTGACTATATCTTGTATAATATCTTTATGTTCTATTTGTATAGAGGATTGGGTGTCTTTTGGAGAGAGCCATATTTTGTAGGTCCTCTCCTTTTTGGTATATCTCTTGTATACGACCAAGTTGGCCTGGTTATTATCAATGAAAACCTTACTTGATCAAAAAAAATGTTTATGTTCTATTTCTTGGAATTCGGTAATTTGTGTACTGTTGCGTGTAATATGTATGTTATTTTATTAGGCATGTAAAAATGTTTGAATTTTATATAGTTGAATGTATTTCCCACTACTAGTCATAATTTTTGCTACTTTTAATATAATTAATTATATAAAAATGTTTCTCACGGGTAACCTCTTGCCATTATAGGCAAAATGTTCACGACCTGAAACAAATAAATTGAAGCTCAGATACCTTACTCTATAACCAAAAAAAAGAACAAATTAGAGCTCACAGTTGAAATTTGAATTTATGAGTTCACTTCTGATATTAAGATAATTTTATCAATGTATATGTTTGCAAATTGACTCATAAATCAGAATATGTTTGACATATTTCACCAATGGGATATTTTCTCTCTTACAATGCAAGTAATTATTAACTATGCATTCTTGTTTACACCCTGATGATATAAGCTATACATTTCTTTGTTGAACACTGATAATTGTCTTACCTAAACCTTTCCTTTTTTGCTTCCAGATTACTTTAATCACCTGGACAGAGTATTTGTCCGATTTTTTGGAATTGATTGGTATTGTTGAATTGTCTAATCATGTTGCAACAATTAAGAGGGGTCACTATGGCCTTCTAGACATTCAGGCCAAATTGGCAATCTTGCGTGAACTGGTGTATCGAGTCCTTGGGACAGAGTATTTTAAGGAGAAGTTGGATGAGGATATTGAAAAGCAAAATGCACTTGCAGCAACAAGGAGAGAGGAAATTTTGGAAGAATCTAGGAAGAAGAGAGAAGACCATTTGAAAATACAGTCTAATGGGAAGGAAGCAACAAAAGGGTGTGGCAACTCCTCAGATACTGGGAGCGATAACCACCTCAGAGAGAATGGAGATATGTCAAGTAGCGATGGCAAACAAACATCTCAACCAAAGCATTCATTAGAAAACAGGTTCATTTTTTGTACTTGAAGTTTTTCTAGAATTTGGATGGTAACTTCATGATGTCGGTTTCTTATTTTCTGTTTTTCTCTGTCACCTGTTGCTTCCTATCTGATGTCTGATAGTGAGAATGAGCTAGCAGTCTCCTCATTTAAAAGTGCTAAGAAGAGAAAGGTTGACGTCAAAAATGCTACATCAAAGATGAATGCTTCCTCTAAGATTGCTTCTGATAAATTGATAAAGGATGAAGGGAAGGAAACATTAGAAAACAGGAGTATGGACCAAAGAGCTGCTCACAAAATGCGGAAGAATGAGATAAAGGAGCATCTTGAAAACAGGAGTAAGGAGCAAAGGGTGAGTACCCTCTCCTCTCTATGTCTATCTCTCTGGTTCTCTTTCTTCGACAAACCAGCATGTTGTCTCATGTTAAACAGAAAAGTGGACATACTGAAGTTTTCTTACCTCTAGATGTCTGTTGAAATGGCTTCATGATCCGCAATTTGCACAGTGCAAATTGTGACTCAACCTAAATGGTTTTTACTTATATTTGTTAAAGATGTGTTCCTTATGTGTGTGCGTATTGCAGAAAGAATATCTTGAACGGGAAATAGAGAAAAGAGTAATACGCAACAATACGTTGGGAAAGGACAGAGATTATAATAGATATTGGTTTTTCCGCCGTGATGGAAGAATTTTTGTTGAGAGTTCAGATTCCGTCGAGTGGGGCTATTACTCTTCCAATGAAGAGGTATAGATACTAGAACACATTTTCTCCTATGGTCTTCTCTTACGTTGTGATGATGTTAAACTTTTCCTTGTAACAGCTTGATGCTCTGATCGGATCACTGAATGTGAAGGGTGAAAGGGAGAAGGCTCTTAAAAAACAACTGGAAAATCTCTACCACAAAATTAGGTGAGTTGCACTTCCGACGAAATACTTTCATTTGCCTATATTCTTTAATTTCAATCTTTGATGGGACTTAGAAGGAGACCACAGTTCCGAAAAAAAAGAATCCTGTAATGGAACTTGGTGATTGGTATTGCCGTATTGGTCTTGACTCTTGAGGATTACACTCAGGTGAGCTGAACTTATCAAAATAAAAAGTAAGGCGAGTTGAACTTTAATGAAACATTTTAATTTTGGAGGCAACTTAGAAAGAGGACATGATACTAAAATTATGTGAGAACTTGGTTGGGTGGTGTCTTTGTCGTGTTGTTTTAAGTTACGGAATTTCTATATCCTCTGGGCAACATTATTAGTCTATTGTTATGTGTGTTTTCTGCTTACATGTATGACATTTGCTGTTAATTAAGTTTAAACTGTTGTCATGATCTATTTTAGAAACAGTAAAAGAGGCACAATACAACCCCATCTTTCCTTGGTATTTGTGAGGAATGAAACAAGGGAGAGAAATTGAGGGAAAAACACTGATGGTTATTTCCTCAAGCTATTAGGGTCTAAAATCTAAATTATGAAGTCTGTATGTTCTAAGAAAGGAGAATCAAAATTGTATAGTTAAGTTACAGGAAGTAAATTAATCTAATTGATCCTAATTAAGATATACTATATTAACAAGTCCTAGCAATAGTTACTAGATTCTGACACCTACTCAAGTTGGTGCATACAAATCATATGTACTGAGCTTGCTACATATATAACTTGTTTTGGGACCAGCGAGGGACTTGGTGAATTTATCTGAGCTTGTACAAGCTTGATGTTTTTTTTTTGGGTAAGGCCAAAGTTATTGGTAAGGTACCAAGCTTGTACCTTTCATACAAGATTCAACAACTAACACAAAACATCAGACAATCAAGTAGCCCATCCTAACAAACTCAGCAAGATCATATATTGCCTAACTTTATAAAAAAGAGCATATATTGATCCACATTATCTAATCTACTACAAGTACACCAAAAATATAAATTTTTTAAACATGTATTCTTAATTTTAGAAATATGTCTCTTTTTTCCTTCAAAGTATGCATTGTTCCTCTCCAACCAGATGGAAAACACATATAGGATAGTCTTCCAAATCTGTTTCATGACTCTTGAGGTCCTTTATCCGTGCCAGCATTCTCGTGAGCTTTTATCTTCAAAGGTTTCCTCTCCATCTCTGAATGTCTTTGGTTTAACTTATTACAGCTTGGGACTTCAAAAGAGATCAAAGGAGGTGACTCAGAAGGCAGCAACAGACGATGCTGATGTTCGTAGATCAACACGTGTCCGTGCTCCACCAAGAGAAGATAATCCTGCGCTTGCCTTCTTGAAGTACGTTAACAAGTGGAAAGAAGACTAACCTTAGAAAGTTACGCTATGGCAACTTACTCCGCTGTTCAGAATCGGTGTTGTAGTCGCAGCTAACCATCATGCCGAGATGAATATAGGGGTGAAGAAATTCGTCCTGCATTTCGTTGAAATGGCAGTTCATTTTTTTGGCAATTGAAAGCTGGCCATGATAGGAATGAAATTTTGTTCTTTTTACATTCCTGTGATTATGGTACAGATGTAAGGTTATCGTTCCAATTTTGTATATGATGTTCATCGGCTGGTTAGTTTTATCAATGTAGTTGCTAACATTAGTATGTTCTTCTAATAATTATGGGATACATTTGATCATATTGTGTTATGGAGTGGAAGACATGCAGTTTTATACATGGAAGTGCCATTTTAAGCTAATTGAAGTAAAGGCTATTAACAATGTCTGTTACACTGGTTTCTAGCAGAGCAAATTGAGGAATAGAACACTATGCAATTACAAAATACAATTACTAACAAGTATATTTGTAATATAATTTATGGGATAATTTTAAAAATGTACAATAAAATAATTAGTTTACAATAAATGTAGTCAATTTTTTTTTTGCAAAAAAATAGCTCAAAAATGAACTAGCCACAAAAAATTACAAAAAAAATAGCCGCATGTATATGTAATGTATATCTAATGTATCGATATTGTATAAAAGATGTAATGTATTGATATTGTATAAATATCATATAGACGTGTATCGATATTGTATAAATGGTATATAAACGTGTATCAATAATATATAAATGATATATAAACGTGTATCAATATTGTATAAATAATATTTAAACTTTATCGATATTGTATAAATAATTATATAATGTATTTATAATGTATCAATATTCATTTTTAATGAGAAAATACATAGAACCCCTCCTAAACTTGGCTCGACAACTTACTTTAGCACTTAAACTTAACTTATAATTATTTACCCCCTTAACAACTTTAGAGTGAATTATTTTCCACCCTTCACACCTCAGCTAAGGTCGCGTGTTCTACACCACGATTGGGCGCGTTATTATGCAAAAATGACTTATTTAACTTTTTTTTTTAAAAATTTAACTCAAAAACACAACGGTCTTCTTTCTTAAAAGACACCCGACCCAATTTGGTTCTTCACAATAAGAACCCTAATTTTTGCTCTTCTCCCTCCTCTTTGATCAACCCAAAAATCTTCTCAAGCTATGAAATTGGTGAATGAAAAAAGATCGTCTACTTGATTCTTGTATTAATCCGCTCCAATTTTAGCTCTTGAAATCTAAAGTTGAATCGTTGGAGGCTGCTTCAAATTCTGAAAAAAGGTATACGTCTTAATCTATTCTCTATTTGTTTCGTTTTCTTCTACTTTTCATTTGTTTTGAATGGAATGATTTTTTGTAGCACAAAATGAGATCAGTTAACTTGAGTAAGCTTTGTATGGAAGAGCATGATATAGCTTTGGACCAAGAAGTTCGTTGTAATCATGGATCTGTGGTGCGTTTGAAGACATCTTGGACTTCAAGAAATCCCGGAAGAAGATACTGGTCGTGTCCTTATTATGGAGTAAAGATCAATTTTTATAATTATCTCAACATATTTGATTGAACACTAATGTCTTCTTTTTTCAATCATTGAAGAGTCCAAGATCTTGCGACTTTTGGCTTTGGAGGGATAAAGAAGAAATTGATTCGAGGTCCAAATTTGTGATTCCTAAGCTAATAGAGAAATTAGGTGAGCTTGAGAATTTAGCGGAATCTTCTCAATTCATTGAAAAGCATACATCAACCAATGAATTTGAGAAATTAGTTGAAGAAGCTTCTGAAGAAATTGACAAGCCTAGAGAATTCAAACAAGATGATAATTGTGTAGATATGAAATTGGAGAAGTTGAAAGAAGAGATTGAGAAGATGAAAGAAAGAGAGAAGAAGTGGAGGAGTAACATGGCTAAGGGAAGGTCTAGGAATAATGTACTCTTATTTGTTGTGTTTTGTTGTTGTGTTGTAGTTATAGCTATAAGCTATTGGTTTGGGATAATCTATTTCAACAAAGGTTCAATAATGTTACCTTAGGACTTTGGTGTTCTTAGATGATAGCATTCTTTGTGTTAAAATTAATTTGGTGCAACCTCTTTTGTAATGAATCTTGATTTGGTCTCTTAATCTAATGTAGTTTGTTTGTATGTGTATTCTTTTTGTTTGTGTATTCTCTTATGTAATGAACATTGATTTGGAAGAACTTGATATACACAGAAATAGGCACAAAAGAAGTGCAGTCTTAGCTGCACAATATTGCCAGAAAAAATGAATCAAAGTGTAGTCTTAGCTGCACAATATTGCCAGAAAAAATGAATCAAAGTGTAGTCTTAGCTGCTTAATATTGATAGAAATCAGTCTTAAAGTGCAGTCACAACTACATACATTACTGGAAAAAAAATACTAAAATAATGAAGTCACATCTGCATAAACTAGTAGACCAAAATAGTGCAGTCACAACTGCATAAATTACTACATTAAAACAGTGGAGTCACAGCTCCATAATTGTTTAAACAAAACATAACAAATTAATGCAGTCACAGCTGCAGATCAGTTTCAATAACATAGATAATAAGCTAAATGACAGTCACTAAATTACACAAACACTGAAAATCATTCTCTTCTTGATCTACTGGACAACTGATGAGCTTGTTTGGCTCATGTTGTTCATTGAAGTAGCATTGGACCTTGTCTTCATCCTCTTTTGTTCTCTCATTTCTTGAAGTCCTTATTGGGTAAAAGCAGACTTCCCTTATCTTGGTTTATGATGTCCAAGATTCCCAGTCACTGGAAGAGTTCATAGGCATTCCAGGCTGCATCACAAAAACACATAAATAAATTTAGATTTGTGAATATGGACTTTGAAATTGAAATATGTGAATAATCTCTAACTTACATTGTGGATTGTATAACCACTTTGTGTATGAAGCACCCTCATTCCAACCATTCTTGGTCTTTTAAAAGTTGTCCCCTTCCCCCACCAGTGACACCAACAACAACAACATTAGTACTAGGAGTAGCAGCAGTCCCTCTTCCTCTTCCAATAACATTAGCACCAAGAGTAGTCCCTTTTCCTCTTCCCCTTCCAACAATATTAGCACCATGAGTGGTCCCTCTTCCTCTTCCCCTTCCAGTAACATCAACCACATTAGGAGCAGGAGCAGAAACAGAAGCAGAAGCAGCAGCAGCAGCAGCAGTAGCCTATAATACATAAGAAAAAAATGTAAGAAATAATAAGAGTAAACTAGTAGTAATTAAGTTACAAGTTAAGTTGTACCTGTTTTGTAGAACCTTTTGGTCTGCCTCTTCCTCTGCTTGGTTGAGATTGACTTGGTGCTGCAGAAGAACCAACACTTGACCTTGTTGAACTTGTCCCTCTTCCCCTTCCTCTGCTTGTAGTAGTCAAAGGACAACCCCTCTTATTATGACTCTTTGCATGACAAGAGCTGCAAGTCATCTCAACACCTCTTTTGGATAACTTGCCAGTTTTGTTTTCAGTCTTCTCCTTTATTTTTGTTTTCTTTGGTCTGCCTGGCAGTGGTTTCACTTCAGGTGGTATAACAGAAGAGTTGGTTGATTTTGACCACATTTGCATATTAGTAACAGGCTGAATGAAGTAGCTATAGGTCTTGAGGTAAGTCTCCTTGCTATACCAATGTGCAACATAATTAATGGGCTCCAATTTTCTAAAATGAATTGTTGCTATGGAATGACAACAAGGTATACCTTTTAACATCCAAGACTTACAAGTTCTATTGCTCAAATTCATTATGAATGTATTACCCCATTTATCCTTAACCTCAAAATCAAATTCACCTACACCTTGTTGATTTTGATGTGTTATCAAGCAACACTTTGAGTGCCATTGGAGAAATATCAGTTACCCAAGTGTCATCTCTCAACTGTCCTATTCTTCTCATCACTTTGACCCTTATTTCCTCAAGCATTGTGATGATAGTCTTGTGTCTTGGCCCCAATATCCATGAATTGAAGCTTTCAGCCGTGTTATTGTCAATACTATCACAACAACTATGGTACTTGAAGTAAACTTTGGACCACCTTTCTATATTGTACCATAGTAGATCATCACATATATTTTCTCCTAACTTTTTCATATGATCCAAATTTCTTCTCAACTCTTGCTCATAGGTAGACTTGGCACATCTCCAAAAATAATTTTTTCTTTCAATGCCTCTTCAATTCTTGGACCAGTTGGCTAAAACATGTCTTGCACACATTCTTTGTTCTGCATTTGGAAGTAATTCTGATATTACATTGTCAATACCCTTCAACACATTTATGTTCAAACACATAAGTATAATATAGTTAAAAAACAGAAATTGTAAAGAATGAATAAGAGAAAAAATTACCTTCTGCATATCAGTAATGGTTGTCAATTCTGTACCATCTCCAAGCTCAAGATCATCCTTCACAAGTCTAATAAACCATTTTCAAGTGAAATTATTTTCAACTTCAACCATTGCCCAGGCTAAAAGTAGCATCTGGTTGTTCCCATCCTTACAAACAGCCACAAGTAATTGGCCTTTAGATACACCTTTCAAGAAGTAGCCATCAAACCCAATACATCCAGCTTTGAATGCTTTCTTCAAAGCATCAAAACATATATAGAATGACTGAAATATTTTTCTTCCTCCTTCAAAAGTTTCTTCACTAAACCTCACCACACATGTGCTACTTGGATTAGTCTTTAAGAGATCATCTCTATAATCCAAAATCTTCTTAAACTCTTCCACATGATCACCCATAATATGTTGTAATACAATATTTCTAGCTTTTCTTGCCACAGTCCTTCCAATATACACCTCCAATTCCCTTTTCACTAAAATTTGAAATTGAAAAACTCTAATACCAGGTTCAGAAATACTTCTGTCCTTATATCTCACAGACAAATACTTTGAATTTATCAATCTATTTTTGGTTGTGGCATTGCACTTGTGCACTGGAATATACTTTTTCACTTGAAAATCTCCAGTTCTAAAATCATGACTTCCAAACAAAAGCCATGGACTCGCCACTACCCTAGCTGGCGAGCAGCCAGATGTACACTTCACACTCACCCTTTTTGGTTCATTAACATACTTGTCCAATTCTACATGTTCTTGAACAACATACCTAGTAATAGCTTCTCTAAATTTTTTAATATTTTCAAAACACAGACCATTCTCCCAAACAATTACTTTACAAGTAGGATCAAATACAACTCTTTTTTGATTTCTCTTTGCTCTTCTTGCTTTTCTTTGTCTTCTTACAGACTGTTGAACCTCATCTTCCCCATCAATATCATCATCAATGTCTATCTCAAAGCTAACAGCTTCATATGAATCAAAGTATGGCTCATCTCCACCTATCTTGCCATCTAGAGTAGATTTTTTCTTGGATAAGTACTCATTAGGACCCAAATCAACTTCTTTTTTGCCTAGACTAACCTCCTCAGCTCTAGGCACCCTTTCTTTTCTCTTTTTGGTTTTAGCAGCCATTTCTTTCCTCTATTTGATTTTAGCAGCCTTCTTAGCTTCCCTCAAAATTCTAACCTCCTCATGAACATCACTACCATATTCATCATCACCTTCTTCTAACAAGTGTGCACAATCAGAACTATCACTAGGTTCAGTTTCACTTTCTCAATCAGATGAAATTAATGAAACATCTGATGCAGTAAAAGCAGAAGTTCCACAACCTAAGTCCTCACCAACACTAGTAGTAGCAGTAGCATCTCCACCACCCAACTCCTCCCCACTAAAAGTAGTAGCAACAGGACCACCACCACCACCTAACTCTTCCCCACTAACAGTAGTAGCAGTAGGACCACCACCACCTACTAACTCCTCCTCACTAACAGTAGTAGCAGCAGGACCACCACCACCTACTAACTCTTCCTCACTAACAGTAGTAGAAGCAGGACCATCACTACCACCCAACTCCTCCCCAACACCAGTAAAAGACCCAGTAAAAGATCCACCCACAATCATGAGCAGAGCCACATGTAATTGAGGGGTGTCGACCGACACCCCTTCGTCGAAAAATTACACTATATAGCTGGGTAGTAATATTTTTTTATGTATAGATATTACGTATTGACACTCCTTGATTTCTTCGTAAATTTACTTCTTTATATTCTGATACCTCTTAGTAAAAATTCTGGCTCCGCCACTGCCCATAATAGGTTCAGGTTGTGCAGCTTGTGCAGCCTCTTCAAACCCTAGATCCTCACTACCCCCAAAGTCTTGAGTGTACTCTTTATCAAAAAAAGCACCAGATTCCCCACCCACATGGGAAACATATTCAATAGCAGGGGGGGACCATAACAGGGTCTTCTACAAGGTGTGACACATACAGGTGAACAATATCTCCATTTTTTAGTTGAGGTACAATACCCAAAATACCTCTATCACATGTAACTTTTATAACATGTCTAGATTTAGGAGGTATAATATAAACTTCACAAGAGGAGCAGTTATAACCAATATCCTTAACATAACCAACAAACTCGAAGTATCTGAACTTATCAATATCTACATTAAAACAATCAGTAACAATACCTCCGAGGTACTTAATACGAGGTTTTTGTTGTAATGTGCCTCCATGGTGAAACTTCAAGGTAATGGTGAAATCCATTAACCATCTCAAAAGAATAAAAAAATACGAGCTTCAATGACAATCGAAAATCAAAAATCAAAAATCAAAAAATTTTAAACCCGTCAAAACCCTAAGACCCAAACGAAAAACAACTCAAACGAAAAATACTTACCCTTACTGTTCTTCTATAACAACTCCGACGCTGAAAAACAGCTTCAAAGTTTATGAGCTTAAAATCGAAGTCTATGAGCTTCAACTCCGATGAGTAGGTATAATTTGGGGAGAGAAATCAAATGACGGGTAGATTTGATTTAGGGGTATTTGTTTAAGGGTGGGTAGGGTTATAAATTAAAATGGGTTATATATATATATATATATATATATATATATATATATATAATAGAGATATATATTTTATTAAATGACGTGGACCAATTAAAAATGCGCGTGTTCAACACTACTCAGCCTTGACCTGGGTTGAGGTGCGAAGGGTGGAAAATAGTTCACTCGAAAGTTGTTAAGGGGAGTAAGTAATTATAAGTTAAGTTTAATTGCTAAAGTAAGTTGTCGAGCCAAGTTTATAATTTTTTATGTATTTTCTCTTTTTTAAATAAACACTAGCACAATCATATTGCAGAGAGATGTACCCACATGGTTATGCACCAAAGACGTTCGTATTGCCTTTGAACTCAGACACTGGTTGTGCTAAAGTAATCAAACTTTATTGATTCTCCCTTAATTAAGTGAAGCAATGTACTAGAATAGTTGATTAATAAAATCATTGTTTTTGTCTATTTTACGGTAAGTTCATTCTAACAAGGGATTGGAGCAATTTTTTTCAGTTGTTTGTCATAGAATCCATGATGGAAAATAAATCTGGGATGTATATCTTTATTAATGTGCAAGCTGTTCTATTAAGAGTTAGAACGTCTTCACTTCAAAATTTGTTATTTTTTGTTCTGTAGTGAGCTGCGAAATTGTTAATTCAGTAGAAAGAAGAGCAACATAAACAATATTATTTTGGCCTTGTAGTCGACCTTCTTGATATACTAAGAAGAAGAAGAGGAAGATAAAGGAAAGGAAGGAAGAATTAAGGAGAAGAAGAAAGGAAGGAAGAAAGAGGTTTAATTTGGAGAAGAAATCATTAATGGAGAGAAGAAGAAGAAGAGAAAGAAAGAAAAAAAGAAGGGGGAAAGCAGCGAGTCATATGGCTAATTAAGGTAATAAATGAGTGATAATTTTAAAGTGGGTTATTTTTTATGTAAATAAATTTAATGGGCTGACATTTTGCTTAATTTTTCCTATAATTAATGTGTTTCAACTGATCAATGGCGGACTCAGGATTTAGGGGTCATGGGTGCTCGAAAGGTTTGAACACTTATATTGACACCCAAAGCTTTAAAATTTTGTCTAGAAACCAAAACACTTAAATGCAACTGATACAATAAATCGAATTGTATACAAAGACGTAATAAAACATAAAACAAGATGAAATGAAGAAAAACAGAAACAAGAAGTAAAAACTCACGTTTGTTATAGGCTTCCTGCCAGAATGTAGGTATCTGTATCTTCGATGTTGCTCCGGTCATCATTTTCTTTGATTTTCTGATCATGTTCAATTTAGCAACTATTGAATACATTTTTTGCTTCATTTAGCAAGGGAAAAATGAGAATTTTGAAATTTTGGTGAGTAATGGATTTATATACCACACACGCTTGGAAAATAGAAAATTATTTACACTCACAACTTTTCTTTAAAAATCAAACTCCCCCCTTGATTTTGAAAAATAATTACTCTCCCCCCACCCTTTATCCTATGCAATAACTATTTTATCCTTGACATTTGCAATCCTCTATCTATATAATTTCTTTTATATTATATATAATATTTATTTATTTTCTAGATTTTTGTTTAAGTTCATTAATATTATAAGTATAATAATTTAAGTTCATGAGGGTTTGGGTGCTTTCGATTAGGTAGTGTGTAGTACTACTCTGTGGGTGTCTTGTTTCTGTTTTTCTTCATTTTATCTTGTTTTATGTTTTATTACGTCTTTGTATACTGTTTTTTCTGTCCTAAGTCGGGGGGGGGGGGGGGGTCTATCGAAAATAGCATCTCCACTTCTTCTGAGGTAGTGGTACAAAAATGTGTCATTAATTCTTTTTGGGACTAACTAAAAAGGAAAGTGAGTCATATAAACTGATACAGAGAGAGTAATATTTTTATACTAGTAAGAGATAATTTAAATAAATAAGATGTCAGACATATATTTACAATAATTACCTTTGATATTGTTGTACAAAACTATATTTACTCATATGAGAATTTAAATAGTTCAATTTAAAATTCTAAAATATTTTTCTTGGAGAGTAAAAAGTCAGTCTTTCTTCCTTGTTAACAATTTTTTGTACTTTTTATCTTTATGTAAATTTTAATGTTATCTAAACTAAAATAAAATCATAAGTTCACTGTCAAAAATTTTTGAGGCCTAAATTAAGGCTTTATTAGCCTCCCCTTGAGCCAATCTTTAACCCTTGACATTCTTAATCAAATTTTATAGAATTCGGCTTAAGATAAGACAATAATGATAAAAACATTAAAGACAATGAATATATCATTCAGTTATCAAAGGTGAATGAAGTTGATTGAACAACACATTTATGGAGAAGTGATCACAATCAAATTGATGAACTAAAATTAAAATATTTTAAAATACCTTTAAAGTTCTTTCATAAAATTCATATAAAAAGTGAGACAAAAAAAAATCTACATAATTTTGATTTAGTGGTGAGAGCGAAATGCATAATGTATGGGTTAGACACACGTCATGATATTAAACTCTCTCTCCTAATATAAAAATATGGCATTAAATAAAAGGAAAAAAAACTCATATATACTATATTGTTGTAAAACTAAACTAAAAGAGTAACAATATAAACAAGAAAGTAGATAAGACACGAGAGATAGAGAAGAGAACTTTTCTTATTCTTTCAAGTTTTTCCCAAATATCATCAAGTGTATACAATATGAATCATTATGCCTCTATTTATAATGCTCATAGAGGCATAGTAAAGGTTGTCATAAATATGACATTAACTATGGAGGTTATGGAAAAAAAAATATGGGGAAAGGTAGTTACACTCATAATAGTGTGTGGAGTGGAGTAGTGGAGGATTAACTATACATTAAGAAGAGGATTAGTGGGAGTAACTTCTTAGAAGTTATGGACATCTACATATACAAGATGACAATATTGTGTGGTAACACAATTGTTTACAACACTCCCCCTTGGATGTCCATTGATGGATAATGTGTCTCGTTAAAACCTTACTAAGAAAAATCTTGTGAGAAAAAATCTTAGTGAAGGAAAAAGAGTACATATATCTTGTAATACGCGTTATTTGCTGCCTCATTAAAAACCTTGCCAGTAAAATCCATTGGGACAAAACCTAGGCCAAAGAAAAAGAGTGCAGCGCGTATTTACTCCCCATGACAAAGACATCATTTAATCTATACATTTTAATTCAGTTTCTCAAGTGTTGGGATCGACAATGCCTTCGTCAAATATTCCACCAAAATTGAGCAAAATAGTCCTTTGCTGAAATATACTTTATTTTGTCTTCCTCGATATATTCTTCTTTCAATTGAGCTATACAAGAAGCATCATCTTCATATAATATTTCAACCTCCATCACAGTGAAAATATCACATTTTCTTATGTGTAGAGTCACTTGCTTTATAAGTTACTAGTATCTTTATTTGACTTGAGTAAATGTCAATTATTGATTGTCTTGTTGAATATAATAATATGACAATGACCTCACATGCAAATAGAGAACTTTCGTATGATTAAACATTTTGTAGATCAAATAATCTCCTGCATTTTAATATCCAACAAACTTTTGACAATATTGGTTAGAAATAATCATCTATATCAATATCTAATTTCACTCAAATATTTTCACATAAAAATGAAATTATGTTTTTCCTGCATATCAAAAATATTATTTCATGTATAGATAGCAGGACATATAAGTGCACCAATTGCACTAAGACATGGTACTTTCTAACCATTTTCATGAGATCAAAATTGATCTTTCTTTATGTTAAGCGATCTTACAACCATTGGGGTACTATTCAATGGGATCACTTTAACCTTTTAAAAATCTTCATGGAGTTTTCATATAACTTTTCCTGTCTAACTAGATATAACAATCATTCTTTATACGCATTCAAGTTTTTCATTTATTACTAGATTGAAAGAAATCTCATTGCATCCACCATAGGAGAATCATCTCCAAACAATAATGACAGGACTTTTGATAAAAATATTTATGCCTCAAGTCACAAGACGTTCTTTATATCTTACGATTTTATATTTCGCACAACATTTGTACCCCACTGGCATTATACCTTAGTCTATAGACTAAGTCCAGACCATCACTTTTCAAGTGAAATAAAATATACTTAAAATTGCGTATTTTATCTGGCCAATCATTTATCTATCCATACTGTTTGTGTTTGACAGATTTAAATCCAAGATCCTCGTTATCATTTATAATGGTGAGCAAAATTTGAAAATAATACACGAAAAAAGAGATGGAAAGCATGCATAACAAAAAATAAAAGGAAATTGAAAAAGAGGAGAGAGAAAAAAAATAATTATATCAGACGAGTATGGAATCCAACAGGGGCAACCAAAATGGAATTCAACAACTATTAGCTGCAGTACAATACATTGTCAACGCTGCCAGGAGTGGTAATTGATTTTCCTTTTTTACACCCCAATTTTCTGATCTTTGAATTGGATTTCTGTTAGTTTTACTAACTGTAGTGCAACGATCAGGAGACTTCGACAACATACATGTGCTATTTTAAAGTCATGGGTCCATTACTAGAATTTTCTCCTTCCTCGTAATAACTTCTGTTTCCATTTCAACTTTTTTCTTCCTGTGTAAGTGTGCATGGTAGATTCCCGTAAGATCACATTTTAGGTGTAGCGTCACTTTTTGAACCTATCACTTGGCAGCCACTAATTGCATTCTTAATGTGGGGTTGAGGTTTTGTTTTTCAGTCTTAACCAGCTCAGTTCTAATATAGATGATTGTCATCTCCGATCTACTTGAGTAGAAAGTAATCCGGATGTTTCTTCCTATCACTTTGCCTTTGCAGTGACGAAAGAATTTGCAACACTCACCTCTGGAATTCCTTTGTTAAAAAAAGATGAAACACAAAAAAATTTGCTTATCAATCAAATGTGACAAAAATGAATAGCTAACGGTTCATTTCTCCCGTTTGCAGTAACCAGTTCTGCTGTTAACGGGATATATAAAAACTCCATGCTCAATACATGACGAGCATGAAGGTGAGATGCAAAACAAGCTACTATTATGATCTCAGGTAATAAAAGTTTAGAGACTAAAGGAGATAAGAGGAAGTAGAAAGCCTCCTTCATCTCCTAAATGTCACATTGAACTTAAAAAAGTTACATATGGTGGATTTTATGGATCAGAAGCAGAAATGAAATTTGTTCTTTATATTATGAGAAGTGCAATAGTACTTGAGCAAATGTTTTTCAGCCCTGGGTATAAAGATTATTTTTGTTCAGTGTGACAGACTAACTTGATCTTTCATTCGATGAAAAAAAACGTAACTCAATCCAACAACTACATGGACAAGCTATCTCTAGGAAAGCTGTGGTGATCATCTAATAAGTTATCGTACAAATACTATTTTAGAGCTTTGTCTATTGGAAATAACTTTTTGTGTACACTCTACCCTTCCTAAATCACACATTTTGAGAATATCTAAAAATTAATAATGCTACGTAGTTGGACTCTATATAAATTGTTAAGGGAATAGTGATGAATTATCATTAAGAACTAAACAAATATAACGTCTCTGATCGTTGCAGTTTGAAATAATGAGTAATGAGATCACACACTTTAATTATCATATAAGGATTACATTTCTATTATATACTAAGTAGTAACCGCTTGGATAACGTTTTAATTATCATATATAACCATCACATTCGTTATATACAAATACTGATAGGATTCTAACGTATTTATGAAAGATTTGTTGATGTTATCAGCAGCAATATTCAATTCGGCTACGTCCTATTCAAGGCTATATAGTTGCACTTCTCTACAGATTCCAGTGAGGGTGTACATTAGGAGAAAAAATATGTCTTTTAATATGTTTAACCTTACATAGATGTACACTAATCACCATGAAGCATAATTGACTGTTACATAATTGGAGATAAAACACATTACACCGGCAAGGTTTCTGAGAATAACGTCTTGGAAAACACTTGTTTCAGGATTTGCTTTATTTCTTTTGACATGTATGTACAGTTTTGCTTCATTTAACACCAACAGTAACATTTGCTAGCGTTAAGACCACCAAAAACTGAAGTTTCCATGAATGTCAAATGAGTGATGAGCTTGCTGTAGATATCAAAATTACATTATCTCAACAACAGCACGTCCAGCAATGGCTCCCTTATCAAGATCTTTGTATGCCTGTGGAGCATCTTCAAATTTGCAGGTCCTTGACACAGCTGCAGATAGATTGAATATGCCACTTTCGGCCAGTTTAATCAGCTTAGGGAGATCTTGTCTTGCTCTGGCTCCATATGAGCCAATTACTTTTATCTAGCATCACAATATCAGCAGTGAGAAAGAGCTGCACAAACTCTAAAACACAATATTGCTCACCTAAACATAATATGGATTTTCATGTTCTAGAAGAGTAATGAATACCCAATAAGATGATGACTATTTTAACCCTCTTTAACGAGCTAAAAACTTTACTATTATATACTAGTATGGCATTTACTAGCAGACCACAGACTAGGCCCAGGCCAATCCATACATATTTACCCCTTAATATCTTCATTTTTACAGAATTTTATGTTTTTAGAAGTATGTGCATAAACAAAGAAGGAAGCGTTGCTGAGTTTCACTCTTCAAATGGCTGGCAGCTGAATTTTAAGAGAGATTTTAATGATTGGGAGTCGGAAGAAGTAGGGCAATCACTCCAATTATTGGATCAATGGTAGAATAAGATAAAGAGACAGCATAGTTTGGATAGCAAGCAATGATCTGCAATATTCTGTCAAAAACTGCTAGCCTGCTGTGATATTTTCAGTTTCAAATTAAAAAAAAACTGCTATGATATTCTCCCAGAAACAAGCTGATAATTATGAAAAACTTGGACATGGAAAATGTTAAAGCGCCTATCAAAGTGGCCTATTTTGGGTGGATTGTCATCAGTGAATCTTGTTTAACCCAAGATAGTCTACAAGGAGTAGATCAGTACATGGACTTTCTAGATTTGCTAGGGAAAACGTAACTGGATGTTTATTTCTGTAGGCGTTGTCTGCTTCTGATGTATCTTTGTGTACCAGCTTGGTACTTCTTTAGTAAAACTTTACCTTATAAAAATAAAGTATGTGCATATTTCATTGAATGCAATTTTTTTTTATGACATATCAAAAGAAAGAATGGAGCATCAGTGTTAGCAGACTGGAACTGAGAGGGACAAGCAATAAAAGACTCCCGCACACAAAAGCACACACCTGTCGTCGCACTAGGTGGTTTATGTCCACCTCCCCCTTAGAACCAGATTGTGCAAGTCCAATCATCACAGCTTTGCCTCCATCGCGAACGCTTTGCACACACTGCAAGAATGTTTGTGGTCTCCCCAAAGCTTCAACAGCTATGTCAACACCCAAGCCTCCTGTGATATCCTGTACAAGTTGAATAGGTGATAACATTAGTTGAAGCAGTCGGTATGTTCTCAGATGCAAAGGTGAGCATTTATTTCAGAATAAGAATTTATTTGAACAACCTAAAAAGAAAATAACTATGGGCAAAATCTTCCAATAAATGCACGTGTAAGACATTTCAGAGTGCTAGACGGAAAATTCAGATACTAATTAAAAAAATACCGGAGAGTATTATAAGCATAACTTTCAGTCTTTCCTTCATTATTGGACCGTGATAGGTGCAACACAATTTTTGTTCAGCTGGTTAATAAAAACAAAAGAAAACATATACCAAAAGTAGTAAATGGCATTAGTTTATTAGGACGGCCTCACCATTAATCACCTGAAAGTCGCCATTCTCTAGTATACTGGTTTTACCCATAAGTTTGACACATTAATTAAACATTAAAACAGTGTTATCAAAGGGGCGCTTAAAGCGCTCTTAAGCCCAGAAGTGAGGCTCAAAAGGTTCTAAGGCATACTTTCTCTTGCCAATGAGCACTAAACAATTGATATTTCACTTAATTGTAATTTTTTTTCAATTTCTTTGTTCATATATCTTCCATCATGCTTATAATTATTAGTCTCGGATAAACATATATATTTGTATTTTTCTCCCTTAATGCCTTCTTTCATTGAAGTCTATGCTTGCGCTTATAGCCCCAATGAACCTTAGAGCTTTTTTGCTTTTGATAACACTGCATTAAAACAAGAACAATATTATACAAGTAGATAAACCAGAATGCAAATACCAAAACACAAAATAAAGCATCACAAACATAAGGAGCCTAAACTTGTTAAAGGGAATGATAGAAAACAGAAAAATAGCAGTAAAAGGAAAAAGCTCGAGCAGAACCCATCTCGCCAATAAAATAATCAAAGTTATAAGATTTCACTTGAACAAAATCCACAGAAAAATGTACAATCTAGACATGAACGTAGTGCGGAAACAGTTGACCAATGAACTCAAGGTCAAAATTCAAGAACTCGCGAAATCAGAACCTACAGATCTCATGTGGAATAATTTCGCTGCCCAGTTGCACACAATGAACTTAACGTATATTAGCATACCAACCCACCTCTTTAGCTAGAAATCAGAATGAGTAAATACTTTATGGTGTTTGACAGTTAAATTTGATAGCATGTGCATAATAGGTTAAGGGGAGAAGTCTATACCTTTATTGTCTTCACTGCATCCTCCTTTGATGCATTTACACAATGAGTGGCTCCAAGGAATTTAGCTTTCTGCAATTTCTCATCTTGAACATCTACTGCAATAATCTCCGACGCCCCAAATGCTCTTGCTATTTGCAGACAGCTGTACCGCGTTTTCAGGTAATAAATCACAGAAGCAAATCGAAATAAAAGTAGCAAAGCTTAACTCAAGACGCCCAACCACAGGATAGTAGAGGTAAGAATGAATAAAGATAAAGTATGAAAAAGAAACAAGGTCTACTAAGGAAATCAATTGAGAATGCATATAAATGAAGAACGGAGTTTAACATTGAATAAATTCTTGAATTAAGATGGAGGTTACTAGTTAGACATATAGAGTCTCACCAGTGTTCAGACTGAAGGCATAATGTGCACATGTAAGAAACCCTAAACATCTCGTTTTATTCATTTTCACAATTTTAAAAATTAAAACCAATTAAGATGATCCAACCTTTTACCTTGAGCCAACACCTCCTATACCAATCACAGCAATAGCATCACCTGGGCGCACCTTAGCAGCATGAGCCATAGCCCCATAGGCAGTAAAAACTGCACATCCTAGAATGGCAGATTCTGTGTATGGCAATGATTTTGGTAGAACAGCCAATGCATTTGCTGGAACCACACAGTATTCAGCTAAACCTCCCATGCTATACATATACACTGGCTTACCTGAAAAATCAAAAGAAGGACCAAATCTTAATGTTAACCACATTTTTTTTGGATAAGGTAATATTAAACCACATTAGAAGAGAAGAATCAGGAGTTGATGAATAACACGAGAAAGTTTCCATTGATATATAACTAGTTCAGCAATCATATACAGCCCAAAATCCAATGAGCACGTGCCAACTTAGCTGTCCAGATAGTCCATAACAAACATACTCATCATACATATCAGTTAATCAATTGTCATGGGACCATCCCGTGAAGCTTTTCAACCCTTATAACTTTTATAAACATTGACAATGTTGATAGAAAGCATGTCGGGGTGCTATTACGAGTAAATAAATATTTCTCGATGTGAAACATTCACTTACAGACTACAATGCTGAAGAAGAACACTCGTGCATATGTGATAAAGGTTCAAACTGTACTAACATACTTCTTTACTGGGGCTGGGCCGTAAATTCTTCAATAGAAGTAAACTCTTAAGTAATATTTTTCAAACCTCCTTTTTCTCTTAAACTTAGTAATATGGGTTTCAAAATCTCTTAGACCACCTATCCATAGCTTCCTTCTCATGCAACAAGTAGTATATATCAGAACTAGTAATACAGCAAGAATTGGGTGGAAATCTTACACCCAAACTAAGCGTGTTCAACCTTGGCAGTTACAATAAAAGTAATCAGTTTGATTCCCAAATAAGTGAGACTTTGCTACAGAAAAATTGCAACAAAGACCTTTGTTTACTGATTACAGGACCATGCCAAGCCATCAGTTTAGTAGTTTAGAGAAACCTCTAGCATAAGCAAAAAAGTTAGCAAATTGAACATTTGATGCACATTTTGCGTTGTAGAATTATGCTTGACCTGAATGCTTGAGAAGACCATATGTATAGTTTTGGAACTCAAATAGAAACCAGAAAAAATTGCAAGTAATAACAGCCTCCTTACCACTACTGCGGAGGAACAGTCGTGTTTCCCCATCATAAAGGGTTCCCTTCGCTCGGTTGTAAGCAAAGAAATCCTCACATAAGTCATCTTGACCCTGTGTTCATTAGATAATTATGGCATCAACCATTTGGCATGATTGCATCATGATATGCAAATATTGTCGGTTTTGTAGGAAATAAATCCAAGTATTGTCACCTTAGAGCAGAAGGAACAGCTACCACAAGGCATGATGAAAGCTCCAACAACTTGAGATCCCACAGGAAACCTGAAAAATATAAACAAATTCTTCGCATCATTGATTGGCAAGGACAACTATATCAAGGGAAAACTATAGTATGTTTCAAGAAAATGTAACTGTCTAACTTTTCAATGATTTTACTGTCCGAGAGCTGTCCATGTTCAACCACTTCACCAGTGATCTCATGCCCCACAACACAAGGGCTAGCGAATGGAAGTTCACCTTTTATTACATGTAGGTCAGAGTGGCAGACCCCACAGGCTGTAGCGAACACAACAACAACAAATATCATTTGTGTTAGCATGTGAAATGAACCATACTAGCAAAGACCAACAATGCAAGCTCACAAGTGTCAAGAGCCAGGATTGAAAAAAAGACTTGCTTGTGGACCTAACAAAGGGCCTATGACATACATTTATTTATATCTCCCTAGGTAATATCTAAAGACAACTCCTCTTCTGAATATTCCAAATATGACAACTTTTGTGCAAATCTCAAACGATAGTGGCACACGGTTTGAAACTCGACGGATGATGGTGCTCCCCCGCCCATCTCACTTAATACCAAGTTTTTGTTTGCAGTAGGGTCCGAACCAGTCCCCAAAAGCTAGCTATTAAGGTTGGAGAGCCCAATGTTATATAAGCCACACATCAGCTCCCCTCCAATAGAATGATAACAGTGTGCCTAACCCACATGTCATTGCTGCGCTCTTACCACTAGACCAAAGCCCTGGGCTCAAAAGAAAGTTTTTTTTTTTTCCTCGAAAACTCTCAAAAACAAAACTTTTTTCTTGGACAGTGTCAGCAATGAAAGAAAAAACAGGTACACACAAAGAGGATCCTTTTTTACTGCCAGCATAGGATTATCAAAAAGCAACGACAGCCCAGTGCACTAAACCTCTCGCTATACATAAGGTCCGGGGAAGGGCCCGACCACGAGTTGCTGCCTCGTGGTCACATGAAAGCAACTTTACCAGTTACTCCAAGGCTTCCCTTCCCAGATTATCAAAAAGCAATGTAAGGAATAAGAACAAAGCAGGGAGGGACCTTTAGTTTTGATGAGAACTTCATTAGCTTTAGGGCGAGGCATATGGAAGTCTTCAAAGGTGAGGGGTTTGCCTGGTTCCCAAAACACAGCAGCTCGCATGTGAGAAGGACCACCGCTTAGATGGTAGTACGATGCTGCTGATGGTGTTGTACTACTACTCTTCTCCTCCGATTCGGACCTGGAACAAAAGGATCGACAAGTAGCAAAGATTGTTGCTGATCTTGCTGAAAGGGCAATCCTTGATGATGTGCTTCGACTGGCATTAATGGCGCTACGGATAAAGTGAGGGAAAGACATAGTTGATCGATCGCCTTGGACAATGCAACAATCTTTTCTTGATTCAGCTGAACAGACAAAACGTCGAGTTTATCCACCGAATCGATAGGGATTTCTAAGTATTTTAGTATTAGTATGACATAATGGATATATACATTTCCAAATGGATCAAATATTTTATATGGATAAACATGTCATTAGGCTGCTTAAAAAGGAAAAATAATTTAAAGCTATAAGAAAATATGACAACAAAATAGTACAATATACAAAGCACATAGATATAATAATAAGGAGAAGCCGAGAGGAGGCTAGCACCTAAAGTGTGACACCACTCGGCTACCTACTAACTTTTCCTCCTAAATTCTTGAGCTTTATAGCTTTTTATGTGGGGTCATGTCTTTCGTAAGTCGAATTTGTATAGTGTCTTGTCTAATCACCTTTTCTAATTTTTCTTTGACCTACCTCAAATGCTCATAACTCTTGCTATATAGTCAATCCACACACCTCCTCTTCACATGCTCAGACCATTTCAGTCTTGATTTCTTCATCTTGTTCGCCAAGGAAGCCACCCCTTATCTGTCCCACCTGCATTCTTCCAAAAATCCATCGAGATCTCGTCTGACCGATCCCTCTTCCCCTACTCATCTTACGAATAGCCTCCTTAACCTCCGCAACTTTTATGCATTTACAATACCCGAAATTTCTACGACTCTCGAAATACTCTCTAACTCCTCAACACGATATCCATGTCCCATTCTTCATTCAAGAGCTTATGGAACTACGTCTACCATCTCCATCTAGTGAACCTCTTCTACCAAGACTTTTCCATTCTCGTCCTTGATGCACTCACTTGGTCCAAGTCGTGAGCCTCCTCTCTCTCGCCTTGGCGATTGAGCCTATACAACTTTGTACCCCCGGCCTTTGCACTCGAGCTCTTCATACAAGTGCTCAAAAGTTGTACCGCTAGTTTCGCTTCCTTCTTCGATGTCTTATACCTCTCTCTATTCCACCTCGTCTAAGTTTTCCACTTACGCTGGCCTCCATTTTTCTTGGACTTCTCCATTCCACCACCAATTCCCTTTATGCCCGCCAACATAGCATACTGGTATAAATATTCTTTACACCGTTAAATATATGTAAGTTAAACTCAGAACAGATCTATGACTATTATATATGATGAGTAGATACGAAAAACAAAGGGCTAGAAAAAGTATAACTTGTTTTACAACAACTTTGAGTATGTGTTTAATATTCATACAAAAAGTTATAGTCTGTTAGAAAGCCAATTACTATTATTAATTGTCTATCATGGCATGAGTTGTTACTTAGAGAATAGTGTAAGTTATAGTCTGTTAGAAGATCTTGAGAGATGTTATATATCACAGGCCTTAAAATGTCAGTGTCCAAGTTTGAACTCTCAGAACATCTATTTGGAATGATGCAAATCAAATAATCCAGTTTTTTTCTATCCCTTTTCATCATGCTAAAAGAGGCCGGAGAGGCGGCAATCCTAAAGAGTATCTTTTTTTTCTTACCTTTGCGCTTCACTTGATCTCTAAGCTTGCAAGAAAATGATGCGGTAAGCTAAGGCAGTACAATATTGGCTACTACGCCAGTGATTGACACTCATTCAGAAAGGGAAAGAGGAGTAGCCTAGCCTGATTTTACTTTGTTTGTACGTAGTGTGATATTGAATTTTGAAACCATTTGCAACGATCATAAAGGTGATTAACCTATTTCATGTTGCCTGTGTACGTTAAACTCTATTTTCTTGTTCTTTTTCCTTATCTGAAATCAACAAATTCGTCTATAAGGGAATTGCAAGCATTGATTTATAGAATTCCTACTTGTAATACATGAATACCAGAAAATGTAAAAGAGCAATATGTATATAGTTCTAGTACTGCAGCTGCTCACCATTGTTTTCAGATCATGTTAAAAAAAAAACTGCTATTTATAGTGGCAGATTCAGGGGGTGCATATATGTATCAAATGATCATAATAAAACATTAGTATAGGCAGAACAAAATAATAAGGATCAGAGCAGTGAGGGGGTAGAAGCATATATAATACAAAAAGGCTTGTTAGTTTAAGACTTGAAACAGAAAGCATGAAAAGAAGATAGAGGTGGCATCTCTGTCTCCTAAGTCCTAACTTTGCCACAGACATAAGTGAGAAAATTAAGCATCATCGATCTTCAATTAATGGATCTATTCTACTCAAAACAAGTTTATATGTATATAAAGCATAGCTTGCAATGATCGATCATCAGTTGGCCGGTAACATGATATGACAATGTTGAGATTCAGATGTATAGTATGATCCAAACTTAATTATAATAATAAAGAGTTTTTAAAAAGAGTGGATCGTAGCTTAGCAGAAAAGCAATATACATATAATAAGTAAAAGTCAAAGTGACAACCCACATCAGGTTATCCTCCTTGGAGACCGGCGTTTTTGGAGATCCAAAGCAAATCAACTTATAATTCTCATCTATACATTAGCTAGTTTTTGCAAATAATGAGTATTTAAAACTTATCGATATCTGATATTAGTATTTATAACAAATTAAAACATGAATGCAACAACAAGTATCATTTTATGACTTAACAAAAGTTAGGTACTAGTAATATATATATTCTACACTTAAATTTGTAACCACCAGCTAATAAATAATTGATTAGTAGTGGGTAGTGGGAGTGGGATGTATATAAAACTTGGAGTGGAATGCCATACCAAGTGCCATTACTCTTCCTCCCCACGTGCTCTTCAGTACTGTACATGTTAATCAAACTAAAAGGGCAGGCAGGCAGGCTTGATGAACTGTTACCTTTCATATGCCAGTTGCCTGTTTTTATCATCACTTCATCTGTTGTCCATTGTATCTAACTCATAAACTCATCCCACTTCTCTTTAAATACGCCAGTCATTGATCAATCATTTAGCAATCTATATATTGCCCATACGTACAAGAAACTAATAAATATACATCCACAGCACAGTACATAGCAAGTAGATACGCGGTGTACAAGCTTGCTGCAGATCATATATCGCGAATTAGGCTAAAGATGCAGAATTACGAGGTGGTGAAGGAGTTGGGATCTGGTAATTTCGGAGTGGCAAGGCTCATGAGGCACAAAGAAACTAAACAGCTTGTTGCCATGAAATACATTGAGCGAGGCCGCAAGGTACATATACCTAGCTAGCTTATTTTTATTTGTATGTACTATGTATTATTACTCAGCTATCGATAATTTGTCATCTTCATTTGTAGATTGATGAGAATGTTGCAAGAGAAATCATAAATCACAGATCATTGAGGCATCCAAATATAATTCGTTTCAAAGAGGTGATATTAACAGCAACGCACTTGGGGATAGTAATGGAGTATGCTGCTGGTGGTGAACTCTTTGATCGCATCTGTCAAGCAGGCAGATTCAGTGAACCTGAGGCTCGATACTTTTTTCAACAGTTGATCTCTGGAGTCCACTATTGCCACAACATGGTACGTAAGTGCACATAGCAGGAGCTTTAGTGCAACGGACTACCCTTTATATTTATTTTAAATGAATATATATTGTCGTTAAAATACAAAACGGATTTTATGTACAGCAAATATGCCACAGAGATCTGAAATTGGAAAACACACTTTTAGATGGAAGTCCAGCACCACGCCTTAAAATTTGTGACTTTGGTTACTCCAAGGTACATCCCTTATACGATATAATATGTGACTGTATATCAGCTTAGTCTAACTACTATACTATTATGATGACAGTCGTCTGTGTTGCATTCACGTCCCAAGTCTACTGTTGGAACTCCAGCTTATATTGCACCTGAGGTTCTCTCTCGTCGTGAATACGATGGCAAGGTAATATATACACATATATACATATATGATTGCTCTTTTGTTTGAAAATATTCAGATGATCCACTTGTGAAAATTAAGCTTATATGATGATTGAAACTAATATCATAGTATATGAATCTTTTTTTGGTTAAATTTAAGTGAAACACTATATGTTCAAAGCAATGCAAGTTGTCAAAATGCACGTGTTAATGTATTATTTTGTACATAAAATGACACCCTTTAAGCTAGCATGTGACCATGTGGCTTCATGTTCGTTTTGGACTTCTATATCTTTTAACTTTTTCTCCAAAAGATTATAAGTCTAATTATAATATCTTATTGTGATGGTGACTCTTATAAAAATAATCCAGATAACGATGCACTAGTATATCATTATTGGAACTTGCATGAATATAATATCCTACTTTCAACTTGTTAATTCAACATCTCATATTATTGGTAAAGTTCCCTTTATCTAGTTTGTTAAAATGACATCTCCTATATTTGTTATTTATAAAAAATGTTTTCTTTTTTAATTAGTCGGCAGATGTATGGTCATGTGGAGTGACTCTATATGTCATGTTGGTTGGAGCATATCCTTTTGAAGATCTAGATGATCCCAAGAATTTCAGAAAAACTATTTCAGTCAGTTTTCTTCTTTTTCTCTCTTTAAAATAAATGTTTATCATTACTCTATTAATTACCAATAAATGTTGCTTTTCTCTTTTTGCAGAGAATAATGGGTGTTCAATACAAAATCCCAGACTATGTTCACATTTCTCATGATTGCAAACACCTTCTTTCTCGTATATTTGTTGCAAGTCCTGTCAGGGTATGAAACAATGCAATCAATAATCTTATAACTAATCCTACAACGCTTCATTAAATGTCGACACCGCTTACTAAAAATGTGTAAAATATTGTGCAGAGAATCACACTAAAAGAGATCAAGAACCATCCATGGTTCTTGAAAAGCTTGCCGAAAGAACTGACAGAAACAGCTCAAGCAGTATATTACAAAAGAGACAATCCAACATTCTCCCTTCAGAGTATTGAGGAGATCATGAAAATTGTAACAGAGGCAAGAAATCCAGCACCTACATCAAGGCTTGTTCCGGGCTTTGGCTGGGGAACAGAAGAAGAAGAAGAAGAAGATGATGGAGAGACCAAAGAAGACGAGGAAGAAGAAGAAGAAGACGAGTATGACAAACAAGTTAAGCAAGTTCATGCAAGTGGAGAGTTTCATATCACACATGATGATGCTTAAGTTTACCATTTCTCATTTGATGTTCTGTAGAACTAATAACAGCACTTGACAACATACCCTATATTTCCTACATCAACAAACTTTTCAAATGTATGTACTAAATGTTACTAGTATTCCTTCCTTGGTATATGGAGATTGCAGGGTCAAATGCTTCTGTCTGAAAGCCTAATGGAAGGATACTTCTTTCTAAGAAGATACTTGCACTTCACCAGAAAAGTTGTCTTCCTAAATTTACAATGTTGCTGCTCCTTTTTCCTAAACTCAAGCTCTGAGCATAATCAGCACAACAAAGAGAAGAAGCTACTTTACATCCTTCTGATGGAACATAAATGATAAGATTGAAACTCATTTCTAATAATCAACATTAGACAACGGTTGCCGCCCAAAGTTTTAACCAAATACTGAACAATGACATACCATAATCCTACAACAATTAACTCATTATATATTCTCATCACAATCCTCCAAAGAGGAAACAGAGGAACCTTCATACATGAAAATGTACTTCCCAGCCCGACTACAAAGCGAAGCCCTTCAAATATTCTGGATCTCGCTTTGCTCGTTCCTGGAACTTCTTGAACCAGCGATCCAATATATCCATAGGCACCACCAGCTTACTTCCATCCACACCACAAAATGACTGCATAAAATTGAATAAATTCTCACCAACTTTCAGTGCCAACCTCTCAATTTTCTGCCCTGCAGCCACATCAAGGGAGGGAAGTGTTGCAAGATCCTCAACTGAAACACCTATCTTGGCAGAGATTGGAGTTGCATCAGCAGTGAGCTGCAGTTGGCCACCGGGCTCTGGCCAAGGAAGCGACAGCACAGCGGAGGGTCGAGTCAGCGTGACTGCACCACAAAAGAGGAAAGGTGAGCCAGGGGATTGGATATACACAGCGAGGGCCTTGTCTGGTGGCAAGGTGAAGTTGTTGAGGAGGAATATGCAGACTTCTTGAATTGAATCATATGCTTCCCCTGCACATGTAATGCTACAATTGTCAAGTGAAAAAGTACAAACAGTCTTTTCTGATCAGTGAAAAAAGTTTAAACTATCTTTGGGTTTTGGTTTTGGAACTCACCGACAAAGGTGTTCATGTCGAGGACCCAATGGGTGGTGTCTATTTGGGCAAAGGTGGAAATATCCATAGGGAAGCTTCGGTTTGGGAACACCACTCCAAACATTGTTAATTACTTTTATTCTCTTGTGTTTTTCCTGAGGAGAACAAGAAAGGAACCACAGTTAGAAAATAGACTTCCGTAGCATCCAACAACCAGATGTTTCAAATTAATCCACTCAAACAGCCATAAGAAGTTTGACTTTGCCAGAATGCAGATCTAGAGGTCTGCTCCTTCATGATCTAAATTTTAGGATTCGGGGTTACGGTGTTGAATTTCAACACATATGCAGAGTCAAAACGCAGCGGAAAATTAAATAGGAACATACCTTCAGCCATAGTTGTTCAAGTAATAGGGAGAATCACCTTTGTCTCGTCGCGAATTATAACTAGAAAGCGGTAAAGAAGAAACCCTAAGAATCTTCTAACCTATGCCTATCACAGGGTATACTAGACCGATGGAATTTATAGGTAGGCTAAGGGCTCTTAAGCAAAAAATTCAACCTTAGGGACTTATCATAAAATACAATTGCCCGAGGGACTCATAATTAATAGTTTTCCTCCATCGAGGAAGCTTCCTGATATGCATAACCAAAAATATTATCTGTCATATTTGTTATGTTATTTACTTGGAAGACAAGGTAAATAATTTATTACATAATATATGAGTCACATTAAATGTCTCTAAAAGAGATGTTATTCTTACATATAGATCTAGGTTCAGATACGGGTGTGGGATTCGGCCAAAAAATAGTTCAAAAATCTAAATAGAGTTATATGTCTAAATTAGGAGACATTATGTTGAAAACTTATAAGGTATTCCGGGGAGAAAATATTGATCAAGAGGAGAATCCCAGAGGAAAAGTATTGACATAGAAATTTCTCTCTACAAACTATTTTATTTTCTTCAATTTCACCTTAGCTTTTGTTGTGATTCCAGAAATCATAGGTATCAGTCCCGAATTTCGCCATACTTTGACCGATTTTGGTCAAATTACCCAAAATCGGTTGACCAAACCGGGTATGGATCCCTCACCCACACCCATGTCATGTCGACACGGGTGTGGCATCAAAAGTGAAGAGTCCGAAAAACTTTTGAAGTTGCTTACTTTGTGATCAACACAAAAACACTCAACAAAGTTAAGTCATACCTGCCCAACATTGAAACATTTGAAAAGAGCAAATCTCATATATTCTAGCAAACCCCCCCTCCCCCCCAACCAAAAAAAAAGCATCTGATACTGCTTGACGGCCTAAACTTACTTACAGAACTTAAATCAAAGAATGCCAGAAAGGGAAATTGGCGAGCAATCTGAGACCAATGACACTAAGCGGCCAAAAAGCAAAATGAATCATGAAGAGTAACCACTTGGATCACCCACTATAGCCCAAAAGGGTGACAAAATGCTTCCTTTTTTCTTGTGTACATAATCAGACTGCTAATAAAAGCCAAACGATAGTATACAAATACACTTCAATTTACTGTCATTAGTAGTAATATTGATCCTTGTTCAGTTTTCAACTCCAAAAACATCAAAGTATGTGGAACTAGGATACAGAAGTTCAGAAGCGAAAACATGCAAAAGAACACACAGAACCGAAAAGGGGACTCCTGAATCGACACATAAAGTTTTGTGTTGACAAGCTGGATTCCAGGAAATTGCAAAAAACATGCAAACTCTTCTGTCTACCGAGTCAAATTTCTTAAGCAAGTCAAGCCCTTTAAGACGGACTTCAAGGCAAAATATTCGTTAGTGAACTTACCACATCCGGGTCAGCTTGAGTGTATCTTGATTATTCCACCAGGTACCTCCTAGTCCCACCAACACAAGTACCGGGTAACTATAGGAAGCTCGGAAGCGATCCTAACTTTATCTGTCCTGGTCTCTAAGGTTTACACCCATTTCATTGACCACTTCTTTATAAAATCCACATTCCCTTCTACCAAATTCGGATTATAAGCGTATCTCTAGCACAAACATACAATACTTGTACCACACTTCCTACCTCCATGAGGAGGTTTCATTAGAAAATTATCATAGAGTAGAACATCCATTCCCGAAGAAATATCTCTCACAAAATAGACTAAAACTGTAAATAGGAAACCAAAAATATAACAGCTACCATTCGGTATAGCAACGACATGCAAGACCAGAAATCTCTGAGGCAGCTCTTTGAATTTATTTCTTCCTTGAACCATTTTAGTCAATTCAAAATGAGTTTAACTCATACACATCTACGGGGTAAAGATCAGTCACCCAAAAGATATCCACAAAAAATAAATATTCTTTATTATCTGAGCAAGCTAAACTACCCAGTGAAACATTCCCTCTATACCAGATAAACAAAGCTTAATTAGCTAAAACCCACAAAATTTCCAACATATCCAAATAGCATAACCACATGAGGGATCACCATAAAAGTAAATAAATCAACTACAGCCTCAATTCCATATCAGCTATATGAATTGTATGTATCTATCCAGCTCTATCAAGGTGATTATTATTCCAAACACTAAAAAAGGTTTGATCTTTAAGACTTTTAAGGCAAATTCTTGACTAAATTAGGCACTTATTCTGACATGCAACAACATAAAAGTAAATCAATCAACTACAACCTCAAATTCATATCAGTTGATCTCTTTGTTTCAATTTATTTGGCCTTCTTTCTTTTTTAGTACGTTTCAAAAGTAATGCCTCTTTCCTTTTTTTTTTTTAGCAACTCTTAAATTCCAACTTTCCACCTGACATGTTTGAGACCACAAGATAAAAGGGCATTTTGGTACATTTGATATATCTTTAATTTCTAACCACAAGATTCAAAAATCTTATTTACTTTCTTAAACTCCGTGTAAGTAAAATTAGGCCAAACAAATTAAAACAGAGAGAGTATATGAATTGTCTGTATCTATTCAGTTCTATCAAGGTGATTATTATTCCAAATAATAAAAAAGGTTTGATCTTTAAGACTTATAAGACAAATTCTTGACTAAATTAGGCACACACAACATCATAAAAGTAAATAAAAGATAGCAAAATTAAAAAGGAATTGAATGAATAGTGTACCAAAAGTTGTGAATTAGTCCAGCGATGGAGCAGAGGCTTGCTAATGGAGAGTTGTTAGCTATGAATGGCCGCACCCTTTTGATTTCAAGATTAATAAAGGTAGGGTTTTTTTAAGAAAAGGGAAGGAAGGAAAGATTGAAGATGAAAAAAAGAAAATGAAGCTAGTAATCACCAAGAGTCTAAATAGCTCTAGAACATAAAGTCTAGAAAGCTCTAGAACATTTGCAAATAACCAAAAATAGATGGCAGGTTTGATCACCAAATTACTCCATTCATTCACTTCTACTTGTCCAACTAATTTTTATGAAAGTGTGATACACGTTAATATTATATTAATTATTATAAATGTTACGTTAATTTTATTTCATGAAATCACCTTTAAAAATCATTATTTTTTCATCGAATATAAAGTTATAACAATTCTTACATAGCTAAAAATGGAAGCAGCAGGAGTATTACACATGAACTTATATAAGTAATTTGTTCATAAAGCCAATTGTTGTAAAGACGTAAGAGGAAATTCACCAGAGGCGTATTTAGAAGTTTGATTGTGAGTTCACGTGAACCCAATACATAATTTTTGCTCAATAATTATATATATATATATATATATATATATATATATATTGTATTATTGCAAATATTAATAAGAGATCATTGTAGAAACTCATAAATTTTAAATTCTGAATTCGTCTCTGAAATCCACCATTTTTAAATGACTTATACAAATAAACTACATAACGATATTCTTAATTAGTATCCGAAAGCGTTCATTAAATTAAGATACTATGCAAGATTTTGCAAAGATAATGCTTGATCGATAGAATCAAATTCCGTAACTATGTTAGAGGAATAGAAAGGCAAAGTGATATTATAATTGAAAAAAGGGTATATCAAGTTTTTGGATCCTACGTTGAGTAAGAGACTAAGAGTTCCAAATCTTCCGAAAGTGATAGGTATGTGTTCTTTCTCTTTCTTCAATACAAAGGCCTTATGCACAAAAGATGTCTAGATTAAATTATAAATATTACAATTTTAATTTGTTCACTATAGAATTATCTATATGAAGGATAGTTATTCATTATTAGTCATAAAGCAATATTAGAATTTAAAAATAGAGATGTGTAACTCAGGTTAACAAATATGAAATAACACATGTGCTATAAATATCCCAGTTTCATATAACAAACGTGGCCACTTTGAGTTTTTATTTATAAAACCTTTTCATCTATCTTTGCTTCTGGAAAGAATACGTAAATTCAGTTGTGTATGTCTAACATTCAAATAAAAATATGTGAAATTTACTTATATAAATAATATCTCGCAAATTTTATAATTTTAATCTAAAATTATGTCTAAACACTAAAGTGGTACTGTATAAACTTTAGGCTATGAGTTAAATAGTGTCCCAACTTGTGCATTTTGGCTACACAAGCCCAAATATCGTCTGGTCTATTGAACCTCCACGACTCTGCCAATAATATATACTCCGGCGAACTCTCCGGCGATCTCCGTCTCCGGCAAACTCTCCGGCGAATTTCTGTTGTAAGCTCAATTCAGTCGCTTCTATGACCAATTATTTCCTTGTCAGTTTTACAAGCTCATTTGCATTGTTACTTTCTTCTCATGTTATACCAAATCTATGATGATATACCAGTAATAAGTGATTTTGGAAAAAAGGAAAATGTTTAATCATGTTATGGGGATTTATGCTTCTGCTTCCTAATATGGACTCTTAAATATTTATCTATTTTTCTTGTCTTTCTGGTGGTGTTTCATTTTTCAATTTTTGTGTTAAGTGGAGGCTTTGTTTGGCTTAAAATTAGGAGTAAGAAGCTGAAGAAGGTGTAAAGATAGCTCTTTTCCTGCATTATGAGTTATGTGAATGAGTTAAGTCTGTTTAGATTGATCAGTGAGTGTTCAAAGACTGCTATTTTATGCACCCAAGGGTGTGGCCTAGTGGTCAATGAAGTGGGTTAAAGAACCATGAGGTCTGAGGTCTCGGTTCAAATCCTAGCAGAGACAAAAAAACACTAGGTGATTCTTCCCATCTGTTCTAGCCTTGGTGGACAGGGTTACCTGGTACATGTTGCTGGTGGGAGGTGGCAGGTATCCCGTGGATTTAGTCGAGGTGCACGAAAGCTGGCCCGGACACCACATGCATCAAAAAAAGAAAAGACTGCTGTTTTATGTGTGAAAGTGTCGATACTTTACGTTATTTCGTCAAAAGTCTTCAGCAGCAAAGTAACAGTACAATGCTGGAGTATTCATTGATGTGTAATACGGTATATTCTTACTACAGATGCTCTCAAATGTGTTCTGGTTACGGGGTAGCTAGTTTCCAATTCCACAGAAGATGTCACTTTCCAGGCTTTCTGGAAGAGTCAATATTTTCCTTTCTTTAAACAGGAATTATCGTCATTCGCTTCTCAAATCCAGGTGTGATTATTGAGCTATTTTGTTCTTTCACTTAATTGTTCTCTGTGTTGTTTCTCTGCATATTGGTATAGCAATGAGTTAAGAATGGTTGTTGAGTGTGTCCCATGCTTCTCAATATATTCTTCTTTGATTCAGGGACTATCTTGAAATTGTAGTGTCAAAAGATAGAAATATTGGGGCATTTGACATCAGACATGGACAACTTTTTGATTATGGATGTCGAGGTTTCACATCAAGGTGTGATCTTAACAAATCTACACTTCATAACTGCAAAGGGTTGTCCCTTTTGAGAGGGAAGAATACTGCTAGGTCTTGGCAAATGTTGAATCTTCGTCATCATTATGCATCTCAGGCTACTGCAATGGAGAAGAAATCAAAGAAGATGCTCTATTACTTGACTGGCTTAGTTTTTGCTATGGTGGGGTGTAGTTATGCTGCAGTTCCTCTCTATAGGAGATTCTGTCAAGCAACGGGATATGGAGGTACAGTTCAACGTAAGGAGGTAAGTTATTCTTTGTTGATCTGGTTCTAGATAGGCTGTTGGAGTCCTCTTAAAATGATAAAAAAAATACCATCTTACAGAGTGTTGAAGAAAAGATTGCCCGGCATGCAAAAGATGGAAGAGTTACTTCCAGGTACTTTCAGATGTTGCTTGATTGAAGATACTTCTTATTGTATTTTGCAATTATTGTTGGTTTACGAAAACATCTTAAAGTGTTCCCCTGGCAAGTTCTTTATGACGACTTGCTAGGAGATAATTAGTGAAAATATTGTTGTTTCTTGAAGCAAATACTTCAGAGAACTTGTAAAAATGTCACATTGAAGTTTGATAGCATTTTTGCTATCTTATTATTTATTCCAGTTTTCAGCAATGGAAAACTGCACTCTTCATTCAGGAGTGTGCTTTTGAAGTTGAAACACCAGATCGGTGCGATGCTTTCTCTGTTTTGCATCTCCTGTACATAGTTGTGCAAGCAATATCCTTAAATTAAGTTCCTAATTATTTATCTTTTCTTTTGGGATCAATATTTGACACTAGTGGAATTTCTAGTGTGATATGTCTGAATGTAGATTCTTTTTTGTTGTTCAATATCACTTTTTTAAAAATCTAACTCTTGTATATGGCATTAGGGAGATTTCCGTACAATTCAACGCTGATGTTGCGGATGGAATGCCTTGGAAGTTTATTCCAACACAGCGAGAGGTGCCTTTTCTGTTATAGGCATGTGTTATGCTCATAAAATGTTAGTCAACCTACTTAAGGTTTAGGATGCTTCTTATGTTTCACTAGATGTCATTTTCCTTGTCTTGTGATACAGGTAAAGGTAAAACCAGGGGAGAGCGCCCTTGCCTTTTACACTGCTGAAAATCGAAGCTCGAATCCTATTACAGGTGTATCAACATACAATGTAACTCCCATGAAGGTATATGTTTATACATCAATGTATTTTCCCCACCCCGTCCCAGTTCTCGACCACCCAATACAAACTTTATGCAGCTTATGTGAACTTGAAGATAGTACTCCCTACTCCCTCCACCTATTGTTATATTTCCAGCGCTTTCCTCTTTGGTACATCTCAAAACCTTGGATATTCCTTATCATAGTGATATTTTTTCTATTAAGCAGGTCTTCTATTTTTGAGTCTACTCCTGTCAAAAGAACCTATTACAAGACAAAAAGAATCTTTTTTCTCAAAGTATTGAGCTATGATGTCATATGTTTGAGAGCCATCTTTCATTGCTGTTGCTGCCAATATGGTGCTACTCCCTCTGTTCAAATGTGTTACCACATGGTGGTTTCAACTGTACCATAAGTACCTCTCTCTACCTTATCAAAAAAACTATACCATAAGTACCTTAACTGCCCTCATCTCTCTCTTCCCAACCCCCCTAAAAAGAAAAAGAAAAAAGAGGCAAATAACAACATGACTACCAGGAAAGAGTTCTGCAAGCCCGAAATAAATATCTGCCTGAAAGTAGGAAGTGAAGGATATGATCCAATATCCCTATGCTCTTTGAAACTGTGTGTAGATTGGCTTTTCACAACATAACTGTCCAGACAACTCAAATTATATCTTTATTTTTTGTATAAATTGAAATGATACCCGTCTTAATCTCTGTTCACCTAGTTTTAGAAAAGATAATCTCAGTTCACCTAGTTTCAAAAATAGATAATCTCTGTTCATCAGAAAATCAGTCATAATTTCTAAAGAAATAGTTTCTCTATCCAACATTAGATTTTATTTATAAATGCTTATTGAGTCCATTACTGCCTGGACTTCCTCTTATCGAGCATGTAGTTTTTGTAGCACCTAGGAACACTGTTTCAACTAGCCCTTCTTTTGAATAGTACAAGAGATAAGTAAGAGCTGTCGATCTGAAAGGGGGTTGCCCATTCAAGGGACATTCATCTTCTCCTAGTGGCCCAAAAACGGAGATGATTAATGTGAGATACAACTTGCAATGTCTTCTTCTGCAAGGGTGAAGGTTTCTCATCATTGTATTCTTGAACTTCATGTAGATGTATTATATGATAAAAGACCTAGAGCATTAAGGAGTGTATACTTCTTTTAACTTACGCTCAAGTCTCTCACGATATCACCTTTTTCAGTCAGTATATGCCTATATGGTATTGAAATCCTTTTGGCATTGGTTGCATGCCTTGGGATGAACATTGTCACCGACTTTTCTGTGTTTTTCATTTTAATCATCACCTCGTTGTATACAATATGAAGCTATTTTAAAAAGTCTTTGCTTCCCCTAAACGTTGGCATAATGCTTGTTTGGTTTACTTTAATGCTCCGAGGTGCAAGGCAGTATTATTGCTTTGATAAGTAGGTACGGGGCAGTATCATGTATCCATTTTGGGCACAGTTTCATTGAAGTATCTAATGGGAAACAAAATCTGTGTCTTCAGGCTGCAGTGTATTTCAATAAAATACAGTGTTTTTGCTTTGAGGAACAGCGATTGCTTCCAGGAGAGCAGATTGACATGCCAGTAAGTGATAACTCGTCCACTTTCTTCATTACAAAACTCCATCTTTTCGTACCAATGACACTGTAATCAACTTACATTTGTAGGTCTTCTTTTACATTGATCCCGAGTTTGAAACCGACCCCAAAATGGATGGCATCAACAATATAATCCTATCGTATACATTTTTTAAGGTGTCGGACAAATAAAGAAGCTGCTGGGATTGGTCACTGGACATGTAATGTAATTACTACAGGAATGAATAGCTCTGTTTAGATAGTTGACAAGGGAAAGAACACTGCAGTTTGTGTTATTATTGAACCAAGAAGAACATTTTACATTCTAATGCAATAATAATTTTGAAAGACACTGATATTATTTGCCTTTGGATGATAAATCTTATCAACTTCCCTGGTTATGTACTACTATTATTACACACAAGAAAAACATGATTGTTTTATCAGAGGCGTGTGTAAAACAATAAGCGGTCGTTTGGTATGATTACAAAATTATTTTATCCTGCGTTTGGTCAGAGGCGGAGCCAGGATTTTCACTGAGGGGGTTCAAAATCTGAATCAATAAACACACGAACTAGCTGAAGGGGGTTCAACATCTACTATATATACATAAAAAATAATTTTAACCATGTATAAGTAGTATAATTTTTCGCCGAAGGAGGTTCGGATGAACCCCTGGCCAAAGGCTGGCTCCGCCACTGCGTTTGGTTAGAGATATTAATTAATTTTTGAATTATTTATCTCATCGCTTGTACTATAATGATAGGATAAGTTATATCATATATATGGTAGAGTAACTCATTCCACGGAATATTCCAATTCATGAGATAACTCTGTCTATCCTATTTTAAGGATAAACTACGACATTTGATGGATTGGCAGGTCAGTCACGTAATTTATCCCTCATGAACAACCCAAACAACCTCAAAAAATTGATGGATGACGAGGATTCGCAACGTAAAATATTCTGAATTATCCCATTAGTGGACGCAACTAAAACTGCATTTGGTACATGAAGCAATTTCATTCAGTCAAAATGTGCCAGAAGACATAAACTGCTTGTCTTTTTTTGCTTGTCTTATTTCATTCAAATATTCCTCAATTAATAGTTGAGTGATTTTTTTATTATAAAATATATATAAGTAATTTTAGTGGATAAAATAAAAAAAATGTTGAAAGAAGATTTTAATTTGTTGAAAAATTGTTATACTCCATAGAGGGCTATTAAAGTCAAAAGGAGAAATGAGCATAGACATCTGTATGACCAAAGCATATTTCCGACCAAACTGTCAGCAGTAGCACACAGTAAGGGGGGGAGGGAATCTAGAGTGGTAAAATCTTGCACAGAAAGAGGAAAAAAGGGAAGAAAAGTCCCCAATAGTAAAGTAAAGCTTTCATTTTTTAGTTTCAGAATCAAGATTAAGAGAGGACCACATACATCTATCTCCATTTGACAATGGATTCCTCAGACCCTCCCAAGCCAAAAACAGCATCTTTATCATCAACCCCATCCAAGCTTTTTTGGGTTCTTCCTTACAAAACCCAAAGTCTTGAGAGTCTTTACACTCTAGGTAAAAAATTGGGACAAGGTCAGTTTGGTACTACTTATCTTTGTACTGAAAAATCTACTTCCAATCTTTATGCTTGCAAGACTATACCAAAGAAGAAGCTCATCTGTAAGGAAGATTATGAGGATGTTTGGAGGGAGATTCAGATTATGCACCATCTATCTGAACACCCAAATGTTGTTAGAATTAAGGGTACTTATGAAGATGCTTTATATGTCCATATAGTTATGGAGCTTTGTGCTGGTGGGGAGCTTTTTGATAGGATTGTTGAAAAAGGGCAATATAGTGAAAAGGAAGCTGCTAAGTTGATCAAAACAATTGTTGGGGTGGTGGAGGCTTGCCATTCATTAGGAGTTATGCATAGAGATCTCAAACCTGAGAATTTCTTGTTTCTCAGTTCTCATGAGGATGCTGCTCTCAAGGCCACTGATTTTGGCCTTTCTGTTTTCTATAAGCCAGGTTAGAAATGAATTGCTGATTTTTTTGTTCTACTTAACTTAGGTAAAACAGTTCTGTTCCTTGATGTTTTTTATTGTTATCAGGTGAAACATTTTCGGATGTTGTTGGAAGTCCTTACTATGTTGCCCCAGAGGTTTTATGCAAGCATTATGGACCTGAATCAGATGTATGGAGTGCAGGAGTTATCTTGTACATATTACTTAGTGGTGTTCCACCTTTTTGGGCAGGTATTGTAATTGCCAGCTTCATATCTCTATTCTTGTTGAGGAGGAAGTAAAGTCTGTTATAATGTTCGTCTTCGTGTTCATATTATCTTATAATTCTTATTTGTTTTCCTGATTCCAGAAACTGATATGGGAATATTTCGTCAGATACTGCGAGGAAAACTAGATTTTGAATCTGAACCCTGGCCAGGAATTTCAGATAGTGCAAAGGATTTGATACGCAAAATTCTTGATAGGAATCCGAAGAGGAGGTTAACTGCCCATGAAGTTTTGTGTAAGTCCTTAGCTTGTAGTTGTGAAAACTGAGACTTATTTGGCTCTGGAAAATGCTGTTACCTCGCTACTGTTATTCTTTAAGAAGTAGTGCTTTTACAATGAGCTTACATTTTTGTTTCCTGTGACTTTCAGGCCATCCGTGGATCGTGGATGACTCAATGACCCCTGATAAACCTCTTGATTCTGCAGTTCTTTCACGCCTCAAGCAATTCTCAGCAATGAACAAACTAAAGAAAATGGCTTTGCGTGTAAGCTCTTAAAAAGTTTGTTATCTGCTTACATGTGTCTGTATTGTGTAAACTCTCCTTGCCTGGAACAACTTTTGCCACACGGTTTTATAGTGTGAAGGGCAGAGAGATTAATTGAGGGGTTGCAGGGAGGATTCCAAGAACTTCAGTAGTAAAGAAACTGAAATCGGATCTAGATGCAGTTTTAAAAGAAAAAGAAAAATGCAGTAAAGTAGTGAAGAGGAGTAGAAATATGGGTAGAAAGGAAAATTGTCGGGTAGGAGGGGAGTATGGAAGAAGTATGCCACATCCTAGAAGCTGTTAATGCAGATCATACTCACATAAGATTCTTACATCCATGTTTATCGTCATTTCAACATGATGTTATAACAAATCCTTCATAAGAACAAGGTACCTACAGCTATGACCCCCCAAAAACAAAAACTGAGAGCCAAGTCAAGTTTGGACATTTCTCATGTGGAGTACTGGAAGAGAAGATCATGTATTTTCTAGGTTTTTACCTATGATATAAATTGCACAGAGTTGATAAAACGTCGCTGCCTTATTTTATTTTTGTAGAGGTATAAAGGGAAAGCCCTAAAACTGAAGTAACTGAGTCTACATATGCTTGGATAGATTTTTGAGGTTGTCAGCCTTGTTACTCTAATCTGTTGAAAAAGTTTTTAGCTAGTCACTTAATGGTATCTAAAAAGTTGAAATGATTTGAGTTGAGACTTCCAGTGGACTTTTGCCCCAGTGAACATAAGATGAAGCTCAAGCACCTCATTGATGCTTCTTGGAATACTGAATTGCTGAAATACCATTTCTTGAAACCATCAACAAGTGTACTATTTCTGTGGCATATCATAGTTATGCGGAAGTTTAAATTGTTCCTGTTTCTTTATCTAAACATTAAGAGCATGAAGGAAAAAGACACTGAGGCTTCCTCCTTAAGTGTTGTGTTTGGAATGAACAAGCTCCTTCGTTTAAATGTTGGATGATGATAAAGAGTTACAGCTCTAGCAGAAGTTTGGCATATGTATGAGCTTATCTCCTGTTAGAATTATGTTATTTTCAGGGTTAATTAATAATGCAATCACAGAAAGTCTGTCACAGAAAATACCTCACACCTCACGAAATAGTGGAATGATCACTTCACTGGATTATAAAAAGACCAATAGAATCACATTTTATATTTGATCATTATAGGATGATTGAAGGATGAAATTTATTGCTAGTACTCCTGCATAAAGAAAGCAACTACCTGTAGCAAATATCAGTACTAAAGAATGTAAGTAAATGAACAATAACAACTACCACGACACAATGATACACTGGTTGGGTTCTCTATTTGAATCCTTTATATGCATTCCACTCTCTGTATCGTTCCAACTTTTGTCGGATGTCCCCGAAGGGACTTATATACATTCCACTCTAGTTGAGTTCATCTTATTCCAAAACTAAATAATGTCACTTAAGACAAATTAGTAATAGTAGGGATTATCTAAACCTCACAGTACGGACATACAAATCTCTAAGGTTTATCTTGGGTTCCTACATTGTTTTATCAAGTTGTGTCTTTCCAGAATATAGATACCAAATATATTTTCCAAAAAAAAATCAAAAAATATAGATGCCAAATTGCGAGATCAAAAACTTATTACCATTTCCTTATAGTAGTTGGGTTTTGTGCTTATTCAATCTTCTCCTTTTTTCCCTGAAAAATGTCTTTCCTGTTATTCTTATGTTCTTATTTGCTGAACCATGCCTCCGTAAGAGAACATGTACTCTGTTAGTCTGAATTTTATATATATTCTTCCGGTATCACAAAATGTATGTCAATTTGGTCCTAATGTACCAAAGGGGAGAAAGGAAAAAGAAAAGCTAAAAAGGGAAAAGAACAGTTTATCCTCTTGCAGTTTTACCAGAAATATCTGAATTTTTAACAGATGCTGCAATCACAACATTAAGTTATATGTTCTTCTACTGGGTTCTACGTCTTGCTTGTGGCGATTTGTACTTGGAGGTCCTGGCAAATATCAAAATTTTCTTGAGAAAGGGAATATGCGTAAAAACTATAGGTTTTTCTCATAAATCCTTCTGAAAGTTTCTTATTTCACTTTCAGTTAATGTGTTGCCAATGACATTTGAAGTGATAATCTGTTACACAACAACCAAGATAATTTGAACTCAATGAGCTGTCCTAATTTTTGCTGACATCGTTGTTGAATGGGCTCCAGATTTTTCCTTCTGGATGGAAATTATAATTAAGATTGGAGTGCTTCTCTTTGCTATTTAAATGATATTTATTTTGAAAAATCCAGTCACTATCCATTCTGATTCATTGTTCAATGTCTTATTGAGTTATATCTTTGATTCTTGTTTTACTCATTCTCTTGTTACTTGTAGGTGATTGCCGAGAGGCTATCAGAAGAAGAAATTGGTGGCCTCAAGGAGCTATTCAAAATGTTAGACACGGACAATAGTGGAACAATAACCTTTGAGGAACTAAAAGAGGGTTTGAGGCGAGTAGGTTCGGAACTAATGGAGTCTGAGATCAAGGATCTTATGAATGCGGTAAGAGTTATCCTCATTGTGTTTTTGTGTCTTAGAGATATGTCCACCGTGTCTTTCTGCCACTCACTTGTGTTTATGAGTAGTATAATTTTCCGCTCATTTGACTGCATAGATCCAACCATGTTTTATTTAACAGGCAGACATTGACAACAGTGGAACAATAGACTATGGGGAGTTTATTGCTGCTACTGTTCATTTGAACAAATTGGAAAGAGAAGAGAATCTATTATCAGCCTTCTCTTTCTTTGATAAAGATGGTAGTGGATACATAACTATCGAGGAACTTCAGCAAGCCTGCCAAGAATTTGGTCTAAGCGAGCTCAATCTTGATGAAATAATTAAAGATATTGATCAAGATAATGTAAGTTCTATTCCCTCTTTTTTTTCTTTTTCTGTTGTTATATCATGCACATATATAAGGAGTAAGGGTTGATTGAGTTACATAATGTCCACCAACTTATTAAAAGACATCCAAAGGGGTTTATGAAGACCTTGCGCGGCTCTATCGATTGTCTTGAGGGTCGGATGCTCTCAACATTTCACCTGATATAAGAGTCAGCCTTTTGCAAGCTCATTCGCACACCCATAAATACACATTTAACATTTAAGTCTGCTCATGAACCCCAGATCCCCTCGGATGGGTGTTGAGTTATCTAGTGTCCAACATCAAGAGAGTTTATAGAGGTCTATTGACTTCATCGATTGCCTTACGTTTTAGTTGAATGCTCAGTTCTTCCTGTCATAGGCTAGTTTACCATAGAAATTTACCTCTCATAAAATAAAAAAAGACGTTTACCATAGAAACACTTGAATCATAAATATAAATTGACCATGTTGTGACTTAGACTTGAGGAGTTGCTTTTTTTCTTTTTTCTCTCCCTTTTAAGCTAACAAAGAGAAGGAAATTTGTGCAATTTATACTGGAAAAGATTGTCAATGGTCAAAGTAAGTGATGCCTAGTACTATTACAAACGCTCTCCCCTTGCAAAAAGGAAGGAGAAGCTCTTTTCTTTGCTTGCCATTTAGTTTCTCTCAAAAAGCCATCTGTTCCAAGTTCCAACTAAGAACTAAAACCCCATCAATGACCTACTCCTGTCCCGTCTTCATCATAGATGTCAACAGAATTGAAGGTGAGATAGTGGATTTCTACAAGAATCTATATACAGAAACTGTACATTGGAGACCTGCCTATGTATTTCCAAATTGTCCAGTCTTGACAGTAGAAGAAAGAGAGAGCCTACAAAGGAATTTTGAGGAGGAAGAAGTGTTGAGGTGTTTAAAGCAATGTGCAATCGATAAAGCCCCTGGACCTGATGGCTTTACCATGGGTTTCTTCATTAAATGTTGGGAGGTGGTGAGACATGACATCATGAAAGCATTTCAAAATTTCTATGAGCAAGGAATGTTTGAAAAAAGCTTTAATGCCACTTTTATAGCCCTTATTCCAAAGAAAAAAGGTGCTAATGAGCTTAAGGACTTCAGGCCTATCAGTCTAATAGGCAGTATTTACAAGATATTTTCCAAAGTGTTGACAGGGAGATTAAAAGGGGTTATGGCTAAGCTTGTGGATTCACAACAAATGGCCTTCATTCAGGGAAGGCAAATTATGGATGTAGTGTTAGTAGCTAATGAAGCAGTGGGTTCCAGATTGAATCAGAAGAAACCAGGAATACTCTGCAAGTTAGACATAGAGAAAGCATATGATAATGTCAATTGGGGATACTTGTTGAATACACTGGAAAGGATGGGTTTCGGGCATAAATGGATCATTTGGATCAAGCACTGCATCTCCACAGTGAACTTCTCAGTTTTAATCAATGGGACGCCAGCAGGTTTCTTCAGAGCTCAAAAGGGCCTTAGGCAAGGTGACCCCTTGTCTCCTTTTCTGTTTTTACTAGCAATGGAAGGTCTCAACAACATGGTGAAATCAACCAACACAAATGGTTGGCTAAGAGGTTTTGATGTGTCCAGAGAAGGTAGGGAGAGCTTAGAGGTGACTCATTTACAGTATGCAGATGATACACTCATCTTCTGTGATGCAGAGGAAGAGCAACTTAGATTTTTAAGGATCATCCTAGTCCTTTTTGAAGGGATATCAGGACTACACATCAATTGGAGGAAAAGCTTCTTATACCCCATTAATGAGGTCCTTAATCTGGAGGTTCTGAATGCAATCTTAGGTGGTGAAGTTGGCTTTTTACCAACCACATACCTAGGAATGCCTTTAGGAGCTAAATCCAAGTCCTTGGAAATTTGGAATTCTGTGATTGAAAAATGTGAAAAGAAACTAGCAAGGTGGAAGAGACAATACTTGTCATTGGGGGGTAGGCTTACTCTTATTTAACTCTGTCCTAGATGCAATGCCCACATATATGATGTCTCTTTTCCCGGTCCCTAAAGGAGTAATTAAAAGATTGGATAGCATTAGGAGGAATTTCCTGTGGCAGGGAAACAAAGAAAGAAAAGGCTTCCACCTAGTTAAATGGGAGGATCTAATAGTGGATAAGAAGTACGGGGGGCTGGCTATCAAGAACTTAAATAATCATAGTAAGGCATTGAGAATGAAGTGGTTGTGGAAATATGCAAATGACAAGCAATCCTTATGGGGGAGAATAATTGAAGCAAAATATGAAGAGGAAGACAAATGGATGACCAAGGAAGTCACTAGTCCTTATGGGGTCAATCTATGGAGATCCATCAAAGCCATATGGAGTGAGTTTAAGGAAAATACCAAGGTCAAAGTGAACAATGGGGAAAAGACAGCCTTTTGGTATGATGATTGGCATGTGGCAGGCAAGCTGGAAACAATTTTCCCAGATATTCATAATCTGGTATTGCAGCAACAGAAAACCATCGCAGACCTGTGGACTGATGAAGGGTGGAGCTTTACCTTCAGAAGACACCCCAATGACTGGGAAGTTCAAAGAGTGGCTGAGTTCCTGGGAACGATAGAGCATTTCAGTGGGTTTCATGAAGCTGAAGATGGGTTAAGGTGGCAGGGCAGTGGCACATGCAGATTTAAGGTGAGCAAAGCCTACAAAAAGCTAAATTGTTCGATACAACAACAAAACATTTGGCCATGGAAACACATTTGGAAGACTAAAATCCCAAACAAAGTAGCCTGCTTTGTCTGGTTGCTAGCTAAAGAGGCAGTACTCACACAAGATAATCTGATGAAAAGAGGGATGACTTTATGTTCCAGGTGCTTCTTTTGTGGTGAGAAAGCAGAGACGGTAAATCATTTGTTCATTCATTGCAGAGTCACAGGACATCTAAGGAGGTTGTTTTTAAACCTTAAAGGCATCTCATGGTCTATGCCAGGGAGGATCACAGAGGCACTGCAAAGTTGGGAAGAAGTGGGAATGATGGCAAAAAGTAGAAGCAGATGGAGAATCATCCCGGCTTGCATATGGTGGACAATCTTGAAAGAAAGAAACTCTAGATGTTTTGAGAATATAGAAAATAGTATACAACAGATCAAGTTGAATTGTATCTTGATCCTGTGTTTTTGGTGTAATCAGTTTTATTCTAATGATCCTGTCTCTATTATTGATGTGCTAGACTCATTATAGACATAGGATCATAGAGCTAGGTGAATCCTTTTGTAAATATGATTTCAGTACCTCCTTAGTACTGATCTGTTTCATGAAATATATACCACTGTTACCAGTTTCAAAAAAAAAGAAAACAGTGCCAACTAGCTTCCATTTAGATTAGAATTGCCAGTTATTCATTTTCTGGGCCCTAGCTCTCCAAATATGCATGCCATATCAAGCACTTACTTAAAGCCAAAACCATTATAGCACCTCTTTCTATAATGCAAGTAATTTTATGCACCCATTAGTTTAAACAAACTGCATCCTTATTTTACGGATCGTGACAAAACCAAAGTTGATAAGGCACTGTTGTTAGAAGCTATGCCAGCAATAGTTTATAGTTGCTAATTTTAGGTCTTTCTACTAAACAAAATAGCAAAGTTTTATGATGAGCGATCAACTCAGACATCCCTTATCAAAAACCTCAGATGTCCTTGTTTCAACTGAATTTTTAACTTGGTATATGTTATTACCAAGTTATTGTTGCAAAGTCTTATTATATCAAAATAGCAAAGTCTTATTATATCACAAGGGTTGACTGTTTTGATAGTTGTTATTGGTGTTGCCCTTCTAGGAGGTGAATGATAGTGACCCTTCCTCAACCCCCCAACAATATAATTGGGGGCCATAAATTGTGAAGTCTGCTGTTGTTTTATTTCTGCTCTGAGCTATTCTATGATTTCGAAAGAGAACATTTTGGCTGTGTCTCATTTTGTGCTGCCTGTACCAATGCTGAAGACGAGTTTACTGATTTACACTGTATTTAGTAACATAAGAATCTGTCATGTACCAGTCCAGGAAATGGTCTTTGCATTGGTTTATGTTCAGCTAAATAGAGCTGTAGCTTTCTGTCTCTCTCTCTTGTTAAAGGTTTAGTTTTTTGTTTGAGTTCCTATCAGCTCAACTGGTTAACTTAGATTGTCAGTGATTAGATGAAGTTCAGTTCATTTGTCAATTTTCAATTCAATTTGTGTGCAACTTGTCCTTCCGTCTTCTGTTAATTATTAATATCTGTTCCTCTGCTTACAAATTGCAGGATGGACAAATAGACTATGGGGAATTTTCTGCAATGATGAGGAAAGGCACTGGTGGAGGCGTTGGAAGGAGGACCATGAGAAACACTTTGAATTTAGGAGAAGCACTTGGACTCGTACAGAGTGAAGAAAATGTATGACCCGCCAACGAGTTCCAGGCGATCTAAATAATTTCTTTTTGCCATGAAGGTCCAATTATATGACATTTACTGCTACAAGGTTTAGGTGTTGTACTTGATCCCTTCCCTGCTTTACTGATCGCTGGTTTTTTACCTTTATTTGTCCAAGCTTAGAACTTTAGATTTTGGTACCAGTAACAAAGAACAATTTTCTTCATCTGCTTCTTTCTTCCTTCCAGATGTTACCCTTGTGCTGATTTTAATTTTTCGATCGTTCAAAGTCATATTATTTTTAAATACCTGAATACCGTGAACGTATACTGCTATAGAAATTCACCCTCAAGAAAAGCGTATCAGTCTACACCATATTATCCATTTCAATGTATTCCCCAGTAGATAGCCTGTTTGGGATTGGAATGCCTGGAATTTATATTATAGGGCCCAAATGGGGAAAGGGTTAAGGCATATGTTGTCGAGACTCGAGAGACCTCTTCAACAGAGCAGACATCCATTCAGGACCTACTGTTTTTTTGCAGTAAAAGCAAACTTTTGTAATACAAGGTTAAATGTCATTTGTCACATTAATGTAGCTCAAAGCTTACTATTGACAGGCAAGTACTTGGTATGGCGACCCCGTCTCTTTCGTCCTCAACTCAACAGTGACAGCAGAGATTGCCTTCCCAACACGTAATACTTTGGCTTCAAGTTCGATTTCCTCCTGATTATGTAAGATAGACAATGATTGAATGAGGATATTGCATTGTTTCCTTTTGAAAATTAGAGAATGTTGACTCACACAACTGCATATATAGCACTCTACTATACTTAATGCAGTTGAAGAAGCTATCTATGCAAATAAAACAGTATATATACCAAAGACCTCCACATGAAATAAGGGCCATACATCCATCAGATCAACACTACAGTGCTGTCTAAAAGTTGATCCTTGTTATGATTCATCGTGAAATTAAGATGATTATACTCATTTCCTATAAAGATCTCTCTTTTACTAGTTAGCTTTTCTTCTCGGAGAGCGAGACCTATTACTATGGAAAAAGACAATACCATTTCTGAGGTAAAGACGAAAGACTACGAAGGGAGCACTAAAGCTCCCGCTATGTGCAGGGTCCGGGGAAGGGCTGAACCACATGGGTTTATTATACGCATGCAATTTTTACAAGAGGCTGTTTCCACGGCTTGAACCCTTGAAAAGACTAGATAACCAATCGGTAGCAATTCAATGAATGTAGCACACAAATATGCAATCCCAATAATATTAATGTGAAAGAGGTATCATAATTAACACATGACTCACTCCGAGAAAAGCAGCATTAAAGTAGGAAACATTGATCTCAACAGAGACACCAGTGAGTGGTGCACCTACAGTATGAATAACAGCAGCACCCAATATATCCACCAGAGCCACCGTGGCTCCGCCATGTAGAATATTACCTGCATTCTGTGAAACAGGATATATATACATAAAGGATGAAACAAACAGGAGAGATGGAAGGAATAGGAATGAACGTAACCACTAGACGCGGAGGGACTTGGAAAGAGCAGAGAACCCGACCTGGTTCAACGAGATCAACCTTTAGGCAATGTGAGACAAAGGGTTCAAGGAATCTTCAAGGCATGGAATCCACCAAGGGTGGATTGCCTCCTTCTTTTGCCAATAATTTCTTCACTGACTCCATATCCATTTGCTCCCATTTATACATCATAGTGTAATTTTTTTGACCAAAATGATGTATGAGACCTGCCTCATTTTGGTCCCTGAAAATTACAACTCATTTTTATTCGACTAAAAGAAGTAGTAAAAGATTAGCACCCATACGATATGATTTTGGATTTGATCGGGTCAATTGAATTTGTATTTATTAAATTAAAAATAAGAAATATTACCCACGGGATATGTGACTTTTGTGTTAGTAAGGCCAAAGTTTTTTATTTTTGCGTTTGAAAATATAGTTAAGTGATTTTAATGAGGAAAAAAAAAGGACAGAAACCAAGCCTTTGAACAGATGTGAAATCCTTGATTATTATAAATACTCCTAGTAATTAGTTTGCTCAAAGCAATGTTTGATTAATAGCAGTGTGAAAAGGAGGAACACACACATTTTTTTGAAAGCTAGAAATGTACAAATTAAACGCTTTGTTACGATGACAAGTTACTGCACTTGTTCATTGTCTGAATTTCATTTTCCATTTACAAAGACTTAGAAAGATAATCTTTCTTATACTTTGCCAAAGGGCATACTTACTTGAGGAAACACAAAAGCACCCTCTTGAGGTCCCAAATCTTTCAAATATATTTGGTCCTTGTCTTTGAATATATCTATGTAGTCCTTATGGACATGGCTTCAGGGCTCTTCTCCCTCCACATCTATCTGCTACCTCTTACCCGTTTCTCGACATGAATGAAAATGCATTTTTTATGTCTATCTTGAAAGAGTTCCCAAGGACTCATGGCCTTATGTTGTGATGTATTGCTTCCACATTTGGAAACTAATTATACCACATTCATGTATATAATTACTACTAGTGTAGGGAGAATTGACAACTCGATCTGTAAACGAATTTCATTGTGGTGCTTTTCAGTTTTACCATCGTTATAAACCAATGGCATTAACACTTCCAAGAATGTTCACCTCCAAAACTAATGAATGACAATATTACAAAATACAAAACCTCACTATCCACAAATATATAATGAGACTACTAATTTGACAAGGACAGCCTGACAAGAATACAGTTACAAGAATTTAATCAGAAAACTATCTAGTCACCGTGGCATGAAAGCCTCTCCAACGGAACACAACCAGCATCCTGCACATGCAATTCAGCTAAGCAATGGCATAAGTTAGTGTCTCGACGTCCTTTGGTCGCCACATTGTTTTCTGGCAATACAACAATCCCTCCTTGTCCTTGGAATAGGTCATACTGATTTCATAATTCATAGACTTGAGCATACTTTCTAACTCGGCTATAGTCTCTGCTTTGTCACGCACAATGAGCTTCCCTTCTGGTCTCAAAATGCGGTCAACTTCAGCAACTATTGCCGGTAAACCACACCTAAGAGTTTTAAGAATCAAAGCATTATCAGATCACAACATACAGAAATAGAAAATGAACGAAGACTGTAATTTTAAAGGTCAAATATTTACTTTGTTTTGATCTTGGAGAAGAGATGGTCAGCATGGACAAGATCGTACGATCTGGGATAAGTGCTGAAGGATTCACACCAGTCATGATAAATTCCAAAAAGACCTCTCTCATAAATAATTGGTAGTGTATCTGGAGCATCTACTGAGACGACGTTCATAACCCACACATTCAAGTCTCTTAAAGCAGCTGCAAATCTGCAAGGTGACAGAAGTTTAACATCACAAGCCATTGAAGACGATGTAAAGATGCTATAGAAATAGTCACAACTGAAATAAGAGAGAACACAGGGACTTGTAAAGAAATCTGAGAGAATCATTTTAACACCAACCAGGTACAACATTCTGACCAATGTACGGCATTCCGCCTAACAGAGCATTAAAGATGATAATTTCTCATGACAAATGCTGCTTTTGCAATGAAGAGGGTGTTTGTTTCAAAAAAATAGGTAAATAAAAGTATTTGGTTGCTTTTAGAAAAAGTTCCAACAGTTTTTGCAAACAATTGCCACCTGTCTGTTAGTCCATTTAAATCATAAAACCTAAGTCAGCAACAAGCTTCAACCAAAACTTCTTTGCTAGATATATTAGGCAGAGAGATAGATAAAAGATCTATAGATAGGAAGCAAGACATGTAGCACTCGGTACTTACCCTCCATAGATAGCACGCATGTCCATAACATTCCGCACAGTAGACCACTTTATCCCCATTCCATTAAGATATGAATTTGTCACCACATGTTTCCAGTGTTCATAATCTGCAGTAAAATCTTCTGGAGCTGGTTTCCCATATACTCCAACCTGGGAACTCAATAACCAGTAAGGTGATTTTGATAACCTGGCTGGCCATGATTCTGGCCATTGAGATCCACGTTCTGATGTGGCAACAGGAGCTTTATGCATGCAAGCTTGTAAAGGCACATTCCTGATGAAAGCATCCATTCATTAGATCATGTTTAAGCATAGATACAATATGTCACTGCAATTTTTTTTGATAAGGTAAAATTTTATGTAAGTATCAGCATCAAGAGTATGCTATACAGCAAAAGGAGTTCTTACAGGTTGTGTAGAGAACTAATTAAGTCAAAAATCTCACTGCAATCTCAATACGAAAAACAATTTCCCACAGATAAGATGGAAACTAATTTCCTGCATTTGTACTAGATAATAATATCTGTTCTAGACAGCCTTGCAACCAAATAATTTATATTAATACTAAAAATGAAGTTCCCATCACTCTGAGAATAATACCAGGCTGCGTTTGGATCATCAGATCCTAGACAAAGCGGGGGATCCTCTTTTGATCTTTGTTCATAGCACTCATTGGAAGTAGGCTTGCGATATACAGCAACCCCTACTCCATTAACTCTATCTTTGGTTTTTGCAACAAGTTCCCAGCACATTGCATTTGTCAACTTCTGCATGGCTGTCAAAAATGCCCAAAACAGACCATCATTCAGCGAGACCAGTTAACCAAGTTATGGAAGAGTCAACTGAATAAGTTAAAGCAATGTACCTTCCCAGATCTCAACATCTTCAGGAAGCTTTTGGTAGACAGGAGTAGCAGACCACACAAAAAGTCCACCGGGTCGAAGTACACGATTGAGCTCCAGGAGAAGTTTCCCCCCTACAGTTTGATAAGATCGACAAAAGTTTAATCTAAATTAAGTTACACAATTTCATCAGTTGTAAGACGAAATAATAGAGATAAACTGATTGCAGATATAGAAATATTGTCAGCGCTGGAAGTCCACACACTGAGAACTACCTATGTTCTTCTCAAAGGTTCGCCTACTGAATAGAACTTTACACTAACACTTCACTACTCTGAGCAATGAAAAGGCATCAGGAGAAAGTAGAATGCAAAATCAAATACCTTCAATATGCCAGGGCACTCTGCAACGTGCACAATGAACAACATCAAAGACTCGACCAGGAAAGGGAAGCCTCTTCGTACCCATGACAGCAGATATAGCGGGAATACCCCTCTCAAGAGCAAACTGAACCTGAGCTTCATGTTCATCTTTAGGAGCAAGAGACATGGTTAAAACATCTCTTTCGAAAAGATAACCCCCAAAGCTGGCAACCCCACATCCAACATCTAATATAACCCGAGTTTGCTTGCCCCAGGCAATTTCTGGAAAAGACTGCAAAAATAATGTAAAAGTTGTGTGAAAAAGTAGCATAACTTGATCATTTGATGGATACAAGACACAATTGTCTATAAGAATCAAATAACGACAACAACATACACAGTGTATTCCCACGGAATGGGGTCTGGGGAGGGTAGAATGTACGCAAACCGTACCTTTACCTCAGATGTGAAGTAAAGAAGTTGTTTCTGATAGACCCCCGGTCTATAAGAATCAAATACACATGCTATTTTTTACAATGTGGGACAATATCCTACTTGAGACCTTATCATTCTAATATTGATATTTAACAATGTGGGACAATACCTAATTAGGAAATTACCAGTCTAACATTCTCACTCTCACGCTCTAACACTACAACTCAATATTCTAACAGCAAGAGTATCGAATGCCATGCAAGAATATTAAAGACCTTTATAAATTTGTTGATACACAGATTGTTTCACGTTGAGGTGAACCTGGGTGAAAAATCACCAAGAGCTTCTTTAAGGTTTTACAACAACAACAACAGCATACCCGGTGAAATCTTACGGGTGGGGTCCGGGAAGTGTAGAGTGTATGCAGACCTTACCCCTGCCTCATGGAGGTAGGGAGGCTGTCTCTGAAAGACCCTCAGCCCACAGCTTCTTTAATGTTTTATGTTTTAAGAAAATGGAAACAGTACTTACTACTTCGAGTAATAAGTGAAATGTTCTTCACTCCTTCACATACTTAAGAGTACAAGTGACATGCTCCTTTTTCATTCACACCCTATGATCACTCTCACTATTGGGTGCAAGCACTATAAATTGTTTGAGAAACTCAAAATGGATCAATAGGTATCATGGGATCTTTATGCAGAATTTCTGTTCCTGGATTCTGGTAAGAATTCTTAATACATCAGCTCTCTCTCTCTCTCTCTCTCTCTCTCTCTCTCTCTCTCTCTCTCTCTCTCTCTCAATGTATATATATATATACACATTGAGAGAGAGAGAGAGTAAAGAGAACCATATGCACAAACCAGAAACAACTGCAAGAACTGATATAGTATATGTATGTTCTCTGATGATTTGAAGAAAAACAAACATACACGTAAAAGCAGAGCAAAGAATAAATGCACGTGCTAACCTGCTGTATGAAATCAATATAGTGCAGAGCACCATGCTTAAACTGGGTTCCCCCACCAGGGAAGGTAAGGTATTCACCACTGACTTTTACCCAATTTTGATGTCCTTTAACTTCTGCAAGCTTTGTATGGGGAACATTGTGGTACCATATCTGCAAGAAGGTAATACTTTTAACTTCAAGAACAAGTAAAATGATACAATCACTTCAAACAGTATTCCAGAAATAATTATCACCTTTTCCCTACTCGTAGGCCACTCAACTGAACGCTGATATCCTTCAGGAAGTGGAACAAGACAAGTCGGAGGATTATCTGGGCAGTGTCTCTCTCGGTGTTCATAATGTTTTGTACTTCTGAGTTTCTTAATTGCTTCCAAATTATCAAGGCAAGGGATATAATCTGGCCCGGCGGTGGAATTGCAGAGTTTCCAAATGTAACTATTTTCTTTATCTGATCCCGAAGACTTCTGCATTTCCTTTTCATTCTTTGATTCTGATGCCTGAGTTAAAAATGCCCCATTTTGAGTTGTGGTTTCATTCAAAAGGTCTGACTGAGTCCCCGAAGTAAATACCTCATTTGAAGACTGGTCCTTCTTCTCATCAGAACCTTGGCCTACCTCCTGATCATTTTTATCATTCAGTTCAGCTGAGTTTTCTTCTGATTTTTTCTCATCAGAACCCTCTTCGATCTCTTCTCCAACAGATTTATTTTCGTTTTTCTCCCCAGCCTCGGAATCCTTATCATCTACTTTGTATTCTTCCTTTTTGTCATCTGAATTATCTGTCTCCCTCTCGGGTTGAGTTTCCGACTTAGAGTCTCCAGCATCCTCTTTCTGTTCTGTCGATTTCTCTTCCTGTTTCGACTCTGAGGTTGATTCTGTCTGTTGTGGATTAGAATGATTTTCTTCTTGACTAACTACGGCATCCCCTTTTGTTGCATCCTCAGGTAAATCACCTGGGGTATCCTCAAATTGTTTTGATTTTCCCTCATCAGTTGGACTACTCTCATCACCAGCGTTGTTGTTACTCTCACTACCACCATTGTAACTCTCTTTACTTTCGGTTACCTGTGTTGACACGTCAATCTTTTTCCCCTGTGAGGATACATCTGGATTTTGGTCTGGAACAACAGATGATGATGTCATCATCCATACCCCAACTAAACATAGAGCTACAAATACCAATATAGTTACGGTGGAGCAATAATTTGTCGACTTCCTGCCATCTACTCTAGAGTACTTCCCTAATGCCATTTTTTTTTCTGGAAAATTCTATCAGTCCTTTACAATTTTCCTCTATTCACCTGTGGTACAAAATAAAATAATAAGAGTAAAATCTTTGAATCACTCTCATGCAATTCTGGCAACTTATCATGTTAGTTAACCAATTGTCATATTGAATTTTGTGTCCACTTAAAGCAGTGGAGGTTGAATATTGATCTCAAATTCAAATCTATGACCTTATATGTAGTACTCCCACTGTTTCAATTTGTTTGTGTTACTTTCCTTTTTAGTTCTTTCAAAAAGAATGTTTGAAACTCTTTTTTTTTTTTTGATAAAGAAGAATGAATGAAATTCTTTAATTTTAACTTTCCACATTGCATATTTAAGACCACAAGATTAAAAGACATTTTAGTATATTCTGCGTATCTTTAGTTTAAGACCACAAGATTCAAAAGTCCAACCTAATCAATATGCTCTTACGAGACCCGGCCAACTTAGTCAATCTCCAGGTCCCTAATGAATAAGTCATTCAGTTTTGTTTGATCAACCAATGGCTATAATGACCCTAATGAATTGCTAACGTCAAACGATGACTGACAGCGTACCTGAGCACTCATGCCTACAGGCCCCTCAATTCTCTTTTTATGACTACTCTGGAAAAGAAAGTCTCACTACTCAATGACTTTCTATATTTTCTTAAACTCCGGGCCAAGTTCAAAACCAGACGATCAAATTGAAACGGAGTGAGTAATAGAATTACTATGTAAAGACATACACAGTGAACTCTAAATCGTCATTGATTATCTCTTGCTTTCAATCAAAGTATTAGACGAATTGATAACACCAACAGATCTTAAAGGAAACAATAATACAACAAAAGAATCACTTGGTTAATTCTTGATGCGGATGAAAGTTGAGAGATCTAAAATGAAACTACTGTTATGACAAGTTAACATCTATCTATATGGTCACAAGCAAAAGAGTGCTACACAATTACGAAGGAATAATTAATAATAACAATAGTAAAATGATAGGAAAAAATATGCAAAGCAACAATCTTTATTAACAGTAAAAGGGATTCAAATTCAAATCACACAGATCTTCAGCAAATCAAAAAAGACGTAGATATAACAGCTGACCCATCTCAAAGAATTGCACAACTAACAAACAAAGACATAGAAAAGAGTCAGATCTGCCAAGAAGTTGAGAGAATCTTGCTTGGCTAGCTCAAGATCAGCAAAAATTTGACACAAAAATAGAGATCTAAAAAGAAAACAATTATGTACCTTTTAGTAGCTCTAAGAACAGATCTGCTGAACCATAGTTTTGGGGTTGTGGGTATGTGAATTGGAGATGCAGCAAGTCAGGGAAAACGGGCATATATATATATAGGAGTGAGAGTAGTAGTAGACTAGGAGTGGTATAGCAGTAAAGGAAGAGTCTTGAATGTTCACACAGTATTATACTTTTTTGTTATTTTGGTCTTAAATTAAAAATATGTCAAATTTATTAAAATATTTTTTAATTTTATTATATAGAATATATAATGTAGAAAAAGTTAAAATTAAAGAGTTTCTAAAAAAAAAAAAAAACATTCTTTTTAAGACAAACTAAAAAAAATGGTCAAACAAATTAAAACGGAAGAAGTACTATTTTAATAAGTGAAAATTACGTCAGTGAATACTTTTTAATAAATAATTACGGTTTATAGAGACACTTTTTATTAACAATGCACAGCAATACTATAATAAATCTGCATTATGTATTAAAAGTGAATTATGCATGCAATATATATGTATTATAAGTGTTTTAAAATGTATCATGCTTGTTTGATAAGAAATTGGCACAATGTATTATAAGTGCATTAAAGTATGTGATAAATGCATTATTCATGAGTAAATTTTGTATTATATGTGTTTTATAAATTGTTCTTTGAAATATATATTACAAATATATTATAAGTGTCTCCAGTATATTATTACTATAGATAATAAATATTTTCTTAATATAGTATATCTAAATAGGAGGTGGCCACAAGAACGAGAAAGGGGTGAGCCGGTGACAATATAGGAGACTAGATGCGTAGCTGATGCCGATTGAAAGGCTAATGAGAATTCCAATGTACAATCTAATACTACATGCGATTCGGTGACGTGACACTCTATTATAGTATGTTTAAAAGGTTAAAATAATTTAATTATCTTTTTTTATGTCAAAATAATTAAATTTTAGATAAACTAACATAAAAATTACATGCCCAGAATACGATAACTTTTTTGATAAATTCATTCTTTTTCACTCTTTTTTAATTTTAAATCTAATAAATAAAATTAAAAAAATATTCAACCAGACTTGGTTCGATCCAAAACTCATTTGAAAAGTATATTAAAAAGAATAAGAAACATTATTTCCTAAAATATATTAAAAAGAACAAGAATCATATATTTGGATGTAGAAAAATATTTTCTTTTCTCTGAATATGTTAAGACGTAGAAAATTCTTTTCTTTTAATCTATCTGCAGCTGTGTCAAGGACCTGCAAATTTGAAGATGCTCCACAGGCATACAAAGATCTTGACAAGGGAGCCATTGCTGTTGTTGATAAATGTCAAAAGAAATAAAGCAAATTTAGTGTTTTCCAAAACGTTCTTGCCAGTGTAATGTGATTTTATCTCAATGTTAAAAACCATTTTTTCCTTATGTACTTTAATCTTTGTAAGGTTAAATATGTTTTTTTAATCCTTGTGTACACCCTCACTGGAATCTGTAGACAAGTGCAACTATATAGCCTTGAATGGGAAGTCCCAACAGAATATTGCTGTTGATAACATCAAGCAATCCTTCCATAAATACATTAGAATCCTATCAACGTATGTGATGGTACATAAACACCTTTTATATATGATAATTAAAACGTTATCCAAGCGATTACTACTTAGTATATAAATAATAGAAATGTAATACTCTATATGATAATTAAAGAGTGTGATCTCATTTCTCATTATTTCAAACTGCAACGATCAGAGACGTTATATTTGTTTAGTTCTTCATGATAATTCATCATTATTTCCTTAACAATTTATATATAGAGTCCAACTACGTAGCATTATTATTTTTTAGATATTTTTAAGCAAAAAACAAAGGCAAAAGACCAAGAGAAGATACCAATATATAAATATAAACTACACAAATTTACCTCGAACTGATGACTACACAAAGCTCTAATATAGAGCAACTGTGATCATATATATGGGATTTAGGAAGCGTAGAGTGCACGCAGAAAGTTATTTCCAATAGACAAAGTTCTAAAATAGTATTTGTACAATAACTTATTGGATGATCACCACAGCTTTCCTTAGAGATGGCTTGTCCATGTAGTTTCTGTTGGATTGAGTTACGTTTTCTTTCATCGAATGAAAGATTCAAGTTAGGCTGCTGCCCCGCTGAACAAAAATAATTTTTGAATCCAGGGCTGAGAAACATTTGCTCAAGTACTATTGCACCTCTCAGAATATAAAGAATAAATTCCATTTCTGCTTCTGAACCATAAAATCCATCGTATGTAACTTGTTTTAGTTCAGTGTGACATGTAGGAGATGAATGAGGCCTTCTACTTCCTCTTATCTCCTCTAATCTTGGAATTTTTATTACCTGAGATCACAATGAGAATGAGATCGATCAACGTACTGCTAAATAATTACAACTACGACTTAGTAGTTAAGCAAAGCTAAACTGAACTAACAGATTACTGATTACTTGGTAGTTCATTGTGTCGTGTATCACACCAAATTAACAAAAGAAAAGGTACTTAATCGTTTGATTCAGGGACCAGTAAGGTTGGACCTTTCTGTAGTTTATAAAGCAATGTTTAACATACAATTTGCAAATCTTCGCAATCCATCTTGAAGTTTCACTGTGCCAACTAAACTGATGTGGCACTTTGTTATCAGATGTCAAGAAAAATTTACAAATAGATGATCAAAAAAACTGCACTATACAACAACAACAACACACCCAGACCTTACTCTTATCCTTACAAGGTAGAGAGGCTGTTTCCGGTAGAAGAGTTGCACTATCAACAGATTATTATAAAATCAAAGCTCTTTCACATTATCTTATGAAAAGACCAAGTGGATTTTACTTGTGAATAAGATTTAAGTATGACTCTCTCTACTTAAAATATGATATATTTCTAGGATTTCAAGTCAAATCATTAAAACAAATGATCTTATGATTGTTACCTCTTAACACAACATGATATTTCTATCGACTTTACATCAATGTAGCAATTCATTAAAGAGTAAACCTAGAGTTCACCACTAACCAAATATATTTTAAGTTTAAAAACATAAGTGCCTTTCTATGCAGACTTCACATTAAGATAGACCAAAAATTTCACATCATCAGCAAAGAATATAAAAAAAGATCATGAACATGGGTAACTCACCACGAAACTCAAATATTGAAGAAGAGGAAAATCACCCAAGAGTCTGGATAGTTTAAATATTTCTGAAATCGTATAACTGGTCACACGTATCAAGCTTAATTTCCTAAGGTTTCTGAACATCTTCATCTCTGTTGGGTTCTCTATTGGGAAGTAGTTTCTCTGAAATGAAGAAAATAAGGAGAGAAAAAAGACTCAAGTGATTAGGGTCATCAAAATTACAAATATTGAAAACTTCGAGAATACACGACAATGTTAAATTAATACCTGATCAGCACAAAATTAAAGGGTTAAAGATTTAATCTGATCAGGTAAATCTCTTGCACAATCACCAAATATGTATGAATTCTGAAGGGCGTTCCCAACAAGGATAAACCATTACATTTTCCAGCATGGGAACAAATGAGAAAAAAAATCTTACATTGTTCTTAATCTTACACTCAATCGTATGAAGATCAATTTCTTTCCCTCTGTCACACTCCAAAATAACAACAATTGTTACTGTACCAGCGAGTCGTAGCTTATAAGGAAGTTTAGAATACTCAATATTTAACTTCTTTAGGTTGGAACAAGAGGACAGAATACCCTCCAGATGTCTGGTTGTTAACACAACACCGGACAAAGCAAGAGTCATGAGAGAATTAAAACGGACTTTGGGACTTGATAACACAACGCAGCTGGACAAAGACAAATGTTTCAATGAAGATGACTGAGAGAGAAGCTCAAGAGAAAATTTAAGCAACTGGCTGGAGTCACGATAAAAGCACTCAAATGTAGGTTGTTGCGTAGAGGCAAACAGATCTTTCCACCTAGTAGATAAAATGCTCGTCCTAACAGCATCGCGTACTGTCAAATTTCCAAGAATGGAAGACAAAGCATCATCTGGTAGCTGACTCAAATAATCCTCCTTTGTGTCATCAACCTCAAAAATCTAAAAATTTATATACATCAGTATAACATACTCTTTGTTCCAAACTCATAAAGATGAGATTTTGCACATACCTCTTCTTGGCTACTCACTGTTGGTCTTCTCCTGTAGTAATAATTTATCCAAAGAGCAATTCCTCCCAATGCAAGTAATGGCAAAACCACTTTTCCTCCTCCTGAACAACATAAAAAACACAACTTTTTTTTCATTACAACAACAACAGTGTAAACCCACAAGTAATATATCTCGGACCAAAAGGAAAGCAGAATTGCAAGAAAGTATAATAATCAAATAGAACAATAAAGCAATATAAAAAACACAATATTTTTTACCAGGGATGATTCCAATGTCTGATGCCATATCTCTTGTTTAAATTTGAGGAAATTAAATTAAGGAGAGAGAAATTGCCCCATGTATACATATATAGAATAAATAGGCGGTTTGTGTTTATTGATGAATTGTATATGGCTTTCTGGCTTGTTGGAATAAATCTGTTTGGTTGTTGCAGGTTTCCGAGTTTTAGTTGGGAAAGACTGTTTTTTTAGCATTCATCATGGACCTAAGAATTTACAAGGGGAGATTTTGATAAAGAGGAGGTGCCCACAAGAACAAAAAAGTAGTGACAAACTGACAATATAGGAGACTTAATAGCAGCTGCATCGATGAAACAAGGGAGTTCTTTCGGAGAGACAAGGGAAAACAATCATTCAATGAGGTATGGTACCACACAAGAAAGACAAGTTGCAGCGGATCGTAGACAAGAGCATGTTTGGATATGATTAAAATCTGTCAAATCTCTTTTTTAGTTTTTTAGGTGTTTGGTAAGTAAAAAAATAATTAAAAAAAGCTAAAAATTGATTAAAAAAAACTAAAAGCTAAAAATATACCCAAAATCATATGTTAGAATTTCTAATTTATATTTTTGCTTATAAGTCAAAAGTCAAAAGGCAATCGAAACAAGCTTTAAGGGAGGTATTTGGATTGATTTTTTTAGGTAGCTTATAAACTAAAAGTCAAAAGTTGAACTGATGTTTAGCTTATTTTTATACTTTTTCGACCTAAAACCTTTTTGTCTTTTCCAAACTCCTCAAAAAAAAAAAGAGCTTAAAAGCCAAAAACTACTTAAAATAAGAGCATGTTTGGATTTGCTTTTAAAAAATACCTTTTAAGCAATGTGATTAAAATATAAAAATAAGTGCTTATAAATAAATAGATAAGTGTTTGAATAAAAAGTGCTGAAATTGAGTGTTTGGTAAACAAGTGTTGTCAAACACTTTTTTGTTGTAGGGGAAAGGAAAAAATGAAGAAACGAGATGAGAATGAGAGGAAAAAAAGACTTTTTTTATACATTTAACGGTTGAAAAGCGAGGGTAGTGTTGAAATTAGGAAAAATTATAAGGAATAAAAAGATAAATATATTGATCAAATTGCTTTTTAAATTACCAAACACCTAAAAAAAATAAATTAAAATCTCATTTGACCTGCTCTAAATATATTCACTGATTTAAATATAACAAGTGTGAGGTTTGAACAGTGGAGTAGACGTTGCTACAGTTTAAGCCACCCATAAGTTTTAGACTAGTTACTTTGTGTAGTACATTGAAGTTGAACATCATCTTTGGTTCGGCTTGGAAGGAAGATGATAGTAATAGGAAGAGCAGTTAGAAAGAGATCACTGCGGGTTGGGAGGTGGATTTCAGTTTCCAGTGCACAAGTGAATGGGAAGAAGCGATTCGCAGCCCTTTGGGGAAACGGGGATCATGGCAGGCTAGGGCATGGGAGTCTTGAATCGCGTTGGAGCCCTAATCCTCTTCTATCTTCTGCTTTCGATAATCAAAGCCTCTGTCAGATTGCCTGTGGTGGAGCTCATACTCTCTTTCTTACAGGTTTCTAATTATTGTACAATCTTCTCTCTTCCTCATACCATTATAGCATGTTTGGTCAAGGAGTGCTTTTCAAAAAAGTACTTTTGATGAAAAATAGTTTGTGTTTGACTAATAGATTTAAATAGCATTTTTAAGCAGCAAATAGTATTTGGCCGAGCGTTATAAAAGTGCTCCTAACTGTATTTTTCTCCAAAGTATTTTTTGAAAAAGTGCTTTTGCAGAGAAGCCTTCACTTATTTTCTCCAAAAGCTTGGTCAAACATTTTAATTTTTAAAATAAGCACTTTTGAGAAAAAATAAGCACTTTCGACAAAAAATAAGCTTAGCCTTATTTTTGTTTGACTAACATGGATGAATGGATGATTGACGATACCCCTTTTAAACTCGAGAATAACCAAGGAGTAAGTTATTGGTAGCTAAGGTTGCAGGTTTTGGAAGAAAAGAGCTTCTATGTGTGTTTTGTGCTTAGAGGTTGTATAAAACCTTAATTAATCCCTCCAGTTTTAGCGAGTAATTTAACTTCAGCTATAGGGTCGTCATACTCAGCTTCAAACCTGTCTATAATCGCGTATATGCAAGTTATAGTTAATAATGTTAGTATTCTACAGTGATCAGCACTATACAAAGGAACAACATTAGTTGGTATATAATTTGTTTGGAGTACATATGCTTGTATATGAAATAAATGTACTACCAGAGTTTCTATTGGCACAGAGACTATCCGGGGTGCTTCATTCCAAACTAGGAAAAGGTACATCCAATCTACTTTTCAAATAGGTTTGGCCATAAGCAACCCATCAAAATGGATAGAATGGTACCTTAGTTTTTTGTGATGCACTTGAGACTCAGTTGGTTTCAGGTCTTAATATTAATTTGAGTAAGTGTGAGATTATTCTTGTTGGGGAGGTGGATGACATTAGATCGGGCTCGAGTCTTGAATTGCAAGGTTGGGCACTTCTGACTACATTTCTTGTACCTTTAGATGCTTCGTACAAGGATCATACAGTGTGGAATCCAGTTTTTCAGAGGGTTGAGAAAGAAAAAAAATTTGTCCAAGGATGGGACGGAAGTGCTTATAATCGGTAAATTGGGGTTACAGAAGGGCCGTGGAAGACTGAGATATCGTTTTTCCATTCGGTTGTAGTTTGTGGAGGAATATTATGAAGGGATGAGATTATTTTGTGCAAAATATCTCATTCAAGGTCAGAGACGGGAGGAGAGTTTATTTTTGGGGACATAAATGGTGTGGGAACATAGTATTGAATGATGAATTCCAGAGTTTGTACAAAATATCTTCCCAATGAGACTCGACAATTCAACAAATTAGGGGACACAAGGTGTAGAGGCTTTTTGGGACTTGAGGTTTAGAATGAATTTTCAAGATCGAAAGTAAATGAGTTTCAAAAATTATTAGCATCAATAGTAGTTCCATTTTCCTTTTTTGGATAAAACTTTTTCTGTCAATATGTTTTTTTTGGAGAACTGGTGAGGTTGTATTCTTCAGCATTAAGCTTATGCCGGCCACCTGCAAAAACAAATACAAGCTTCCTATTAGATCTATAATTTGATCAGTATACTGTTTACACCAAAAAAACAAAGATACAATACAATTTCATTTAACTTTGTGGATGGAATTGGACCTATCTTCAAAACATCTACCATTCCTCTCCCTGCATACTGACCACCATATACATGATGGAATTAGTCTCCACCACCTCTTCTGACTCTTGCTTTCCTTTTTGGTGCATTTTGAGCTTTGCTTATTTAGTAGAGGATTGCGTTCAAACTTGTCCACAGTCCACCAGCATCTGTCTATTTTATTTCATGATAAAACTTGTTCAAAACTAACATAGTGAGTAGGAGTTGGTCACTAGGTATTTGACCCAATAGGATTGTCCAGTTCTATCGCTAAAATAATGTTTTAGACTGCTAATGCATCAGTAGAGGCTTACTTACAAATTAATGGCCTTCTCTCTTTGCAGAAAATGGCTGTGTTTATGCCAGTGGACTCAATGATTATGGACAGCTAGGGGTGTCAGATGACAGAGCTTATATAACTGTATGCTATCTTGACCTTTCTTGATACAGTTTCAGAATTTGGATAGGTTGGGACTTGGAAACATAACTTCATCTATCAAATGAGCATAGTGTTTTTTATCATACAATAAGTATGTAGTATTCGGATAGGATATAACTTCATTAATTAACTGAAAACATTTTTGAAATCATGCAGTAATTGTATAGAGCATATTTTTTTTTAATCATACAATAAGTATGTATTATTCGGATAGGATATAACTTTCATTAATTAACTGAAAACATTTTCAAAATCATGCAGTAATTGTATAGTACCAATGGGTGGCAAATGAACAGATTTAAAGGGTGTTCTAGGTCAGCAAACATGTTGAAAGTGAAAGTTCCGGAAAACTTATATGAAGCTGGTGACAATCATACGACTGAAAAGTTGTTCGGTTAGATCTAGAGTCGGACCGAAGAACTTGACGGAGGAGATGAAAAGACTTATTTCAAACGAGGGAGAAATGATCAAAATAGAGAAGTTAAAGTGCGAGGCAGAAATTACAACCATGGCTGAAGAGGTTTGTTGAACAGAAAAGGCTAGGATTTTGTGGTTGAAGAAGAGAAACAACAGGAAAAACTTCCATAGGGACACTTCATTGGCATAATTATTGTTTTGGGGAGGAAAGTAGATGACCTCGTGAAGATTAGAGAGGGATTGGTTCTCCAAAGAATTATGTCGGGAGAAGAGAGGAGCTGGAGATCCTCTCTTCAACAACAACAACAACAACATACCCAGTGTAGTCCCACAAAGTGGGGTCTGGGGAGGGTAGAGTGTACGCAAACCTTACCATTACCCCAAAAGTGAGGTAGAGAGACTGTTTCCGATATACCCCCGGCTTAAGACAAGAACAGGCTAAACAAGACGTAATGGAAGTATAAGAGACAATAGATAGTAACAAAAATAACATATAGTAGCAGACAGTACTACAACAAAATACTACTACAATCGAACTACACAAAACAATAGATATTAACATAGATCAAAGAACAAGAAACTACTAGAGTGCTCCTACGACTACTAGTAAAGCAACAAGACAATGCACTACTATCTACTAGTATGGACGCACTCCTACCTGATTTAACTAAGTTGGCCTGGGATATATTGCAGGAACCACTTGGAGTTGCTGGACTACCCAAAGAAATTGTAAAAGTTTCAGCTGGTTATCATCATTCTTCTGCTATTACAGGTTTATTATGATTGATTTTGATGGATCTTTTATCTTCTATGCTATAAACTATAATTGTGTTTTACTAGTTCTGATCATCTGCATTTTCTCATTAGTTGGGTTGTAGTTATCTGTTGCTGCTTGATGCTTCCATTTTCCTTTCTCTGTTTAACACTTGAATTAATTTTCTTCTGTTCATTTAATTACTTGCTTCCTTGGTGTTAGAGGCAGACTTATATTCAATTGCATCATCCATCCACCACTTCTATATTTAATTGCTTTTATTAAGAAATAGTTATTTAGCTTGTTGATAGGTTATAAAGGATTGTTTATTATAAAAAACCCGAGTAGCAAGTCAGAACATTTTTTTAATCAAGTAATAACATTTTATTAACAAAAGTAATAAACAAAGGTAAACAACTTTATTACATTAGGGGGAAACCCCGTATACATATACCAAAAAAAAGAGAACCTACACCAAAATATGGTTCTCAACAAAAGAGGTCCAATCTTCTATACAAATTGGGATCTCGCAAGTACACCAAAAGTAAACTAGGTACAAAACACTACTTTTTAATTTTACGAAATCAAGTTCCACCCCTTCAAAGCCCTCCTATTCCTCTCTTTTCAGATGACCCACATGATTGCTAAGGGGGTAACGCTCCATGCTCTCGGCAACTTTGCAAAGCCTCCTTCACTGAACCCGGCATGACCCATTGCGTCCTAAACAAGTTTAAGGCCACCCTCCATAACTGACTAGCCACCTTACAATGCAAAAGAAGATGATCTACACTTTCACCGGTACTTTTACACATGAAGCACCAACTAACATGGGTGATTTTCTTCTTTCTCAGGTTCTCCGCTGGTAATATCACACCCCTAGCCGCCAATCATACAAAGAAATGCACCTTCCTTGGTGCTCTAGGGATCCAAATGGAGTCATAAGGAAAAGTACCTTCCTCTCTCACTAGCAACGTCTTATAAAAAGAGCTAACAATGAATAAGCCGTCACCACTCTCCTGCCATCTCCATGCATCCAACAAGTTGTTTGATGTGTCTAGCCCATACAAAAGCTCTAACAAATTGTGAAATTCTTCCGTCTCCAAATCATGAAGGTCCCTTCTGAATCTTAAATCCTAGTGAATAACACCCTCATGAGACCTACAAATTTGTTGGACTGTCTTCTCTCTCTGGCAAGAAACGCAATACCAACTAGGAAATGCTTCCTTCAACTTGATCTCCCTACACCACTTATGTGCCCAAAAACTAATCCTACTTCCATCCCCAACCTTAAAAGAGATATGTCGACAGAAACCTTCCCACCCTTTCATGATACCCCTCCACAAACCACACCTAAACGGAGTTACAATGTTTCTAGTCCTCCATCCACCATCCATTATACCATATTTATCCGCTACCACCCCCTCCAAAAAGCATTTTCCTCCAACCCGATCTCCAGATCCACTTTCCTAACAAAGCTTTGTTGTACACCTGAAGATCTTTTACTCCAAGCCCTCCCCATTCCCTTGGAGATGTGACAACTCTCCAATTCACAAGACGAAACTTCTTAGTTAGTGCCTTCCGCCGAGTCCCATAGGAAGTTACGCTGAAGTCTTTCCAATCTTTCAATCACTTTGCCAGGGGCCTGCAGTAATGACATGAAATATGTAGGAATACCAGAAAGAGTGCTCTTGATCAAAACTTTCTTTCTCCCTTTCGATAGATACCTCTTTCACCATCCTGCTAGTCGCTTCTCGACTCTCTCAACCACCGGATTCCACATTGTGGATATTTATTAGAAGCTCCCAAAGTTAGTCCTAGATATGTAGTAGGTAGATTACCCACCTTGAAATTTAACACTTGCGCAATCTCCTCAATATTATCTACTGCTCCCACCGGTGTGACTTCACATTTACTAAGATTGATCTTTAATCCTGACATGCAAACAACATATGTGTAACGTCATCATTACACTAATTAAAAATAAAAGTTTTTTGTTGATAACTGTGGTGTCCGAGCTAACTTTCACGCACCTCAACTAGTTCCACGGGATACGTGCCACCTCCCATCAATAACATGTACTAGGTAACTCTGTCCAAAAAGGCTAGGACAGATGGGATGATATCACCTCGTATTTTTGTCTCTGTTGGAGTTTGAACCGAGACCTCATGGTTCTCAACACACTTCACTAAAAATAAGTTAACAACAACAGTAATAAAGTGAAAAAATAAGTTAAATCTATATAAATATAAAATAATAGTAGTAGTAATAATAACAATAATAAAAATATTATTATTATTTTGTACTGTTTTGTGCTTAATACATACATGTTACCTTCTCAAAGAAACGTATTAACAAGACTAAAACCTATTTCCAACTAGTAGATATACAACATCTGAATCTTTTTCCTCCATTGTGCCATACGTTAGCTAAGTCTGCATTGTAAGAAAGAAATTATAGGTCTTTGGGAACATCTTCTTTGTGATTTTAGGTCTGCCTCATCCCTTGTAACACTTTCACTCATCATAGTTTCTCACCTACGGATCGGTGCCTCTGTAGGGCGGTGCATCACATGACACAACAATTTCAAGCGACCTTCTCTTATCTTATCCTCAATGTATTCCACTTGCATCTTCTGGCAAGTGTAGTCAATTTCGATAATCTTATCTAATCTTTGTATGACTGCACATCCATCATAGCATTCACATCTCTGCAACACTCAACCTGTGGATATATTGAACTTAAGCGGCCTAACATTCACTACCATATAACATTGTCAGTCTTATAACTGTTATGTAAAACATACCTTTTCACTTTAGTAGCTTTCGTCAATCATATTACACTCGACCTATTTAATACTTGTCCAAGGAATATTGTTAAAATTTGACATATGAGGTGGATTTGATAATGTAGGGGTTTTGATTTTAAGTTCTATAAAGAATTGGTTATTACAACAATTATGCCTCAGTCTCAAGATAGATGGTCGGCTATGAAGAATTGGTTACAATGTTAGGTTTTGTTTTGGGGAATATCTAATCCAAGTACAACTGTTTTTCAAAAAAGGTGCCTTTTAGGAAATTGTCAGAAAATTCTGGAAGAAATATTTCCAGACCTGAACGCAACCAAAGTGTGGTAAAAAGAAACAGAGTCCTAAATCTAATAGCACAACACCTTGACTTGTATGACTGTGGCATCCAATATGTAAACATTATGTAGTTGTTGCGAACTATCTTCATCACTAGTGTGCATAGAGTCCTTGCATCTGCCGGACTTCCGCATCTGGGTACAAACTAGAAAAAGCAAATGCATGAGGACTGTTAATGCACCTATGGTATATGGCTCCTATCTGGCAGGATGTTATTATTAAGAGTCCCACATCGGAAAAGGAATATACAATTGATCTCCTTATATGGACTTCATGAGCTAGCTTTTGATCTCCTTCTTTACATGGTATCAGAGCTGGACCTATCTCACCCAATGTTGGGCCCCCAAATTAAAAATTGCCCACGCACTAGATGTCTAGTCCTTGGGCGTGAGGTGGGGTGTTGAAGAATGGAAAAAGTCCCACATTGGTGGTTAGTTAGATGTGTGGTCTCTTTATAAAGCTTGAGAAATCCTCCTCCTTTGAGCTAGCTTTTGGGGTGTGAGTTAGGCCTTAAGACCTAATTTTACATGGTATCAGAGCCAGATCCATTCCAATTTTTTGTTCACCGATGTTGGGCCCCCTTATTATACTGTCCATGCTCCGGTTAACGAGGCCTGGGCTTGTGAGGGATGTTGAGAGTCCCACATTGGAAAAGGAATGGACAATTAGTCTCCTTATATGGACTTGGACAATCCTCCCCTCATGAGCAAACTTTTGAGGTTGAGTTACGCCCACGATCCATTCTTTACAATTATAATTAAAAAAAGAGAAAAATAAGGTAGTTGGTATCAAACCTAGCAACTCTATACAAACAACATTAAGGAAAAATAGTAAACCTGTAAAGTGTAATGTTTGAATGAAGGTAATTCTCCATTCACCAGAAGAAATGTGGAACCTTACCAAGACTGATGAGATATTTGTGTATAGTTTAATTACATTTGTTTTCGACATATAGACCAATGAGGCAAATGGTTTGCGTCAGCCTCTTTATTTATTTTCAATTGTTTAATTGTTTTCTTTTCTTTATTTTATTTTTCATTTACATTCTAGGTCATTTAGCAGTTTTAGTTTCCTAGCGTTCATTCTTTTCTCGTAGCCTCTTCATTTCCTTTTCCCCTAATTCTTAAATGGGTGAATTATTTACATTTAAATATGTTAGCTTATAGTCTGCGATTTCATTGCAGTGGATGGAGAACTTTATATGTGGGGGAAGAACACAAATGGTCAGCTGGGCCTTGGAAAGAGTAATAATACCTATGCACTTGCTTTATGTTCTTTTTGGCTTCTCCGTTAACCATTTTCATTGCTATTGTTGCCCCTAAACGCACGCAAGTATACGTGGTCGACAAGTAATAAAGTAGTGAATCAAGTATTGTTTCCACGAGGACTTGTGATTAAGCTAGCGTTTGGCCATAGATTTTGTGAAACTTGAAAAAAAAAGTTTTTGAAGTTGTGTTGAAAGATAGTTTCTGGAATTTGAAGTTGTGTTTGGACATGCATTTTATTTGGAAAAAAATTGTAGTTTTACGAGTGGAAGAAAACTTTCTCCCAAAAACTGGTCCAAAACACAAAATTCAAAAACTGATCAAGTTCCATGGACAAACAATATTTTCAGATATTTCTTGAAAAAAATTTCCTAAATCTATGGCCAAACGGGGGCTAACTATTCACTAAATTAAACTTCTTTTAAATTATCGAGTCAAGAAAAGATTCAAATTGTTGTTTGACAAATTATTGCTTCTAAATTAACTAAAGACTGAAAATAATTGATCAATACATTTAGAATGAGTTGGATTTCAATGGAGAAAATAATCTAGAGTTATGGTTTTTGTCTAACAATCCGGTTGAATTCTTCAATCAATTTCTTAAAATTTGGATTACTAATTGCTGGGGTTAATTTTACTCATAGAAAATTAGAAATCTGTGAATTGCTACTCGCCTATTCAATTTAATCTAATGCTTATTTTTCTATGGAATTAGGATTAATAAGAACACATTAATTATTTCTGTAAAATGCTTAAGCAAGACGATTAAGTATATTTCTATCTTAATCGCGAATATGTTCTCTAATTCCCAAGTTCAAGAGCTTTTCCCTATTTAATCCTGTTGCAATCAAGAATTCTCTTTTTTCAAGTTCAATTCAAGATTCGTTGTTATTATCTAATTGTTGGCTAAACAATTAAATAATTAGATAAAATAATTGAATAATTAACCAAATCTGATAAATTAAATAGTCAAATCAGCATTCAAATAACACATTCATGGAAGAATCTCATAACAATCCCAAAATAACATAAATGGAAAAAGAGTTAACTGAAGACGCATCCCAAGCTTCGCGGTCTCTCCAATGGCTTCCTCTGCGTCTAAAGTGTTTAAGGCAACCTAAAAGATGTGTTTTTAGCTTATATATGCGGCATAAAAGTCGTTGGTCTCAAATTTGCCCCTACATAACATTCTCAGCTTCAGATTTTGCTCACCAGCACGCTAGTGTCAGGAGCTAAGTCAGCTCCAGGCCCAGAACCCTCAGTCATTTGATCTTGATTTGTTTTATTGCCACCAGTATTAGCATGCAGGTCACTAGGCTCTAGTCTTTGACTTTGAATTGTTTTCCTGGATACCTCAGCAGTTGCAATTGCATCCTTAGCAGGAGCTGTATCAGCTGTTGCTGCCTTTGCCTGTTGCTCTTCTTCCTCAACTGCAGCTCTTACTTTTTCTAGAAACCTGTCATCCTCCTCTCGCCAAGTATCATGCGATACGAGCTAGGTGAGGAGTTGCGCATCAGCCGCTGTCTATGCCTCACAGATTCATAAAGTTACTGAAATTGCTTAGTTCCCAGCGAGGGACTTCTTCAGCTTTCCTTCAATTATTGCTTTGACTCTCGCGAAGTGAGGCATCCCATTGGATCATTTAGCATCACTACCTAGATCGGTTTTTCTCAATTCGATTCAAGGTTCAACACAAAAAAACCATGGAGAATTTACTTCCACTCAGCTGCAAAAGCCCAAGTATGCGGCACCAAACAAGTCACAAGTATGTGGCACCAAACAAGGAGAGGTATTACTAGCTACTCCCTCCGTCCATCTTTACTTGTTCACTATTGACTTTGCACATTTCTTAAGAAACTATAAATAGAAGGGTAATTTTACCATATCACCCTTTGAATATAATAAATGCAATATCTTGAAAAATGTAATAGGAAAATGACTATAATTAATAATAAGGGTAATTAGGAACTAAGTGTAAAATTATCTCTTGATTTCATAAACTGGACAAATATTGTTTGACATCTATTTTTAGTATAGTGGACAAGTAAAGATGGACGGAGGGAGTATTATGTAAATCACCTGGTTGAAAATCGAAGATGTTCTGTGTAATCACCTCCCCCAGCTCTTCTTTGACCTACCTCTACCTCTCCTAACTCTTGCTATAGCCAATCTCTCACACCTTTTAACATGTCCAAGCCATCTCAACCTCGCTTCCCTCATCTTGACCGCCACCCCAGGCCACTCCCACCTTTCCCATATAACTTTGTTCTTAATCATATCTCTCCTAGTATGCCCATCCATCTGATTATCCTTATCTCTGCTACCTTCATCTTCTGAATGTGACATTCGTGATTGGCCAACCCCTGTCTGATACAATAGTACTGGGCTAACCACCACTTTGTAGAACTTACCTTTAAGCCTTGGCGACACATTCTTATTGCACGGTATCCAGAGGGAGCCTCCGTTCCCCTCGTCATCAATCGCCTCGTCTCCTTGAATTATGGACCCAAGATACTTAAAGCTCTCTCTTTGATATAATTAGTGAAACGTTCTTCACTTCCACCTCCGTCTCATGTGTCACGTCACTGAATTTGCACTTCAGGTATTCTGTCTTAGTCCTTCTTAACCTGAAACCTTTAGACTCTAGGGCCTCTCTCCGAACTTCCTTTCTATTATTAACTCCATCACGCTTTTCGTCAATTAATACTAAATCATCTGCGAATAACATACACCATGACGCTTCCCCTTGGATATGTCGTGTCAATTAATCCATTACTATGGCAAAAAGGAACGGGCTAAGGCCTAATCCCTAGTGCAAACTCGGGTTTTAGCTCCATCGTACATATCCTTAATATCCCTAATGTAAGCCACAAATACACCTCTAGACTCTAAACATATCCAAAGGACCTCCCTAGGGACTTTATCATATGCCTTTTCTAGGTTAATAAACACTTGTACTTCTCTTATCCTTATATTGCTCCAACAATCTCTTTACAAGATGGGTGACTTTTATAGTCAAACGCATGAATCCGAATTGGTTCTCAAAGATTTACACACCCCTCCTCATCCTTATCTCGACCATCCTCTCTCAGACTTTCATAGTGTGGCTTAGTAGCTTGGTACTTCTGTAGTTTTTGCAATTCTGAATAACACCCTTGTTCTTGTACAACAGCACCATAGTACTCCACCTTGATTCCTCTGGTATCTTAACTGTCCTAAATATGACAATGAACAACCTAGTCAACCACTCCATACCTGCCTTTCTGCGTTCTTCCAAAAGTCCTCCGGAATCTCGTTTGGTCCAGTCGCTCTTCCCTTCCTCGTCTTATGAATAACCCCCTTAACCTCCGTTGCCTTTATGCACCTACAATACCTAAATCTCTATGCCTCTCGGACTACTCTAATTCCTCTAGCACGATATTCCTGCCCCCTTCTTCATTCAAGAGCTTATGGAAATAAATTTGCCATCTCCGTCTAATGTGTGTCTCTTCTGCCAACACTTCACCATGTCGTCCTTGATGCACCTCACTTAGTCCAGATCAGGGCCCCTCCTCTCTCTCTCCTTGGCGAGCTTATACAACTTCCTATTTCGTTTTTACACTCTAGCTCTTCATACAAGCACTCAAAAGCAACCGTTTTAGCCGCCATGACCACTAGCTTTGCTTCCTTCTTCGTGATCTTATACCTCTCACTAGTCTTCCTTTTGTCATCCTTCTCTAAGATTTCCACTAACACCGTATAGACAACTTTCTTAGCTTTAACTTTTCGTTGGACCTCTCCATTCCACCACCAATCCCCTTTATGCCCACTAGGGTTACCCCTCGATACCCCTAACACTTCTCTAGTTGCTTCCCTGAAGCTGCCAACTATTCTAGCCTGCATACTATCTGCGTCCTCACTACTCCCCCAAGACCCATAGTTAGGCCTCCCCCATATGATCTTCAGTTGGTTTTATGCAATCTTTTTCTTCTTCCTCCTTACATCTAAATCCATAGCCACAAGCTTATATTGGGTTGTAAGATTCTCGCTCAGGATAACCTTGCAATCCTTACATACACCTCTGTCACCCTTCCTAAGGAGCAAGTAATCTATCTGAGTCTTAGCCACCGCACTACGGAAGGTCACCAAATGTTCCTCCCTCTTCTGGAAGCTCGAGTTAGCTATGACCAACTCAAAAGCTTTCGCAAAGTCCAGAAGCGGAACTCCTCCGTCATTTCTATCCCCAAAGCTGAAACCACCATGTACACCATCATAACCTCTTGAAGTTGTTTCTATGTGACCATTAAAGTTTCCTCATATCAAAATTTTCTCGGTCTGTGTGATACCTCTCACAATCTCTTCCAACTCCTCCTAGAAGTGCTTTCTTTCCTCCCCGTCTAAACCCGCCTATGGTGGTACTGGTATATGGGCAATACCCCTGGGAAGAATGGAAGCCTTGGAACAGTGGTGTCATTGCCGGAAAATTGCTCGGCAATAGAATTTCTCTTTTACAATGATTATTTCATCACAAAATGCTCTGATAACACGTGAGAAAGACTAGAAGGAAGAGAAAGTGCTGCTTGATTATTTTCTCAAACTATTGAGGTTTAAACAACTATGTTTGTATGTCCTAATATAATTACGAGGAGAAAATCATATCTACTATATTTACACTAATTCTAGAATATTCACTGGATTCTAACAGAAGTGCAAAACAAAAATAAAAAATGCAAAAATGCGAAAAAGCTAGATGAAAGAGAGGAGAATATATTACTGACCTAAATTAGAAGTAATGAGTTATATAACTGACCAAAAATAACCAAAAGATCAAATAGCGCATCGAAATCAGATAAAGCAAAAAGATAGTCCACTATAGCGTCTTTTAGTTGACTTGGGCTTAAGGATTCCATTAACTACCATAAATTCTTATATAACTCAATTTTGTACAATCATCTGCAGAAGCTGCTACGGTACTGTCTATACCCAATAAAGTCGAATGCTTGAATGGAGTCACAATCAAAATCATTTCCTTAGGTTTCGAACACTCAATTGCTGTAACAGGTATGAGATCTAATTTGTTATATGAGATCCAATTTTTCAAATGCTTCTTTTTATAATAAAAAGACCATGGATCAAATATGTTATTCCGCTATTATGCTCTAAGTTGCTCGGACTCGGGTGCGGGTATCCAACACGGATGTGAATCCGAGGGTCGGATTCGGCAAAATTTAAATTTTAAGATTCGGGGGTACGGATCCATGTATGGATACGGGTGCTGGGATTCAGCTAAAAAAATCCAAAATTATAAAATAGAGCTATAAAGATATTCTAAATCTTGAAAGATCTTCTACGTCGTCTTCCCCAAGACCCCAACTTCTTTCAATCTCTCTGGTTCTTCCCCTCAAAAAAAGAAAAAGGAAGTCTTTCAAGGTCTTCCACCAACTCTCCTGACAGAACGTTGCTACTGTCTACTAGAAGTCAGAACACAACCACTTGAATTCTTAGTTTCTCTCTGTTTGGCCTGAAACACGAATCAACAAATATTGACCAAGAGGAAAAGCTAAAAAGGATACACAAGGACTATAATATTGATGGTATGCCATTTCTCATGTCTTAAATATATTTTATCTTTTATTTTGAGAAATCAAAATCTCAATTTTCCCCCAAATTTGTCCATGGACTCTGGTCAAAGTATCCAATGTGGGTTGACCGAATCCCACACGTATCCCGCACCCGCACCGCACCCGTCTCGTCTCCGACACGGGTGCGGCAGCAAAAATGAAGAGTCCGCACAACTTAAAATTTATGCTTGTTAAGGAAAAAAGAGCTATGTTTTGCTCGCAGCCTGAGTGACCATTGTCTTTGTGTCATCACTATGTTATCTTTTTTCTGGCCAGATAAAGGTGAGACTTTGAGTTGGGGTGGGGGACAATCAGGAAGACTTGGTCATGGACATCAATCAGGCATTTTTGGACTCTTAAAAAGTGACAGGTTAAGTAGATGGTTGATGATCCTCTGCATTTTGCATGAATTGATTTTTTCTTTCCGGTATTATGAATTTGTGTCGACATTATTCTTACTCTTGTTTGGTGATTTACCCTTGTCCAAAATAAATTACAAATTGAGTTATTTAATGAATAAATGGTTCTCCTCATATTCTTGGATAACAGAGGATGCTATCAGTGATGACAAACTCTTCTACTTTATTATGTACTTTGCATCTATTTAAGTGTTTCTAGTGAATAACCAATTGATTATTGTTTAATACTAGCTGTTATTTCTTCTTTCGTTTAAAACAATTGATCTTTTCTTGCCTTTGAAAACAGTGAATACACGCCACGACTTATTAAGGAACTTGAGGGGTTGAAGGTACTGTTATCTGCGATTTCTTCAAGTTTCAATTATAGACTTTTCTCTTCAGGATGTCAAGAGTTTTTGATACATGCTTCATAGCTGCTGGTTCATTTTGACAATTCTAGTTATGTGTAATTAGGTTAAGAATGCGGCTGCTGGAATGTTGCATTCTGTCTGCATCAGCGGTAACTCATTGAAATTTGCAAAAAGCACTTTGATGTTAAAAAAAGGCCTCCATTTTATTTTTTATCCTTTTTTTTTGCCACAGGGAATGGATGTGTACATATTTTTGGCGAAAGAGCAAATAAGAAATTGGTAAATATCTATACACTAGCATCATGCAACTTTTTATTTTATTTACATTGGATGACGTCCGCTTTTATTTAAAATTATAGGGCTATAGTGAAGCATCAAATAATTCGGTACCATCTTTGGTAGATGGACTTCGATATTCTGAAAAGGCTGCATGTGGAGGCTATCATACCTGTGTTATTACAGGTAATTTATCAGGTTCAATATTCTCCACTGGATTTTTATCTTTGAGAAGCAGCCAACTGAGTATTTGTCCTAAAATCTGAAGATATGATCCATATTTTGTGAAAAAAATGTTCTAGTCTTACACAATTTTTCGTAAACATTCCCACTTTTTGTCATGCCCCAAAACCTTGGTGGAATGGACCGGCATCAGTGCCTTAACTTTGATTAAGCGAACCAACCTTAACTGACTAATGAACGTGATTCATGCATGAGCGGGAATATAAGTCTTTTCTTTTCATAAAACACTTTTCTTTCACAAAATGCCTTCTTTTCAAAGTCTTGCGAAATTACATATATGAAATATTACCTCTGTCCCAATTTATATGACTCACTTTCTTTTTTAGTCAGTCGCAAAAAGAATGACATATTCTATATTTAGTAATAATTTAACTTTAAAATGCTCATTTTATTCTTAATGAAATGATTTATAGACACATAAACATCTATGACTTATTTTAGACCATAAGTTTCAGAAGTCTTTCTTTCTCTTTTAAGTTCCGTGCCAAGTCAAACTGCCTCATATAAATAGGGACGGAGGGAGTAGTAAATTATGTATGTCATATGAGACCTCAAATAAGAATGACAACAGCATATCCATACGCGCTATGTCTATGAGCCTCTATGGCTATTGTATAAAAGAAGTGTCAGTGACAAGGCTCCGACAATCAACAACAACAACAACAACAACAACAACAACATACCCAGTGTATTCCCACAGCGTGGGGTCTGGGGAGGGTAGAGTGTACGCAGTCCATACCAATATGTGTATCTAACAAAAGAACACCCTGAACCAATATGTGTATCTAACAAAAGAACGCCCTGAACCAATATGTGTATCTAACAAAAGAACGCCCTGAATATGAAGTGGGGCTCACCAAGAGCCTGTAGGATGAGGGAGGTGCCTAGTGGAGATCCGTGCTGTCCTGAGTATTAATACCTGCATTCACGTAGACACGCAGCACAACAAAAGAGACGTGAGTACATAGCGGAGAGTGCTTGTATGCATCATAAGCTCCCTCACATAAAATGATACAAGAACATAAAGGGAAACATGAAAGGATAAAATGTAATTTAAAGTACCATTTCGTTTTATTTCACAAAGCATATAAGAATTTGAGCTTTAAACAAACTATACTTATTATCTTTGGCGGGAGTCCCTAATCATTGACATAAACATTAGCCACCATGTGTACCTCATGGTGCTCTGACCTTTAGCGCGGGGCAGATTTAGCATACCACCATAATGTCGTATGATTGTTGAGAAATTTGCTAGCAAGAACATAATCCCAACCAAGGGAACCAATCAAGGGTGACTATCTAGTTTCCCAAACCGATTGGTATGACCACAGTCCTATATCGATACATGTAGCTTCGAGTATTTGATCCTCTTTTGCAAATACCTTCCCAGTTGACTAAGAATACTAACATTTCCTTTCATTTGGCACCTTTGGCCATAAATCATTAGTTTTAAGTTAGGCTTACTAGGCACAATTCATTCTTAAACATTTCATAGTCATCAACTATTGTCATTTGAGAAACTATAGTCATATTCAATTTCCTTTGAAAAACGTAATACTAAAGTCATTCTCATTTAAACCTTTGAAATGTTTTAAGTCATATGAAGTATAAATAATTTGAATCATAACATTTGAGAAAAACATGGTTAACATATAATTCTTTGTCTCCTTCAGTTATACACTAATAATTTAGAAGACATTTTGTCATACAATCATGTTTTAGAAGGCGTGTAAGTTTAGAGAAATAATTCTATGGAAGGGTTCATCTCAACATCCTTTGGACGTTCTTCTAGCTATCAAGTGTTTCTTGTATCTCAACCGACTTGACAAGAATTAATCTACAAGTCACAATGGATACTAGTCGTGAATAACCCATTGAGTTCTTCATAAGTTCAATTCAAATCATAAAGAGAAGCGTAGGCTTCCCTCTCCCTCCCTGCATAGCTATGAGGAACTCTACGCAGGAAGGCTCCCTTCCTGGAGAGCTGTTGGAATGAGCTACGCCATTGTCCGATGCTATACACATTATTGCGCAGAAATTGAGGTTTCTGTGCGTAGAAATTGAGTTGTGTGCATATGAGGCTTTCTACGCATATGAACCTCTCTGTATGGGTAACTTTGTCTTTGGGGTGCGTAGCTACGCATGCCTCGCATAGCTGCTCTACTACCCTTCAGTCTAAATGCCACAACTCTTTGTAGAAATTTCCAAATGACAACTCTGAGAAAACTAGACTCAAAGTCCTTTAATTTGATAGGCAATTCACCACATAACTCTCGCTCCCTCTAATCCAATATAAATGAATTGTTGGCACTTTTTTTATGGTCAATGAATCAATTTTTCAAAGTTCAAGAATGTATTAATTTATTTCTTTTCCAGAATTACCCCTTTTTAATGGGGTTTTAACTACTTTTAAATCTCAAATAATGACTATCTCTACTTCTAAGAAGAGTTTGGGAAGAATCAAAAAGGTAATATTGACAAGTTACCCTTTGATTTATGTTCTTAAATGTATTTCTTAAGGGGTGTGTCACACCCCAACAATTCATTTATATTTGACTAACGGGAGTAATATCTTAGAAGGTGTGTTTGTTTGAAGTTGGGTTTTGTGAAAAGCTTATTTGGAACTTTAGTTCGTTGCGTAGTTTCAAGCGCGGCTTGGTTATAGGGCTCTCCTTAGACCCTAAATCACTTCCAATACATCTCCTGCACTTAGTATCATGTTCAAGTTAAATTATACTAGTTTGTAGCATCCTTAGGCACGCAAAACATTGTATATATCGTCGTTGGCATGCTTTAAAATCTTAAAACCTTATGAAATTTTCGAGATCACCACTCTTTTTATGGCTGACCTTTTATGTTAACGTCAGAATGTGCATTTATCTTGTGTAAAAGTAAAAGAAATCTACGTTGTTCCTCTAACAAGAATATACCAGTGTATTCCCACGAGGTTGTTCTCGATAGAACCCCATCGGCTCAAGGAAGAGCATATCAAAGCATATGCTAGGAAAAGCATGACAAAGCATTTGAAAAAAAAATAGCTACAACAAAAATAGTGCGATAATTGAAGTACAAGAGATAGTAGATACCAGAAATCTGAGGACAAGCAACTATAGGAGAAATACTACGACTAGTAAGGAAGGATAAGCAAGACACCACTCTACTACCTACTAACCTTCTATCCTGTTCCGTACCCTCCACAACCTCCTATCTAAGATCATGTCCTCGATAAGCTGCAAATGTGTCATCTCATGTCTAATCACCTCTCCCTAATACTTCTTCCGCCTACCTCTACCCCTTTTTTAAACCATCTATAGTCAACCTCACACCTCCTCACTCCTCCGCACTGGGGCATCCGTGCATCTCCTCTTCACATGTTCAAACCACGTCAATCTCACGTCCTACATCTTGTCCTCCATCGAGGTCACTCTTACCTTATCTTGGTTAATTTCATTTCTAATCCTTTCTCTCTTAGTATGCCCTCACATCCACCGCAACATCCTCATCTTCGCAACTTTCATTATTTGAACGTAAGAGTGCTTAACTGGCCAACACTCTATCCCATGCAACATAGTTGGTCTAACCACCACTCTATAAAACTTGCCTTTTATGTTTTGGTGGTACCTTCTTATCACGTAATACTCCAAATGCGAGCTTCCCTTTCATCCACCCTGCACCAATACAATGTGTGACATCATCGTCAATTTCGCCATTTCCTTGGATAATAGACCCAAGATACTTGAAGCTTCCTCTCTTTTGGATGGCATGTGAATCAAGCCTCATTTACACATCAACATAAGACGTTTTGTCACTGAACTTGCATTCCAAATATTTTGTCTTGGTCCTACTCAACTTGAACTCCTTAGATTCCATGGTTTGTCTCCAAACCTCAAATTTAGCATTAACTTCACCAAGGGTCTCGTCAATCCGCGCTATATCATCCGCAAATAACACACACCTTGAATTCTTCGTGTCAATTCATCTATCACCAAGGCAATAAAATGGACTAAGAGCTGATCCTTGGTGCAACCCCTTCACAACTGGAAAATGCTCCGAGTCTCCTCCCACTGTTCTTAGCTAAGTCTTGGCTCCATCCTACATGTCCTTGATTACCCTAGTGTACGCTACAGGGACACCTTTAGCCTCCGAGCATCTCCGTAGAACCTCCCTTGAGACTTTGTCATATGCTTTTTCTAGGTTGATGAACACCATGTGGAGGTCCTTCCTCTCCCTATACTTCTCCACTGGGCTCCTGACAAGACGGATGGCTTCATTAGTTGATCACCCCTGCATAAATTCGAATTGTTTCTCGAAAATAGACACACCCTTCCTCACCCTCAGCTCCACCACCCTCTCCTAAACTTTCATAATGTGGCTTAACAACTTTATACTCCTATAGTTGTTGCAACTGTGAATGTCTCCCTTGTTCTTGTACAACAGAATCATTGTACTCCACCTCCACTCTTCAGACATTTTTGTCGTCTTAAAAACAACATTGTCAACCACTCCGTACCTGCCCTGCATGCGTTCTTCCAAAATTCCACCAAGATCTCGTCTGGCCCTGTCGCTCTTCCCCTGTGCATCTTACTAATAACACCATTAACCTCCTCCACCTTTATACACCTGTAATACCCAAATAAAACAAAAAAAATTAAAAAATTAAAAATAAAAATTACCCAAAATCACGACGCCTTTCTGAGTGCTCCAACTCCCCCAGCATGATGTCTCTATCCCCCTCTTCATTCAAGAGTTTATGGAAGTACTACTGCATCTCTGTCTAATAAGATTCTCCTCCACCAATACTTTGTCGTCTTCATCCTTGATGCACTTTACTTGATCCAAGTCGCGGTCCCTCCTTTCTCTCGCCTTGGCTAGCCTGTACAACTTTTTATCCCCACTTTTACCCTTCAATTTTTCGTTCAAGCGTTTAAAAGCTGTCATTTTTGCTGTTGTAACTGCCGTCTTAACCTCCTTCCTCGCCGTTTTATACCTTTCCCTATATGTCCGCTTTTCCTCCTCGTCGTTACTATCCACCAGCTTTGCATACGCCACTTTTTTTCCTTTGGTTTCCCTTGAACTTCTCCATTCCACCACCAGTCCCGATGATATTCACTCAACCTACCTCTTGATACCCTCAACATCTCTCTAGCCGCTTCCCTAATGCAACTAGCAGTCCTATCCCACATACTGTTCGCATCCCCACTACTCCCCCAAGCCTTCATATCCATCAACTTCGCCCCCACCTCCAGAGCATTGGTCATAGTCAAGCTACCCCATTTGATGCTTGGCCGGTTAGCCGCAACCCTCTTCTTCCTCTTACTCATGATCTCCAAATCATCGTCAAGAGCTTATGTTGGGTCGTAAGATTCTCACTCGGGATAACCTTGCAGTCTTTACAGTGGCTTTTGTCATTCTTCCTAAGGAGCAAATAGTCGATTTGTGTCTTACCGCACTACGGAAGGTGACCAATGTTATGCAATTAATTAATACTATAAATCCGACAATAATGCATGGAAGGCCAACTTTAGTAGGTTGCATCTGTTAGGGTGAACAAGGTAGTTTTATACTTTTAGATAGTAATCTACATGTCTTATCTATGATTGTTTAAGCAGTTTAGAACAATTATTTTGTTAAGTGACATTAAACACGAGCAACTATTAATTTTGTCAAAAAAATATAAGCAATTATTGAACACAATAAGGACTCCAGAGCTATTGCAACTATGTGTTTTCTGCATGCTTGAGTAAAGGTAAGAAATTGATTGAGTACTGCCTTTAAGTTTGAGCCAAAAGGTGGTTGAGCTATGTTGGGTTGTCTTAGAAGTTTTCCGCAATGTAGGAACCATTAGGTTTCTAAAGGGAGAACCAAATTTTATGTCTATGAAATGTGCCAAGTATATGTAAAGCACAATTACAATCTGAGAACTTCTTCATCCTAGTTAAACATACTCCCTCTGGCAATTTATGTCATGGTGTTTGACTGGGCATGAAGTTAAAGAATGTTTGGATGACTTTTGAAACTTGTGGTAAAAACAAGCCATAAATATTTTGTGGGGCTATATATCAATGTCTTTAAGGTAAAGTGGGAAGTTCGAAGTTAAATTGTAAATAAATGTCATTCTTTTAAAGACTGACTAAAAAGGAAAGAGTGTCGCATAAATTGGGATAGAGTACGTAACTTTGGGCTTTCAATTTACTGAATATTTTATAAGTTAATGGAAGAATATTAGTTTTCGTACGATTTAGCTGCAGTTTTCCTTCATGTTACCTTGGTCTCTTTGGTTTCCCTAATGGTTTCTTCTAGATAAAAGCATCCAAAAAATGATATCTAAAACAAGTAAATCAATTGATTATATATGGAGGAGGGATTCTCTCTCTCTCTACTGCCTGACTTTAAGTCCCTGCATGGCACAAGGATAGTTAATTCAAGTGCAGCTGTTTTGTGCAATGACTTCATTTAGTTTAACCGAGCAATAGAAGCAATTGAATAGCGTCTCATCTGAATAGAAGTAGGGATCACTTAGATGGTACATTAAATGGTAAAGCCTAAAGTTGGACATTTCAAAAGTATGTTCTGCTTTTTTCAGGGATTCAACCCTAATTTACATGGTTTAGATGGTTCAAGGCTTTCATATTTCCAATTTACAATTGCATGGAGCTAATCCTTGTATTTCTTTTGCGATGATGTTCGAGCCGACTTGTGAGCACCTCGATTAAATCCAACGGCTACCTTCTACCTCTCACCAGCACATGTATCTGCTAACTCTACCCACCAAGACTTAGAAAACAGAAGGGCTTGTATCTTCCTTTGCTTCTATGGGAAATAGCCAAGCAGAACGTTACAATAAATTCGTTTTGCCTTGTTGTATACTCTATCCTTTACCTTGCAAGGATGGTATTTTGAGTAAATTATCAAGAGAGAGTTGAATGCTCTACCTTCTTCCTTACGAAGAGAAAGAGATGAAAGGGCACAAAGCTGGAGTCAAATTATGGCAATTTGAAAGTGACCCAAATATAGCTTTGTTTTTCTTTTTTAAGTTTGAGCTTTCTTGTTCTTATAAGATCTTTCATGTTCTAAAGGAGAAGTTGTTCTCGTTTGTTTTATTTAAGTATCCTACGCTGGTTGAGGGAAGGAGTTGTTGTTTCCTTATATGGTACTGAGAATTCTCATGTCATGAGCTAGCGTTTGGGATCCAGGCCCAAGATTCATTTTTCTTAACATAGTATCAAAGCAAGATCCATCCTTACTCTTGGTTACCTAATGTTGGGTCCTCATGTTATGGTCCAAGCACCAGATGTCCAGTCATGTGCATGGGCATGCAAGGGTGTTAAATATCTCACATTGATGGAGGGAATAGGTTGTTGTTTCCTTATGTGGTATTCAGTAATCCTCGCCTCATGAGCTAACTTTTGTGGTTGATTGGGACTTAACAATTTTCTTAATGTTTGTCCTCGAATAAGGTGATTTAAATATATGTTGTTTCATGAGATCAAGTGCATTGTTTGGAACTACATGCTAATTTCTTTGTAAGATTTAACTTTTGTATTTACTCAGTTTTTGTTCATAGGTGGTGGAGAACTGTACGTGTGGGGCACAAATGAAAATGGATGTCTTGGTATTGGGTACTCTTTTGTTGCATTGCTTCATAGTTGAATTTGTTGGATGGTCAAGTAATCCTTATGGATTCTCTTTTTCATTTTTTTAAAAATTTTGTGATGTACTTTTGGTGTTTGCTTATGTCAGATCTACAGATGTCGCTCATGCACCTGAAAGAGTTGAAGGACCATTTTTGAGGCATTCAGTTTCTGAGGTTTGTTTCTCCATGTAGAATCTCTTTCCAATTTTTTAGTGAACACATTGCTTTGGCTACCCATTCCAATCAAGTGTAATAGAGGCGCATAAAGTAGGTAAAAAAAGGATACATGTGCAACTGAGAAGACCATTTATTGAGAAAATGCAGACTAGTATATGTTATTAACTAGCGGACAGCCAAGGTTATGCATATGATTTTTGATGTGAAAAAATGCATGGACAGAATTCTGTTGTGAATGGGTGTCATGTATCTTGTGCCAGAAAAGCTTTCATGATATATTGGTGTTATGCATGTTTCAACAGACAACTACTAATACTAATAGTATTGCTTGCAAACAAAGGTGTACACTACCTGATACCCTATCGGAGGGGTTTGAAAAGATTAGAAAGTTATAAATCTTACTTTGTTGTCTTGACAGGTATCCTGTGGTTGGAAGCATACAGCAGCAATTTCTGGTACAACAATCACAGTAAATTTAAATTGCGCATGTTTGTTGTTTTATATAAATGCTAATAAACATCTTTGTGCTTGTTCCCCGTCTTGAAACCTATTGATGCTAATCTTGCATTCTCTCTGCTCTTCCACTCAACCAACAATTCTTTTCTGCTGCTTATAATATGAATTTTCTGAATTGTGTTGCAAACAGATATAAAGATTCATCTTTTTAGTCTAGCAACCTCAATCCCCAAGAAATACTGCAACTTCCCTAGATCTTTGATCTCAAATTCTTGTTATAACAACTTCTTAATCGGATCATCTCCTCTGTGTCATCTCCTGTAATTACTATGTCGTCAACGTAAACGATGAGAAAAGTGAATTTACCTCTTTTGATGTCTTATGAAGAGGGTGTGATCGGCATTGCTTTGTTGGTAACCGAAAGAGATCATGGCTTCAGAGTATCTGTCAAACCAAGCTCTAGGGGATTGCTTTAGTACAAGGTTCTTCAATCTGCATATCTTTCCCTAACTTTGTTCAACATCATATGCACTCCATATAATACACCTCTTCTTGACTTCTTCTAAGTCTCCACAAAAAATGCATTCATCACATCCAACTGTTGTAAGTCCCAATCAAAATTAGCTGCACATGACAAAAGAAATCTGATATTGTTCATCTTTGCAACAGGGGAAAACATCTCATGATAATAAACTCCATAAGTTTGTGTGAATCCCTTAGCCACCAATATTGCTTTGAATATTTCAACTGACCCATCAACTTTATGTTTCACAATGGAGACTCTTTTGCAACAATGAACATTTTTGTCTCGTGGTGAAGTGACAAGTTCCCAAGTCTCATTTCTTTAAAGTATCTTCATTTCTTCAGTCATAGCTTGCTTCCGTTTAGGATCTGCAAAAGCTTCCCTCTAATTCCGGCGAATAGAAAGGCAAAGACTCTATAGGAAGGAGACAAGGAATGATAGGAGACAAATTTAGATAAAAGATGTTTTACAAGATTTGACTCCTTTTCTATGAGTAATAGAAAAATCTAACTCATTAGGAAAAGTAGTTAACTCAACGGTAGAGGAGATTTCAGCTTCGGCAGGCAACATAATAGCTTATTCTGCTCTATTTTTCCTTGTTAAGTTATCTAATCATGTCTATTCAAACGCCCAACAGTCTCCCCTGATTTTTTTCTACAACTACACTTTCCCGTGTGGTAATGGTTTCAACGGTGAAACTAGAGAGAATCATCTCTTTCTCCTTATTGCTCTCTCCTTAAAGAGGTGATGGTGTAATACCAAAATAGGGCTCTCGAAAGGTAACATCAATGCTGACAAAGATATTCTGGGGGGAGGATGATAGCATATGTACGCTTTCTATATAGGTGAATACACAATAAAGACACACTTAAGGCTGTAAGGTCAAGTTTTCCAAAATTTCTAGTGTCAATAAAGTACACACATCCAAACACCTTGAGGAACAATTATATTTTTTCTCACCCTTTGAAGCCTCAAGAGGACTGAAATTGAGGGTTTGAAGTGACATTCTATTGATAAGATAGTAGCAACTAAAATGACCCCCACAAAAATTAAAGATGCCGAATTTAAAGAAGTTTGTGAAATTATAAGAGAAAACTATTGAGAATTGTGTCCCCACAATAGATTGCGTTGTTCGCCGGCAATTATATAACTACATAAACTTTGGGTTATGGATATGCACTCAGTCTCCTGCAAACTCCATCGACCCCCCCCCCCCCCCACACACACACACACACACACGGGTGGGTTTTTGTAGATTCATGGTAAAAATAAGAGATCTTGCATCTTGCATCGTCTACCTTAAGCACATTCTTTGTGAATACTTATTCTTGAAGATGATAGAAGGGAGAGAAGTGGATGTTTATTGGTAGAAACTATTAATAAGATGTAAAATGATGAACAACATAACATCTGAAATTCTCTGCCTTCTTTTTTCTTTAATCAAACTCTACTGAAACTCACTGAAGCAATTTCTGAGCTTTAACATGAATCATGGTTATGCAGACTTACAAACGGTGCAAGTAGCACACATGGAAGATAGAACCTTGGCTGTTAGGAAACTCTTTAACTTTTTATGGAAAACAAATTATTGAATATTGGAATGAGAGAGACTCAAGTGAAGCGGAACGAATGTCGAAGAACCGAACCCAACTAGCTTGGGATAGAGGTGTTAATTGTTGCTTAAGACCATGGTTGTACTATCTTATCAAACACAATTTTAATTTGAACCATCTCCAAACCATCTTAATATCTGGTTGACCCGTGAAATGTTGAATACTGAGAGCTGACTCTTTGATTCCTTAATCTTCATGTCTTGCTAATGAAACCATACAACATATTTGGAAGTTGACTTTTTATAGGTATCTGGAACACTTCTGTTGAACCATTTTTATTCTCGAGATTGTTACCATAAAAACCTAGTTAAAATCCTAGGTCCATCATTTCCAAGTGATAAAGTGGGTTGAGAATTGGAAATGCTCATGTCATCTTCTTTTATGTTGGCAGTATTATTAACCAAAGAAACGGCCTCAGAAGATACAAGCAGCACTTGTTCCTGAAAGCAAAAAGGATTGTTTAGTTCATTTCTCCATCATTCTAATCCAAAAAGAAATTAAACTTCCAAGAGAAGGAGATTTCGTCTTGAAAGCTAAATATTTTCCATGCTACAGTTGCATATACGAATCCCAGTGTCCCATTGATATGTAATCGCTGATATCCTCGGTTTTCTGTTGTATCTGTGTTCTTCTATCCTGATTGTGGCATGGTTGTGGTTGGAAAATTTTTACGCCTCTGCTTAGTTGTAGAAGTGCCATTTTACTGTTTTACCTCTCTAGTTTTCAGTATTTAGTAATTCATTCATTGTCAACAATTGCTTGGTTCAATTTGTTCTGGCATTTGAATGATAACATCTTCACATAAGACATTGAATTATTTGGTTTACTTACGCTTAGCAATAACCTCAACATTTGACCTTCAGGAGGAAATGTTTACACTTGGGGATGGGGAGGCTCCCATGGGACATTTTCTGTAGACGGACATTCTTCTGGCGGACAATTGGTTTGTTCCTTAGACTTTAAATGCAATTGTTATGTTTTTATGGACTTTAAAATAATTTTTTAAAATAATTATTAGAACTTAAAGGTTCAATAGACTTCTCCTGTTAATATTAAGTTTAAACTAGTCAAGACATGAGGAAGAACTGTCAGTGCAACACGGTAAAAACTAAAAGGTCACTTTAATTCTAAGTCATTTGCTCAATGTCACATCTTTAAAAATGGTTCAAAAACCCTGCTAATTTTTTTCTTCTTTATTTTAGTTCTAGCTTTCCGATCTTGTTGCTTTGTGGAAGTGTTTTTAATCACTCTCTTTCATCTTATGGACCAGCAGAGTCTTGTTTGATAAATCAAAACATTTCCACGAGAGTGGATACTTCCACTCAGTTTATGTCTTTGTCCATTTTCCTTTGTGTGAATTTCCCCCCCTCATTTCTACTATTTTGTTTTTCCTATTTGACTGTAGCAATATCTAGTTTAGAGCTTTTTAAGTGATCTTTTCTGTTGCTATACACTGGGTATCCTGGATTGTGGGTTGCTTCAGCTTGCTTTAATACAAGGTGGGTTTGTGCAGGGTCAAGGAAATGATGTTGATTACATTAAGCCTACAAAAGTCAACTTTCATAGACACGTAAAAGCATTGCAAGTATCATGTGGGTTTAATCATACAGGTGCTATACTTGAATACAGCTAGATGGAAAATCAGTCTCGTTATTTCTTGTCGAGAAGGCGATATAATCTGCATTCTTTAAAATACACACACACATATATATTGGAGAGCTTCTTACGGAAGGTTCAGCATTATGAGAGTGATTGCAAATCCGCTGATCTCACGTAAGCTCAACTTCACCTTCACCTTCACAGAAATAAGCAGTCTGTTATTCCAGCTATATACTCCACCGTGCATGATTATAGGATCCCTTGTTGTTTCTCTTGAAGTTTGTCTCCTCTTACCGATTTACCTGTAACCTTTATACGATACCTGTTTATAACCCAGATTGTACCTTATAAATTGTACGGTTGTATCAAATAAAATATCTATTGTACTTCTTTATTCTTGTCACACTGTTATTTTCTATTCATGAATGGCAACATAGGCAATCTTTCATGTCGGCCACCTGCACTGACCTACACAAGGAAGTAGACTATGCTAATGCAATAGTCCCACCTGGGTTGAATGCATCATCTTCCAAGGTTGACACAAACAGGTACAATATGTTAAAGGATTGTTTCGAAATTCCACGGACGATGGCCCCTTGAAAATATTGGTGTGTATGCTTATGCTAATGTAAAAAAGGGCAGTTCGGTGCACTAAAGCTCCCGCTCTGCGCAGGGCCCGATCACAAGGGTCTATTGTACGCAACCTTACCTTGCATTATGCAAGAGGCTGTTTCCAAGGCTTGAACTCGTGACCTCCCTGGTCACATGACAACAGCTTTACCAGTTACTCCAAGGCTCCCCTTCAATGCTTATGCTAATGTACAAACAGACTAGTGTTCCTGAGAATGCAATCAGATTAAGGGTATTCAAATATTCCCTCATTGGAGAAGTGCGAACATAGCATACCACCAAACACCATGACCACTTGGATGACGTCATTATAGTATTCTTGAACAAGTGGTTTCCCAAAGCAAAAATATACAATTACATGACAATTCTTAATTTTGTAAAATTTATGGACTAATACACATGAAAAGTTAAGAAAACCATGAATTCTTGTTTTGTGGCCCAAAACATTCAAAATAAGCAACGTCTGTCCTCGAAAAATAATGAGTATCATTTAATAGGTCGTCTAGGACGGTCTCAAAAAATTTGAGCGAGAAAATGGTCGGATGTACCTATCTCAGAAAATTCAGACTTAACACATACGAACGCATTTTCTGTTTTCGGCTTCATATTGTGTGAAAAAATCTCCGTACATCTTTCGAGGAAAAAAATCAATGTTTGCCTCTCCAAATCAACACACATAATTTAATAAGTCATCATGGTTCGGACACACATCACACAAAATTCATGGACTAACACAAAAAAATGAAAAAAATCTCCATTTTCTTCGGGTCTCATTTCAACTAAAAAAAGCCTACATTTGCCCCTCCAAAGCAACGCGCATCATTTAATAGGTTGTCAAGGACGCCCTCAAAAAATTTCGACCAAAAAATCGCAGGGCGCACATCACAGAAAATTCATAGACTAACACACGAGAAAATGAAAAAAAATCCTTATTTTCTATTTCGGACCTCGTAGGCGTCCGCGAGGACCTATTTCGTTGGACGCCCACGAAACATTTCGGCCAAAATACCGCCGGACGCACATATCACACAAAATCCACGGACTATAACACACGAAAAAACCGAAAAATCCCTATTTCACGTTCCGGGCCACGTTTGAAAATCTAAAACCCCACGTTTGCCGCTCCGAACCAACGCGCGCCATTGAGTAGGTCCTCGCGGCCGCCCAAGAAAAATTTCGGCCAAAATACCGCCGGACGCACATATCACACAATATCCATGGACTATAACACACGAAAAAACCGAAAAATCCCTATTTCCCTTTACGGGTAACGTTTGAAATCCTAAAATCCCACGTTTGCCCCTCAGAACCAAAATGCGCCATTATATTGGTCCTCGCGGACGCCCACGAAAAATTTCGGCCAAAATACCGCCGGACGCACATATCACACAAAATCCAAAGACTATAACACACGAAAAAACTGAAAAATCCCTATTTCCCGTTCCGGGCCACGTTTGAAATCCTAAAACCCCACGTTTGCCCCTCCGAACCAACGCGCGCCATTAAACAGGTCGTCGCGGACACCCACGAGAAATTTTGGCCAAAATACCGCCGGACGCACATATCACACAATATCCATGGACTATAACACACGAAAAAACCAAAAAATCCCTATTT